>CALSCE010009344.1:6761846-6849901 GCA_943593645.1 Bovichtus variegatus | reverse complement strand
GTGTGTGTGTGTGTGTGTGTGTGTGTGTGTGTGTGTGTGTGTGTGTGAGAAAAGGGCTCAGAGGAATACTTGGTCATTATGGCTGTGTGGAGGGGTGAGGGTGTGACAGGGATGAATGTATCATTGCCTGCCCTTTGGTCAGCAGCCATCAGAAGTATAACAGATGGACCTGATGAACTGTTTCCATAAAGTTTGGGCACTTTACAAGCTGTGGTGTCCAATTATCTTTCATGGTGTGCTCATGTGCTCACAGGAATGCATAATGCTACATGTTGTAACAAATATCAAATCAAAAACTGTGTGGGAGCAGTGTGAGAGAAGAACTGAAAATACTGTTGCGCTGCACAGCTGTAAAACTCTGACAACACCCTCACAAGAGCTACAGAGCATTCACTAATAGCCATTCATTAACATTCATGTATCAGTCATGTCAGTTTATTTATTTTTTATTCTTCATGTAATGGTTTTGATATTTGTATCATAGCAGTGGAAGCATCTGTGTTGCTAAAAGACAAAAAAAAGTGACTCATTCAAAATAAAAACCAAGGTCACAATATCTACAGCACCATACAGTATGTAGGTTGGCCACGCGTGAACATCGACACAATGTCAAGAAATATGGCACTGTAAATGACAAATCAACAGCTTTACGCAGATTAGAGTCAAGTCCACTTAAGAGTACATTAAAAAATAAATGAAAAAGCTGGTGTGCTTTATAGAAAAATGCATTTCAATTTCATCAAAAATGTTTTTGATCATACTAAATATTCATTTTGATGAATAAAGATTTATATCTTAAGCAATGAAATAAGGATACTTGAAAGGAATGTATGTCGTATGTTTTCTAAAAGGGAAAATGGTCAAATTCGTCACAACAGTTAAAGCTTCGCCAATCACACACATATTCTCACGAGGAACGCTCAGTAACCTTGACAAATGATGCATTTTGCCTCAGGCTTTCTGGGAATTACTTAGTAGTTAAATATATTCATTTTTCTTAATAAGGATGACATATGTAAACCTTCCCATTACACCTGTGAGTCTGGTGGTCTTCCATGGGATTGCACATTTTCCAGAGTAAATTCTGATCTATTAATCATGGTTATTTTTTAATGAGGTGCACAGTCTGTGTGCTTAGAGGAGAAGAGAAGAGAAGGAAAAAGCAACACTTGGACAAAGACTGAATCTCGCAGTGCGACGCTGTGTTGTACAGTATTGCTCCATCTGTGGGAGATTTCTGTTTTTCTAGCTGGAACAAATTTCCGACAAATGCCCAGGACACATACAGTTTAAGATGTAAAATCTAGATCAACAATCACCAGTGTTGTATTCTGTTGACTGCACCAGTGCAAACAGATGGAAGATGAGGAGTTTGACACAACATCTAAAAAGGAAGATGACTAAAAGAAACAACCAACACCAACAGATAGCACTACTACATCATTTTCTGACATATGATGCAAATGGGTTACGGTTGATATTTCAAACATCCAAGGTTCAGTAAGCATAAATCACACACCTTTTCTCCTTAGACAATGTGAGGCGACTTGCAGTTTGAAGGCTTGGATAGACAGAACACTCTCCCAATTTAATCATCAGCACAAACCATGTATCCTCCTAATACAAAATACTGTATGGTACTAAATTCTTTCTTTCTTTTTATACGTTTTGGATGAAATTGCTGCATGTGTTATGTTTACTCTGACACCAGGTTTCACATCTAGCATCCTGCACGTGTTAAGGGTCAGGCTACAGAAAACAAACTTTGATTAGTGTTAGGAAAAGATTATGACTTTGGTTGAAAGTTTGAAAAAGTAAATATATCCCTTCACATGTCACAATAAACCTTTTCCGAAACCCAGAGGCTGATCTTTCCCTAACCCAAGTTGCTTTTGCATAACCATAAAATACATTTGTCAAGCTTTAGGTGCCACAAACTAATAGGAAAAGCAAATGAAATGTGTGCACACTGATTTGCAGATACAGAGAGTATGGAAATATTGCCAATGTGAAGAAACATTTATATAAAATGTCCTTATAGAAGTATATTTACATCATTTTTAAGAGGCAGGGTTGAAAGATGACCTACTGTGTAAGAAATTGCTTATTTGATTAGAAGCCAAAGGAACAAGACTTTGTACAAATAAACCTACACGGATAGAAATCAACCACAACTCCTCATGTACGATCTGCTAAGAAACCTCCAACCAGCGTCCACAAAATGCCACTAGCGACAAGCAATAACGGAGAAAGCACAAATGAATTTAGTATTGTAAATTAGGCTACTATACTTTCTGACAAACAAAGGGGCATTCTGAATTTACCACAGCTCTTCACACTTCTCACCGGCTTCTTCCCCATAGTAACGGTAACTGAGGCTCAGGAGGTATTAAGAGCCATCCGCAAAAACTGGTGAAAAAAAGATTCTTTCTCAAAAGCAAAGTTGAACTAAGATCCAGGAAACTCCTGTTCTGCGAGGAACAACAATGAGGATGTCACTAAAAGAAAACCTTTAAATGGGATTGTGGGAGCCGGCAGCTCAGTTGTGCTGCAACAGTTCAGAAAATATGTGTTTAGTTTGTATACCAGCCATGAACACCTCTCTGTAGGCGGACATTATAAAGATTTTAGACCACTTGTGCTCAAGCTGGGTTGGTCTTGAGAGCTATCCATTAGAAAACTCACATCCAGCCTCACATACTGGCTCATTCAGACTCTTGAGACCAGCTCTCATACTTTATATGGACAACGTAAACCACCAGTTCTTGCTGGGCATCCTCGTTTCTCTGCAATGTCCCTTTAACAAAGATTTCAAGCACAGCATTGATTATTTTCTTCTTTTTTTTCCAGAAGATTTCACCTGATACATGCCTTAATCTTGTCCATCTTTTATTTTACAGAAAGACAAGATACCCAGTACTTACACTCCTCGTGTTTCCCGTGTATAAATGTATTGATTTTTATACACAGAATGTAACATGTCTATGTAACACAGAATACATAGAGAATAATGATCATTAAGGCTGATGTAGGAATATTGATCATTTACTAACCTTTTTCTCTGTATTTTCCAGTAGCGTTTGACACGTTCTAAAGCTTCTAAAAGGAAACACCACAGGACTGCTTGCCTTCTTTTTATTGCCATACGCTAATGGCAAACATTCAATAATGAGATTACATCCATACATCCACCTGACCTCACTGTCAAACTAACCTGTTGGTGCAGTATGTTTGGCGAAAGGGTCGCAGAGGCATGCTTTTAAGTTGTTGATACATTACAGATACCTCTGGCCTCATTAGCCTGTCTCTAGACAGACAACAAACCTCATCTCCCATGTAACAATCCATATTTGACCGATGGAGTGTGGCTGTCATCAAAGTTTCACAATCAGGCATCAGGCAAAGATGCAGTAGCTGTAGACCCACAGCTCTAAACACTGCGGCACTGAAAACTTCTTCCTGGTAAACAGCTTTGTCATACAAACTGCTATCGACTTCCTCTCCTCCTACAGCCAAGGCCAAACATGCCGCACGGTCCGAACGAATTTGGAGATCAAGTGTGATGCCAAAATATGCTTATACAACTAAAAACAAACTTAAAGCAGTAATATCAGTTTCACAGTTTATTTTTGTTATAATAATATTAATATTCTGTTCACCGTACAGCATCATCATGGCTTGCCAATTTAGTAAGACTTTTTTGTAGCCTATCTTTTTTATTGCTATATTTTGGCTGCAGTGCTGTATTCACATCATTGGCACCATTTTATATTTTCTTATTGTTTCAGGTCCTTTAATACAACTACTTCTACTGCTGAATGTGTTCTGCTGCAGCAGACAGCAGGACTTGAAGCTCTACTGTGTGAAAATCAGTGTTTTTACTCTTTGCTGACATTTTTGAGAACGAAACTGAATGAAACCCTCTCTCAAAGCAGGCAGCCTTATACGTCCATTATGCTAACGATGGAATCTGAAATACGCACACCTCCTCATGAGAAGATGTCATTCATCAGGCTGACAGGAGCCATTCACTACAAATGTGTCCAGTTTGGTGAATCCGACACGGACAATTCATACGGACAAACTTCACAGAAAAAGTAAACGCCATATAAAATGAGAAGATGAAAATGCTCTCGTTTTTAGGCCCACTGTGTCTTCTGGTTTACTTCTTGTTATTAATTTGTTCCCCAACAAAACGAATAGCGAGACACAGTGAAGGATTGATGTGTTAACAATTTAAGTGATTTTTTTTATTTATTTTTTTTATTTTTTTTAAATTGCACCGATATGTAATTAGTACAATGGGTGACTGTGTCCTCTCTCTTTACATACGCGGGCACAAAGAGTGGTAAGTAAAAGTAAGGAGTCAATAATTAATTCACCGCCTGGCATGTGGGAGTTGTGACCTCCGTAGTGTCCTGCCAGTAAGGCTAATAGAAAACCTAAAGCACTGCAGCATCACCATATTCTTTAAACATCACCTGAAGCAAAGGCATAAAGACTTCAAGCCTCTTCCAATGACCAGCTATCCATCCCACTGTCCCTCCGTTGCATCGGTGATCTCATCCATACTTTGAGAAGTGATGGTGATGTATGTGCACACACTGCAGTACTCCTCCTGAATGAAACTTGAACACGCACTACAGTCTACGATTTATGTCAATACCATGACCATACATGCACATAAATGATGCATGCACATGACGCAGGAAAAGGCTGAATAAGGCTTCTTGGGCTCGTGCCCATCACCCTTTGCCTTCGCTGTCCCGTTAATGTCTTATCTTGGTCGCAACAGTTAATGTCTGTCTTTGTAGGAGAGGATGGCTCATCATCATTTCATAGCGGCGTCATCCATCTTCAATCCCAAAGTGCAGATTAAGTCAGTGACTATTTTCTCTCAACGTAAAAAGTTTCCTTATAGCAATGTGAACCATTACTGTTGATTTTAACAGAAATTATTTATGATGTCTTTGTTAACCAATACATCCATGAAAATGGTTTCCCAGGCTAATTAAATGTCCCTGCCTCAGTTCTATAAATGTCACGCCGGTTGAAGCTACAAGTTCATAGTTTACATCTTCCACAGCAATATAATAAGCGACAAATCAAAACAAAAAACAGCTTCTTTATTATCGCATTAAGTCTGAATGGATGATATTTATGCTACAACAACAGCAACATACATCTACCTGCAGGGCTGTACCTGCTAAATGCATATTTCACACAGAAATCAGCACAACAAATAGCACAATTAAATTCTTATGACAGAATACTTTTTTTTTTTTTAATCAGAAGAGCATTAGCATAGGCTTTGAAATCATTTCAAGCAAAGAAGAATGGGGCTCACAACATCTATTTGATTTCAAAGTCAAAAACACATTTTAGACTATTAACTGAATAATTAAAAAGGTATCCAATACCATAATATAAGTCAAAGTCAACCACTTATCAATTGCAGTCTCATCATTGTTGCAATGAATCTTGGGAGCTGCTGGTCCATTCTTAGAGGGACTTAATATACTTGATCAAATGAAATAATACATTTTCATGAGAAAGAGCTTAGACTATATGAAAGATGGATGACTTGACAGCTCCCCAAAAGTGAAGCCAAAACATTTTGATCCCACCCTGGTGGCTGGCAGCAATATAGGTCATAAAAGTACACGCCAAATAAATGTTTCCCAGAGACGGTTTCGATCATGTTAATTGTTCTGATTTAAATTGGTTTTAATTAGTTAAGCTCTATAAAAAAAATTTTAAAAAAAGAGGGGGAGGGGTGACATCTCGATTAAAAGCTGTGATTGACAGCTGCGCTGAGTGAAGTTGCGGAGCAGGAGGCTCGGGAATTGTACGTAGAATAGGATCGTCGAGAGACGTGACTTCAACTTTCCATTACTGTGTTAGCCTGTTTCAAACTGTATAAAGATCTTTATAAGCTGCTTTCGACTGCATATAAACATAATTATACAGTCTATGTTACATATACAGCCACTGACAGTTGTGGGACGTTGTGTGTGTTCATATCCGGAATGGAAGTGTCAGCAGACACACAGATCACGTTTCTAAAACACGAATCACTAGTCTGTGTAGTAAAACATTTTTGATTTGATCAAATGTGATCATAAATGTAATTATAGAGATATTATGGTTAGTTGTGTCTTTTTCATTTTGGCTTCATATTGTACAGTAGGAGTATGTATATATATATATATATATATATATATAGTCTGTGAGAAATATCAGTCAGGTGGAAACATTTGAGTCATTGTGGCAGGTGGAGAGTAGTCGGTTCGTGACTATGCAGACTGTGCAGGTGAAATGCAGGTAAGGTCAGGTTTAATGTCAAGCAAATCCTCGCCTACGAATCTATTCTATACAAATTTCACTCCTGGAATTCTTTTGTAGTCTGTGTTTATGCAAATACAGTATGTATCTGTTTGCATCCACCTGCATCTTTGCATTGACTTTATACGTGTTAAAATAAAAGATATGACACACCTTGAAGAGAACTCATGCTATAAAGATGCAAATACAACTGAATAATGAAATAAAAAACATCAGTCAAGCAACAGCACAACGTAAAAGATATAAAATATATATATTTCACCTGCAACTGTCTAAAACAAAAGACTGGAAAATTGTGTGTATGACAGGAAGGGAGAAACGTGTCAGACAATGTGAGAATATTTTTATTACTCAGGGAAAACTTGAAGCAATTTGTCTCATTAAACAGGTCTAGATTTAAACTTGTTGAAAGATAGTTGCAACCGAAGACGGTCTCACAGGGATTACTTATATGGGGATGTGTTGACTGAAGGCTTGTTTAGTTTTCTCCAGTGTTTGGTACCGTCATTAATGTTTCAACATAAGCCCCTTTGTCCTTGTGAAACAGGATTTCTTTTATACTGCGAGAGAGCCATGTGTTCTCCTTTTATGAGTTGTGATACTGTGCCCATTAAAAACAATTGTATCACATCGAAAAATAATAAATTTTATTCAAACTACCGCATTTCAATGTATGAGTTATTTATAAAATATGAGGATATTTTATATTTTATGGAGAAAATGTTTTCTTGTTTTCCCCGCTGCTCTGCCCCGACTCCCGGTGACTTACAAAGTTTCTCGATGGACAAGAAACTTTACTTGTTGCTAAAGTAACATTAACTGCTAACTGCTGCTAACAGCAGCTGCCGTCAGCTAGTTAGCCGTTAGCTCAGATAGCTGGCAGGACTGGGAGATCGGAGCACCGGTGGACTGTTGGTGTTTACACTGCTAGCACAGGAGCTTTGGACCGCTGGGAGGAGGAGGAGGTTGCTGGGAGGAGGAGGAGGTTGGTGGGAGAGGTGCCGGTGCAGTGCCAGCCAGGCTAGCTGCCAGTCAGATGGGCAGGTCTGTAGCCAGCTGGGCTGGGTGATACTTGGACCGGTTGGCCATTAGCTGGGCAGCGTCAGTATCAGCGGCAGCCTGAACCTCTGCCTCTCTTTGCAGTATTTCTTCAACAGTGTCCACATAAGTCTATTTTATCTCTGACACGCTACAAAGCATGACGTTCTCTGCATAGGTGCAGACCAAAATGTGGTTATCAACTCAGATTTAGTAGCAGACTGAGCTATACAATATACAATATATATGCCCCAAGTCAAAGAGAGGGAAACAAAACTCACTTATAGTCAAACTTACTATTAGTTATCTTATCATCCACTGTCATGTCAATGTATCAATTGATGTTGGCAGTAAAACTAGGTTACAGCTACGTACAGCTGGCTGTTATATTCCTCCTTTGAATATCCTGTGCAATTTAATATATATATCAAAGTGAAATGTATGAATATTTTCTGAATTGTTTGCTACAGTAATAACTTCTTTATCCATTCCTAACAAGAGAGGATCCAAAAATAATGTCATGGTTTGTATGCAAATACTGAATTATATGAAATAATAAATAACCCCTTCCTTTTACATGACTGCGGTAATGTGCCGCCGAGTGGAAAACGGTAGTAACGCCGTGGCATCCTTAAGGACCTTCGCCTCGCTCAGGGGCCATCCTTACCATAACACTCATTTAGAAGCAACGAAATTCAGGCGCCGGCTGGCGTTACCGCAATTTTACAAGCGTGTCAGAGAACTACGGTAGCCTTCAGGCAAAGGCCCTCTCTAGAGGCAGCGTTTGGTATGCAGCATAGTGGACCTGCTCCATATGTAGATATGAAGGGCTCATTCTAAGTTAAAGAAAATACAACGATTCTATATATATTAATAGGGTGTAGAGAAATCTATAGATAAAAAAAAAACCAAACACAGCTGCATTGTAATTATTACTGATATGTAATCTAATTCCACTTAAAAAAAACCTAACGATTTTTAAGGAATTCTTAAGGTCAAATCCTGAATCTTTAAGTCTGACATTTACTTTGTTTACCTTCACCTTCTCTGAATACAAAGAGAAATCCAGGGTGAATAACCTGCAGATTGCCGAGTCTCCCCTTCTATGGCGCTTACCTTTGCAACCGTCTCATCTAGCGTGTATTGCCTTTGATGTTAGGAAAAGCACCATAGATTAGTAGTGCCCTATGCCTATCTCTATCCTTATCCTTATTCCAATACAAGCAACAGCTAACAGTCCAACAGGAACTGTTTACGCAATTGTACCACCAAATGAATTTTCTGATTGTTATTAGGAAACAAGAATTGTATACATAGTGCTGTACCTCCTTTTAAAAAACATTTAATGTGTTGGTGCGCACAGGCTTATAAGCAAACAAGAGTATATACAAGATACACACAGGACAATCTGGGTGGTCTAATCCTATAGACTAAATCCATTTGCTACAGGCATATCATGCTCACAGACAAGGCTTTGAGGGGATTCTGCTGTTGTTTGTGTTAAGCATGCAGTATCAATGCTACATTTATTCTGAGGGTAACCTGCATCACAGTGGGCACCTTAAAATATATGAAAGGAAGCCCTCTTAAACCCCCTCTACTTTAACCTGTTCCGACTGCTGTTCAGTGTTTTCTATTCATAGCGTTTTCATCAAACAGACACATTTATTCCATTTGGTAAAAGAGAAAATGTTTTTAAATAATCAGCCCGAACTAACAGAATGGCCGTAAACTGTTAGACGCTCTCTTTGAAATTAGAATTGGAGAGCTAAATATGAGTATGGTGTGAGCAGACATGTTGGTATTGACAACTGAAATTCCATTTGAGCATGTTAATACTCCTTGGAGGTTAATCATTTCCTGACTGCCAGCACCGTGTAGTTCCCTAGTTTAGCAAATCAATGTGTGTAATGAGTCCATACTAGGGTTTGGTCAATTGGATGAATATATCGTACAGTGCCGGTTGTTTTTTTTGGGCAATATTTGCCATTTCATTTTGCAAATTGAATGGTCTGCCTCCGGAAAATTAGCGAGGTCGTCACTCAGTCGTAACCCATTAGAGCCGGCATATTTTCATATATAACTCAACAAATTTAAGGTTTATTTCAACTAAACAAGAGTTGGTAATTGTTGGAACAGTGGAAAGACTCACCAAGACGGCCTTAGTATATGGAATATATCGACAATCGTCGGTTGGAAAATGTTAAGATATCACCCAGCCCTAATCCATACTTAGTGCCACAGAGCTTAATGATTGGCAATTCCGTGCTGATTTGTCATTTTAAAACCATACTGTAAGTGGCCTTCAATGAGTGATTTTTTTTTAATGTTATATTTATAGCTTGACCTATTGGATTTTTGAGGTCGATACTGATACTTGGGAGATTTAAAAATCATACAATATTTTGGCCAATAGTCTTTTTCTTTTACAACAACCTTGATACAGATCCCTTTGATTTGTTTTATTTAAGAATTGTGACGAAGATACAAAATAGTAAGGGTAAAGGCGAAAGTTACAACTCGTAACCATAGTTCCACAAGTAGAGGTCCCCCACCAACCAAAAAGTTAATGCACTTTAAAAACTTATTGATTGATTCTTTTATAACCCCCTTTATCGCAACCTGCAGCAGTCTGTTTGACACAGACAGAATTAAATTAATAACAGAACTGTGAAAATTTAAAACCACTGATTAATTCAGCTCACCACTTTATTTTACAATCTCTCTAGTTGTAAACACGTTTTATTAGATAGATGAGAAGAGGCGCAGTTTGAGTGATTCTCCCCAATTGGTCACACTATCCTCTTGGTAACTGCCCTCCTGACAAGTCATAACAGGATACTGAGCTAACAAGGATTCAAGTCTTAACCAGAAAATTCCTCCATGCTGTGATGGATCAGGCCAGCCCAGATAGCTCAGACAGATTCCAACTCTGAGTTTTTCTATTACAAGTCAAGCACTTGGGGGCATGTGGAAAAGAATGAGTTCTGGGAGTACTTCCTCACCTTTAGTCATCATTTTATTTTCAATTATAACTTGAGGCAGACTAAATACTATGCTTCAGATTAGATTTGAACATGTACTGTAGTGTTTCTTCCTGTTTACTTCTGAATCAAGACCTGTGATACACGGTTGGTATTTTCATTTAAACATAGTGTGCTCCTAGATTGGATTGCCCTTTGTGCTGCAGCATCAATATTCTTGCTAATTAAGATTTAGGTCTGTGTTGTCCCCTGTTGAGTCTTTTGTCACCACAGTGTAAGTGATCTGCATTGATTTTATTTTCTCATTTCTTTTTAATTGCTTGGATTATGTCCCAGTGTAACTGGACCTCCCCACAATCACCCAGTTCATGGGACTTGTAACAGTACTCTGTACACTGAGACGATTTTATACATCAAAGAATGCATTTAGGTTTAACAGTTAATTTCACGCTTACAGAATGTGAATGCACACATATACAAAGAAGCTAATAAAATATTATCTCATTTTCCAGTGGTATATATAGAGTTGCAAAGTTATGAAGCTTTGTAACTTCATAGCCTTAGCTTTATTAAAGATTGATGCTGGCTTTCATTTCATTTATTGAAAGATTACAACGCCGTGATCTCATTGAATTGAATGAGAGAGCTTCCTTTTGTAACGCATTGCTAAAGTTTGAACGTGGCCTTAGTCGAGGTGTTTCAAACTTAAAGACTAAATGTAATCGCAACGACAGAATCATCGATCCAACACCACAAAAAAAAAGCCTCCAAAACAGTGTTGAATGAACACTTCTCTGACAAAGTGTCTTATTGTTGTGTTATTTTAATGTATATTTTAAGCAACACCAATATCACAGTATTTTTCATTCTAATTCTATAGCCATAAGGTTATCCAAGTTAGTCAATAGTCAATGCTTAGTTGGCTGCCTAAGACCTGTAACATGTTTAACTTTATTTTTCTACAAAAACAAATATTTAAATAAATCACAGTCGGGAGGTCATGGTTGATGCACCACGTTTGCCTCCTTTTGAGACAGGAAACACCCTGGAGTGAGCATCATGCCACCATGTCTGGCTAGCTACATTAAACAAAAGTAAAACTAAGGATGGGTGAAAGATTGAAATGTAAATGAGGGAAATTAACTTTTATGGTTGCTGTAGGCTTTGAAACAGCTGGCAATGGGAGGAGGGGGAAGACAACTCCACATCTTCCACAGATGTAATCCACACCAACAGAGCTGGGGGAACATATTAGAACAGGTTCGAGACAAGTTGGGATGGGGAAAATGGATGCGTTTAGTTTACAGCTTTATTACCAGGGCAGACGAAGGCCCCTGCTAGGAGGGAGACAAGTACATGTCTGTTACGTGGAGTGTGCTAGCATTTTCCAGTATATTGTCCTTTTTTTATGAGGTTAAGGAGAAGATGGAAAGAGTGCATTCACTGCGTAATATAACTTCAAGAGTCACAGTCAGGTTTGTAGATTACTGACGAGTTCACAGGGAGACAAAAAGTTCAAGAAAATGTGTATTACAGCAAGCATGCTTTGAGTTGAGAATGAGAAAGAAGTGCGACTTTTAACGTACTATTTAGATAACAGAGAGCTTGGAATCTTAGTCAGCATCCACAATCCCCCCAAAGTTCGTAACCTGGTCATTGTCGTTCAATGATCGACTGGTTAACCTCCCTGAAAGCATTTCCTGAATATAGTGTTTCAATAGTAAGGCGTTTTAGTTTTGTTGTTACCAAAGAGAGAAATAGTATGATCTACACTAAAGCACGGAGAAAGGTTACACAAAAGGAGATGGGGGTGGATGGCTGACTGTATAAAAGAAATTTAACCTGGAATCCACATCCGTCTCCTACCAATAGTCAACATTAGTTTATTTTTCAAAATCTTAACCAAGTACTTTTAACGCAGGTTGTATTAAAAAAACACAGACAACAATGTATTTTGTGGTATAGGTTGGACGACTTGCTGTCATAGAAGGTGATGCAGCTTTTCTGCTTTGCGTCATATAATAAGATGAAGCCCGTCCCAGCTGAATCTCAGGTAATCCTTTGTTTTTCCACCTGTCTCAATGGAAGTAAATATAGCACTCCTCAGAGAGTGAGCTCTTCATCTTAGCCCTGTTCATTACCCTGCTACTGTGCAGGGAGCTGTCTGGTAAATGGCTTTATAATGGTTCTTTGCTTCCACTGTGATCTCCCTGCCCATTTCTCTGAATTCTGATGCTTCTTGGTGCAAAGAATTGTGTGACTCAAAACTACTATTAGTCTTCTAATAACTCTGAACCTTTTATACGAGCCTTCTGCCTTACATTTAAATGCACCTATATTCAGTGCCAAGCTTGCCAGAAATATCTAAATATTCATTTACATTGGTGTTAGAAGTCAGTTGTTAATGCTAATTTCTTTTTTTTGCAGAAGCAACCTAACAGAGAGTGAGCTTGCATTTAGAAACTCAATATTAATAATGATCATTTTTTTCTTGCTTCATTTCATTTTACACACACAGAGACAGAGACAGAGACACACACACACACACACACACACACACACACTCCTGACAGCATCATTCTACCTCCGTCCCACCTCCAACCCTCCACCATTGAGTCTTCCGCTCACACAGGCCACTAGAAGCCACTAACCCCCGGATCACGTTATTTGGAGTAAACAATCTACGTTCAGCCAGATGATTATCGCTAGCTATTCATGAAGCTCTCTATGAGTGTTTTGCATGGGAAGTCATGAAGAGTTCAAAATGATGCATCCTGAGCACTTGAAATGCTAACAAATAAACAGGAAATTCAAGGTCCCGGGTTTTAAACAGGCATGCTGCTTTATGATGTCAAAGATCATAACATAACGACATCAAATTGAGACAATGTAGATGAATATTTCTATTATTAATTGTGTCCTGAAAGCCATTTAAGGAGCATCACTTTAACATTTCCTTTTTGCCCTCGTGTATACCAAAACAGAAGCTGCACTGGTAAGTGTAGCGGGTAAAAAATATGTATCTATTTTGGTGTCTTACAACTTTTGTGATGCACATATGCGACTCAGAGTGTTGTGAGCTTTTAAACTCACTTAAATATTAATTGTTGCTCTTTAAAGAAAGAGGTTCATGGGTTGCATCCGTACAGAGTTCCTCATGAATGTGGAATGACTTTAGGACCAACAAGCGCTTCAAACTTCCAAACCACAGTGATTTTTTTTTTTTTTGTTTGTTTTGTTTTTTTAAAGTTAAGAAGACTTTGAAGTTTGTGATGGGACGGGGGGGGGGGACTGGGTTGTGCAGGCTGAAATCCTGATTTACTTGTTAGTATTCAAAGGTTATTGTAAAGGGTTTGATGTGGTCTCAGGCTTGAAATGTATGTTTGCTCAAAGCTGATGTAGTGATGCTTTATCTATTACTATAAAAAATACTTTTTATGTCACTGCACAAACCATCTACATTTTCCTGAGGGCTTCAAGGATTACCCCGGCCATTCACATTTACTACTGCTACTTGTTTTCTTACAATTTAGAAAGCAGCTGACAGGTCAGTACATGTCGACGTTTATTATGATTCTAATAATTAGCAGTAGTAGTAGTATTATATAAAAACAACCCTGTATACTGTAAACACAGGATATCAACTGCAGTTGGTGAAATGTGTCCAACCGTAAATCTATCCAGGCTTTTATCATGTGTGTGGTTCTGTCAATGATTTGAGATTAATATCATTTTTCAATGTTTTTCACAGCGATATGCCATGACAAGACTAAGAGTCTACAGCCATGCAAGCAGCTCTATCAGGCTGTTATTACCCATCATTTATTCTATTGAAGCTTTTGAGGTTTTCTTACCTTTACTTACATTGTGTGAAACAAACACTTTCCGGATAATGTTTACCTTGACATCCAAAGTCGACAGCATGGCCATGAGTGTTTTATATTTTCCTCATACGGTGTCCCCGTTTGTCTCACTGAGGTCACGACTAATACACATTCTTGAGAGTAACATTTCAAATATAGCAACAGCTAAATCCAATATCAACCATTCTGCTTTAGTTTCAACTCTCCTTTTACTGTAAGGAAGTCTGATCATGGTATTTTATATCTCAAAGCCATTTCAAAGGCCTTGATTTATTCTACTGCTGTTTTCTGTTTTTTCCAGACAATCAATAGGCGCTATCAAGTAAACAGATATTACTGGCATGTGTCTAAACTGAGTTATAAGGGTTTTGTGGCTCATTGATTTCAAATGACATTTTGAATAATGTTTGTAGAAGATATCGAAACGCTTCTTTTTCTCTCTGAAACCAGTAGTGTCTTGCAAAATGTCCAGTAACGGTACATACATTTCTCTTTTACATGCACAACATGATCACAATTACAACAACAGCAAAAAAAAAAAAAAAAAAAAGGGAACTTTTCTATTGGGATTCATGCTCGCTCGACCACAATTGCCGCAGTCAAATTGGTTCTGCCTTTCAAGATTTCCTCTTTGCAATTAAGGATGTAGAAGCTTTTATCCAAAGCTCTTTACATTTTGCCTCTCAATCACCCATACACACAAATACACTCATTCACCAATGGCAACAAGCTGCCATGCAAGGTACTTGCCTGGCCGTCTGGGGAATCTTATCAGATAGTGGTAGTAGAGATATGATTGGAAATGCAGGAGAGAAAGATGCAACAAATGTCCCCACGTTGAGTCAATCAACTATTAGATGGGTTGCCAGGACATGTGGCCAACACATTCATGTTAACCCCACTTTAGGATGAATTGTATTCACTTTGGTGAATCCTTCAATTGTCATCTTGCACCATCATAAGATCAACATTTACATTTTTCAAATACTTGCAAAACTAGTAACGTTCCCATTAGGCTGAGCTGCACTTTTTGATTAGTTCCAAATAGCAAACGTTAAACACGCTAAACTTAATTGTGAACATTGCACCGGCATTATATTTCACATACGTTAAGCTACATGTCTCAGGATTATAGTCAAACATGCGTTACTACAACTACAGTGGTTTCATGGTGTGCTTTATGTACCTCATGTACAAATATCCCATTGCTGGACACATGAAAAGAGCAGCCCATTCTTAACTGAAGGATGTACTGGTTGTGAAGCAGAAGCCTGGGGCCTTTGCATAATGGATTTGGCAAGTTATTGATGCACATTTTATTTTTCAGTACACATTCAATATTCTGGTTGCACTGTACAATTTCCGTTACTTGGTGAGCTGCACGGATTTACTTCTGCCTCATTTTTTGGGATGTGCTGTGCAAGCTCATAGGCATCATTGGCTTTAATGAAATGCGGGGCCTGAGTTCCTCGTGTAGGCAGTGGAAGAAATTTTCCAATGTATAATAATTCCACACTGATGAATATTTCCTTGTATTATAGTCAGACAGAAAAGTACAGAGAAACAGAGGTGACAGCAGAAGATAACTCAGATTAAAAGCACTACAGCTGCGGCTTTATTTGAGGGTGAATGCACGTAAACGCTGAATCTGAAATGCTGCCTGATTACACGCATCACCCCCACAGCATGTCTGCACAGTTTACAAGGGTTAGTATGCTCTCTTGCACCATTTCATGTATTAACACTCGGACTGCCGTTTTATTTATTTTTTTTTTTCATCTTTTCCACTGCATCATGGTATTCTCAGGGAGCGCAGAGCTCCTGGAGATAAAAACAAACCATCCTCTGCACTTAAGCCAGCAACAGGCCATATAGGACACTGAATTGTTAGTTTGAAATTAGGACTATTTCATTGTACATAGAAGTCTCCGTGCTCTTTTCAGAGGGCGCCTTTTTTGTAACAAACGCATGTTGATTTAATTCTAAAAATGTTTTTTCTTGCTTTCCTTGCAAATGTCAATTCATCGAAATTTCAGTTTCTATGTCGTGTTCACAGTTTGTCATTTGCCCCTTTTCATTTATGTATGGCCTGTAGATGGTGCAGGGGCTTAGTGGTTTAATATAAGTAATATAACTAATCATTAGTAATTAAATCTCTTAGAGAAACAACAAATCATTTTACCAGTACTACCTGTGCCATGACATTTTGTCTATGTCCAGAAAATGTTTCTCCCACACACACACACTCATGATAATAAATGTATTTAGACAGAATGCAGCTAATTCATAAATCCTCTAAAATAGGTTGTGACATATGTCATCTGGAGATTTGTAGGTCACAGCGGCATGGAGGGAAGAAGGTACAGTTCTTGTCTATCACACTATAGCAGTGAGTGTATTTTGGGGGTCATGAACCGAATAATGCGCAACTTTGACCAAAATGCACCATATCTAAGTAACAACGCAAGCATGCAGAAACTATTCCCATTATAAGGCTTTGACTACAGAGAACAGTTCATAGTAGGAATGACCAACACTGAAAATAAATGAAGACACAAATTAAGGCATATAGCTGGTGTTCAGTCTAGTTATTTCACAAATACACAATCATGACTCATTATTTTGGAGAGGTGTACATTTCTCTAACCGGGCGGTCAGACTTGAAAACAATAAAAGGAGCAAAGGTACCGTCAAGAAGATGAAATGCAATCCGGTTTGAGTAATAGGTCCATAGTTTGAAGGCTTTGAGACTAAAACATTGCAAAATAGTTTAATACCAACTCAGAGGATTTTACAACTCTGTAAAGTTATCCCTGCTGCAATCATTTTATCTGTCAATTTAACGATCAGCAAGATATCAGCACTGTCAAATATATGGCCAAGTTGTTTCTGTGACTTGCCTTCACCTTCCCTGCATTACTAACAATCCTGGAGAGCTTCTTTTTGCTCTTTGCACTCAAGTTGCCATACCATGCTGTTATTTCAAATGATAAAAGGCTTTCCGTATGCTATTTTAAGTATATGTTGGCTAACGCCAAAGATCCTCAGCTTCCTGATTGGCTCCCATAAAAATGCTCTCTATCTCTCACTCGCTCATTAAAAGTTAGGGGTCAAGATTAATTATTTGTGTTTTCTGAAGTATCTACCACTGAAATATGATTCTGAAATCTGAAATCATTCCTCAAGGGACTATATTGGCCTCAGATAAAGATACAGATAATAAACTGAAGGAAATTGTAACAAATAGAAGCTCAGTATCCACATTTTACAGACTTATATCGCTCTCCTCCTGTGGAATAAAAAGTTAAATTACAATGAGAATGTGATCTAGGAAAACACCAACCAAGAGGACAATGGGACACTATAATGCAAGTTACTTATCAAAATGTGTTAGATATTAAGTTATACAGAATATACAAAACTCCCCAGCAATTGAATAAAATGAATTCTAATATCTAAGACCCATGTTGGTACGGCTGTGCAGAGAGAGAATCTTTAATACATAACTTATTGAACTGCCAAGAATTAAGGACATTTTGGAAGGAATCCAAAATATGTTGTGTTTAAAATGAAATGCGGATGTAGCACTATGCCCAGCAGTGTGTCTGCTGGGAGTTGAAGTGGATGTACTGAATTCTGCAGTAACACAACGCCTGACAACACACATTACTTTGTGTGAAAAGGCTCACTCTTAAGAATTGGAAAGTAAGGAAATCTAATTTGTGTTTGTTGTTACTGGATAAAGGACTTTATAGAGCTGATAATGATGGAACGAGCAGCCTCAGCCCTGAAGGGGCTTTATAGAGATGATGGCTTAGATGGACCACGGATACTTATAAAACTTTAAAAATAAGAGAAATCAATTTAAGAAATGTTTTGACTGTTAAAGCTATGAAGTCACTTTAGAAACCTTAAACCTTGCGAGTAAGTCTGGTCAAGAAAGTTTGTAAGATAAATCTCTTAAGCAAGTACATTATATCTTTTGTCTGTAAGCTCTGGCATACTTGTCCTTGTGTTCTGTATTTGTGTTTGTTTTTATTTGGTCTTTCTCTTTCCTTTTCTTCAATTTTTTGAAATTAAAATGTAAATTAAAAATAAAATTTAAAAATACGTCCTGATTGTGCGCAAGTACTTAATTATTTTTACTTTATACAGGCTGGTTGTTGAGGATGACACAGAGGACATACTGGAGCCACTATTATACATCTTTTTTTATTTTGGCCCCATTGATTTCCAGTTTGCCTGACAGTGACACCAGTCCTGAAGTACAGTGACCCTGCTAAAGTAAACCTACTCATGTATGCCATTGTCTTTCAGAAGAAGACCAACGAGAGTTTTTGAACTATCTCAAAATTAAATCATGTAGCTGGGAAAAAAAAACTAAAGATTTACCATAACTAAACTCTGCCTTCCCCCTCCATCTGTAGAACAGACACAAAGGTGCTGACACATCTTAAATGCCTCCTCTGCTCTTCTTTTCAGGTCAGTCATTATCATATCGAATTTGCATCAACTCCTCACTGTCCCTCCCAGAGCAGGAGTAGCACCTTCCTTACTATTCCACGCATGTTCTCTGACAAGCAAATCCTTGCATTAATCTCTGCCCACTAACTCGGAGGTGTCGTCACTCTCTGCCTTTGTAGGTGGACGTCATGCCAGCCCCATGAACTTGTATTGTCAGACAGCATTCATGAAGAGTAAGATATGTCAACATTAAATAATTAAAAGGAATTCTGTATGCGTGTGTTGCGACACGTTTGTGTTCATGCAGACATGATTGGCATATTTTGTGATTCAGCGTGACTTACACTTCCCTTGGATATCATCATATCCGAGAATAAACGTCCATAGATACACTTAAAAATCATAGAAAAAAAAAAAATGAAGGCGCTCTTTTCAACTCCAGAACTTGCCTGAGAATCATTATGTTTTAAAGTTGTCTTCAGTATCAAAGTAATCCAGTGATGGTTGTCTGTACATCCATGGGTACATTGCAAACAGGAACTGCTAACAGCTAATTCGGCACACTTTGATTGGTGCCAATGAGAGGGGTCGCCATAGTGTGACTTTGAAAGCCCCTGAGCTAGACCATCGTCTCCCATCACTGGCTCCTATACCGTCTTCCACTATCTTTGCATTATCCAGATTTATACCCAGAGTAATTGAGTCACTGTTAACAGCTTTGCTTAACATTGCTTTCTTTTAATACATTAATACATGCCTTGTTTCCCATTTATACACACCTGTCTTGTTTGTAGGCTGGTATACTGCCATGCGAACATTGGCTTTTCACGACTACATTGGTGTTGGCATATACAGTACGTTGGCAGACAGTATGTTAATAGAAGCTTCCGTACCTACTGTAAATGTTTAAATGGCTGTATGTTTATGTAGTTTTGACTAGGCCTACTACTTTACTTAAAACAAATGTTTTAATATGTTGTTGTATTTGGGTTTCCATTTGTAATTTCTTTAAAATTTGAATCTATTATTATCTTTATTTATTTTACTTCTCTTTTAACACTGGAGTTTATTTTTTTTTACTGTACATACTGTATTTTTATCACAATAATAACCAAGTTTAAAGGCTCATTGTCAACATTGTCAAATGTTTATCTTGAATAATGTTTAAAAAAGGACTGTCCATCAATACGTTTGATGTTTGGCTGGACCATCAATAAACAACACAGAGGAAAGGCTTAGAGTTTTGGGTAAATTCAAGAATTATGTACCTGTTTTTCTTAGCGAGTTTTTGATTGGCTAATTGTAGCTACTGTTGCTAATTGTGTTGCGTACACAAACGTTGCAATCAGCGTATTGTAGCTTTTTATGATCATTCAATTAATTTTAAAATGCGTTATAAAAAGCACATTTTAAATGATGCGTCAGCGGCAATTTGATTTTTATTTTGACTAATGGTGCATTATCAATTAATTATTGAATGAATAAGTATGTAATTTCCTACATTATGTACGCACACATGACATGTTAATATGCCGGTACAATATTGTTTGGAAAGATTGTACATGTTTTCACTGCATTTCTAGGTAAAAATGAAGATGAGTTGCTAAAGAAATTGGAGGAAGGTGTATTTTTCCCAGTTTCTATCCAGTCCAGTCTTGTGCCTGGACAATAGATAGTTAGCCACCATTAACGGTCTAAAATGGCAATGTTGATAACATTAATTACTTTTTTATTCTTTTGCTTTACTCATTTTACTCTTTTGATTGGTATAATAATTGCAGACAGAAGCTTACAAACTCACTATCTTAACTTGGGTGTTTTTCATAATGGACTGCTGATGTACCTATTTTCTCTGACACAAACAAGGAACAATAGCCCACAGACAGAGAACACAAAGAGACAGGAAGACATCACAGTGAAGTCTGAGCAAAGCTGTCACATGTCCATTCAGATTGTGGCTTCATGGGGATTGTAAAAGTGGTGGTATGATTTCAATAGCTTGGAATAGAGAAAGCCTATTTCTTATATTTTAGTAAGTCTCTGTTTTTATAGCAGCCTAAATAAAACATAAAAGCAGAAATTCAATAGCGAATCAGCCTTTTCAGTTAAAAACAACATGCAGGCTGGTACACACAACTCAACCACAGAGCCTACACAGTATGAACCCCCCACTCATAAAATAATGTACACCAATTACCAACACTGCAAACAAACTATAAGAGGGACAAACTATCAACAAAACAAATTTCAACCAAACAACAACAACAACTTAATCCAAACAAATGGACCAAAGCTAAAACAAGTGTCGCCATGGTCATCCCAAACCAAACCGTTTCTACACACAAATCCACACAGTCACACATCACAACAGCATGTTCACAGCACAATAGCACAATGCATAACGTTGAATTAGGAAGAAATGACTTACTTTTAGCTGTCACGGCCTCGTAGATACTGGCACAAAAGGTCAGGGGGATCGAGGAGGATTATCTCACAAATTCTCCAATGTCCCTGCTTCCTGTGTCTCCAAGTTTGACTGTAAACCCGCTCCAGTCGTCTGACAGTGGCAAGCCTTGTGATATATACAGTAATTACTGATAAATCCCTCAGGAACAGTTCTCCACCTTTTGTCTTCAGCCAGGGTAATAATAATACTCATTTTTTGCTCGGCAAACACTCTGTTGGTCCTGAGTTTCTACCTGTAGCACTTTTGTGCTAGTAGTAGTTTAGCTTCCTGTGGTTGTAGCATATAGATTTTAGCAGCATGCTAACGCCGTCGTCCTGCTTTGGGCAGCAGGTGTCGCTGTCGTTGTGCCGACACACATATATACAGTATATGCACAGTATACAGTTTATGGTTGTATATCATATTCAGATTTCCCAGCAGATCATTTACGCACCGTTTTATGAACTTTGTTTTGTTTTTTTTGTTTTTCATACACAAATTGACAGCAAAGTGTAAATGCTTGAGAGTCATGTTTTAACAGCCTAGTCTAGTGTAGTAGAAAAAAAACAACAAAGCCTTCAATAGCCTTAACAGTCCGCCTGGTCATATTTCACATATCGCAGAAAAAATATTTTATAAACATCTTGCACATTGAACAAACTTGATGCTGGTTCAACACATCTAACTAAGGCAAAAATCTGCAAATAAATAATAATAATCATAATCATAGTCATAATGTGATTAATAATAACATTATTAATAATAATAATATTAATAATCATAACAATACTGAAAATAAGCAGAGATGCGGACTTGGTTCTTGCTTGAGACTTGGACCAAATGACTTGAGTCTGGTTTTAAGATAATATGGGGCGTCATTCAGGAATAAATGAGAATGTAGTTTCTCTGCATAGACATTACATTACACTTCATTTAGCAGACGCTTTTGTCCAATGCGATTTACAATAAGTGCATAGAAGGAGAAAGGCCCCGACATCTATTTTAAATATCTTGGACTAGCCTTTCAACATATATATCAGATTTTTTTCCAGCTGTAAATTATTGAGAATTTCTGAGTGTGAGATGGCAGTGTGGGTGATTTCCATCTCATTAGTATTAGACGTCTAGCCAATAATGTTACAGAAGCCATCCGATCCGCTTGGAGCCTATACTGCAGGCAAAGGCAACTGAGGAACACCAGCAGGTTAATGGCATTAAGTTCTATAAGTTTCCCAATTAGTTTGAAATTTGCAGTCTAGTTACGCAGAGCTGAGATATGACATTATTATGTTATTTTTTTCCAGTTTACACATTCATAGTATATCCATGTCCGTGCTACGTCTGAGCAAACAAATTGGACTGGGTCATGTTTGACCTACAACTTTGTTTTACACAGATTTGTATTGATTCTTGTTCTGTAGGAGAATGTTTTTCATACAGTGAACATGTTTTGATAAATGATTTGAAAAGCAATGCAAGTCTAATTTATTTTCAGTTGGCACATTTGGCCTATACAACAGCCAAAAACATTATAAGAAAGGAAAAACAGGTGCGACAGAAGAGGCCAGGAAGCCATAGACCTGCAGTTAGTTACGATCATATTTATTTATCATAGTTATGACGTAATCTTTATTTCTGTTATCCCCATATTCACAATAAAATAGCAGCAAAGTATCAGGATTTTTAACCTCTTTGCCATGGAAATGTACTGGCAGAGTAGCACCTTGAGCGATCACATCCCAGCAACACTGTGGGATCTGTTTTTGTTGACTTTTAGTCTCATTAAAGTAACTTGGTGCATTTCCTAAAGGCTTCTAAAAGTTTAATCTGCTATAAACACACGATGTGGACATCCACAAAAGTAGTCATACAATCAGTTCACAACTGAGTTGACAACTTGTAATGCACAATTTAAGCATACATTATTTATTTTGTATTTTCTTAATAGTTTGCATGGACGCTGCTTGTAAAGCGATATATCCTAAATACCCTGTCATCATTTTGAATGCAGTGTACAGTGTGTTGATTGGACTCAACTGCAATTTCTGATATATTCATGCATTAGCGGAGAGTACTATTCCCTAAATATGAAAAGACAATACAGCAAAACCACTTTAAAGGCAATCAAAAATGCGAAACACGATCAATTTAGCTTTTTCCCACAAGTCCATAATGCCCATGTTGCCCCCTCTCTATGGCTCCTCTGAGTTGCAGCGCTGCTCCAACTCAGAAGTTACATTAAAATGCAATAATTGAAGAATCTCCCAGGTGACTGGCACTGCAGAGGAAGCACTCTCGGTGTTATCCCAGCCCACATCCTGTTGTGATAGTGTTTCAGCCCTTGGCAGGGACAACACACACCAGGCACTGGGGAGGAGAGGAGAGGGCAGTGGAGGTGAAGAAGCCGAACTATAAGCCTGAGCTTTAAGGCTTTTGCTAAAGGAATGAAAATTTATTATTCTGTCCTTTTTTTTCATTTTATGATCTGTCTGTAACATACATCCTTTGCTTCATAAACGTCTGTCATGGTTTAGTTCACATTATGGAGAAGTGTAGAAATGTACCGGTGGCATGCTGGCTCAAAGTCCTTGAAAGATTAAAATTGCAGATTTGATCCTGTTGTGTTGTGCAGTTATGGCAGCCAATAGGCCCACAATGTGTATGGCTTCAATTTTCGCCTTTTTTTGGTCCACTTCATGCCAAACACTTACACTTACTCATGGTTATGGTCATAATCATGCTCCCTAACGACAAGATGATAGCATTAGCTGTTTGGAGCTAATCGTTCTCTCCACCCTTCAACACAGAGAAAGGAATCACTCGCGTCTGCATGGCACAATAATAGCTATACTATAGTACAGCATAATCTTTTTATTTTCCTCTGCTGTTTTTGAAGCGTAGTAAAGAAAGGCAACACGTATGTACAGTAGGTAAGAGTGCACATACCTGCATACTGTCCATACTTTCAAGCATCCATAGGCTACACATGTAAATAAATAGATGTAATATGCAATAAATATACAAATGTTTGTTTTAGCATGCATGATTATCTGGATTCAATATGCAAACAATGGCCATATTCTTCTTTGGTGTAAGGGGATACTTTAGCCTCTTGACAGCTAATGATCTCAGATTTGAGAACCCTAATGATTCACTAATGCAGTCTCTGCACAGAGTATAACATTACTACATAGCTCTCACTCATTGTGTAAAATAGCTAATATAATACAGCACAGAGAGTACTTTGGCTGTGCAGACACAGATATATCAGGTTGATGCCACAGTGAAGGGGGTTGGAGTGAGACTGAAACTAATGGTGCAATATACGGTGTGGTTTAATTGTTGAGAAATACATTTCACACGCACACATTTCACTCACATTTGTATAAGATGCAATTGAAAAGCAGAGAGAGAGAGAGAGAGAGAGAGAGAGAGAAATCTATCTATCAATATTATATTTTATAGTGTACCATAATGCAGGAAGATACAATACAGTTTTACACATAGCAATGAAACGTCAAATGATAATCTATTTCTGACAGCAGAATTCATACATAGGCAGTATGTTGAAATGTGCAGCATATTTAAATATAAATAACCCAAACCCAATAACAGATAACTTACATTAACGCTTGATTTTTAAAATGATGCTTAAATATTACAATATCGAGCATTTTTTTAATTAAAAGGCCGTGTGTATGAAGCGGTTGTGCAGCAACCCGACTAGTCACGTAAATGTTTTTGGCTCTCAGTACGGTCAAGATATGCAAAAAGACTTCTCAGTGTGAAGATGTTCAAAATGTTTCTCTCATAGTGTTAAAAGTTTAAGTCCAATGCTCTTGGTTTTCAATTCAAATTCTATCTGGAAAATAATGGAAAGGAGATTAGCTGTTGATGTTGCTGCTGTTGATAACAGTAATGATAGTGGATGTAATTGAAAACTGGGTATTCTAAGCAGCATCACATCAGTCTTCTCACACTGGACTAGACCCAGGGGAACAGACAAATGGGAAACAACTGCTTCATGTGAAGGCAAATCAGATTGTCGTTACTGTCCATTTCCCTCAGTCTACCATCCCCAGTCTCATAACCCAATACCAAGCCATCAACCCCCCACACCCCCTCCAAATGATGCATGCACATGCAGAGTTACAGCAGCACCTACTGGTCGTCACACATAAATGCAATAGATAATTTCCTCAGCTCTGTTAAGGTGATGTACTGTATTCATAGGAAAACTCGCCACAAATGAAATGAAATGCATTTCATCTCTGTCCTGTTTATGTTTTTGCTGTTCATGCTCATCGTAAGACTTGTTCCTTCTCTAAAATAAAAAAAAAAAAGAAAAGCAAACTTTGACAGCTGCCAGAATAGAAATGACAGACATGGCTCTGCGCTTGACCCATTTGCTATCTGAATGCTCGTCATCCTAAAAGACAGAAAATAAGAATCAATAAATAGGATTTGTAGTCCAAATAACAATTGCAAACCAGCTGTGTATGTATCTATGACAGTGTGTTATCAACAGACGTCTACCTCTTTTTTAACATTAATTATTACAAATCAAGTATCGATGTAACCCTAACCCAGTGCACATTCAGTACATATTAGAGTTCAAGACTACGGCCATACTTTTAAAGGCTCTATTCTCAGCTTTCATTTATTTTATTTGGCTTTTTATCTATCTATCTATCTGTCTGTCTGTCTGTCTGTCTGTCTGTCTGTCTATCTATCTATCTATCTGTCTGTCTCTCTGTCCATCCATCCATCCATCCATCCATCCATCCATCCATCCATCCATCTATCTATCTATCTATCTATCTATCTATCTATCTATCTATCTATCTATCTATCTATCTATCTATCTATCTATCTATCTATCTATCTATCTATCTATCTATCTGTCTGTCTGTCTGTCTGTCTGTCTGTCTGTATGTCTGTCAGTCTGTCTGTCTATCTATCTGTCTATCTATCTGTCTATCTGTCTGTCTGTCTCTCTGTCCGTCCGTCCGCCCGTCCATCCATCTATCTATCTCTCTATCTGTCTGTCTGTCTGTCTGTCTGTCTCTCTATCCGTCCGTCTGTAATAATGTACACACATCAGATCATATTATGTACAAAATGTGACTAAATCATCAGTGGATGAATGAAATAGTTTGCATCATTGTAGTCTGTGAGCTGCTACTGACTAATCGTACGCCTCATCTAATCAGCAGCAGATGAGTATGTACAACAAATAATAAAGATGATGAGCATCAATCTGTTTTCACAAGTGCGCCCCTCTTCAGTTTCAAGATCAATTAGCATGACATGTGCAGGGATGGTGGAGTATTATTTCCTTCAGTTGGGAAAGAGCACGTTGCAGAAGACTGAGCTGCGGTCACGATCTCACATGAAGACATTGACTTAGATACACCAGGGACCTAACAAGCTAAGATAATGCAAACAAATATCAAGCACGTCAAACAGTTGAACAGAACATTTTGCACCTTGATAGCCCGGCAAACTCAGATGTGCAGAAACAGAACAAGGAAAATATTCAGAAAAATTATTCTTCTACTGCAGCCTACTGTTGTTTCCAGAACTAAACCCAAACAGTGTCTGTGCCTGTGTCCTTGGATGTATTTTCAAAGATGTTTTGCGGGGTGAATAGCTTCAAGAACATTTCAGAACATTGAGGACACCGAGGACACCCAGAGGATTTAGGATTGAAGAAAAAAAAAATATGTTCTGTTGGAGTAATAATACTACCAGGTGGTGCAGGAAATTATCTTTTAATTTCCCCTGTTACGATAATGAATTGAAAGCCTGTGTAGATTATTGATTCACATAATGTTCTCTGTGCTCTTAATAGGCATCTCATTACATGTTCTACAGTGTCCTACACCTCTGCACCTCATTTTACTTTTAAATTCTGTGATTCCATCACTGCCCTTGTTTCCCTTATAGTGCACCTCTTTGGGCATTTGGCAGGAAATTGGATTGGAATGAGCATGTGCTATAATACAAGATGAGGCCTACACACCTGATTCTTATTATGCCATGCTTTCAAAAGTGTAAAAAGAACACAAAAAAAGAATTCTATTCATAGACATAGGCAGTTCATGTGTGACAATTAAATTGTCTTCAACGCAAGAAGGCAAAAGAATGAAGCGACCTACCTTTGAAAACACACTGTCGTATGTTGCATACATTATCAGGATGCTGCCTTAACAAGGACAGTGGATGTGCATGAAATAAATGAAGAAGAGACAGAAGCAGATTGTTTCTGTATCTGTAGCCTATAGAAAGCTTGTATTTGAGAAGTTCTCCATTGAAACGCTCATCACCCTCTGAAGTTAATGGGTTGTATGAGGCTTCTTACATTTCACATGCCATAATTGTGGCTGTTAGAGCAGACTAGACGCCTGAATGGGAAACTAAGTTTAGGAAAGGGACACTGAGTGTGCAACAAACAACAATGGGATGAAGGCTGTTTGCCATGTAATAGTTGAGTTGCAGAAGTCACAAAAAGGAAGGCTGTTTACTTTTATTGCTCATGTATAAGGCAGGGCTATAGCTACTACTGAGGACCCTCAGTCATGTCCTCTGTATTGTGTCTGGGTAGTTGGAAGTTGTAGCAACTCTGGAGAAGTATTTCAACTTTACAATAATAAGAGCAATAAAAATTTTTTTTAAAAATAAACCAAAATGAGAATTTCAAGGCAAGTTTTCAGTATTTGAGACACAATATATTCAAATGTGACCTTATATATACAGTATATTTGGGTGTCTGGGACTAAACTAAGTTAAATCTTCTGACTATCTTTGATTGATTACTTTCTCTATTGCACTTTAAATGTTGACGCACTCTATCAACTGTATTGCTGGTCTACTAGTTTTGACCATTTTTATTCAAATGCATCTTAATTTGTATCCATCTGTTCTCATTTTTACTGTGTTTCATTTCTTCGACTGCATTTCCTTGACTCGTGCGGGGGCCCTATAAATGGCCTATTTGTGTTTGTGTTATTTGTGTTTCTTGCTCCCCATGTCTTGCAGCTGGGGGTCCCCTGTGTGTCTCTTTAAAGTGTCACACACCAACAGGCCACCAGAGGGGTCGATGAGACTCTGCAGACCTTCCACTCAGTTCCTCTCTCGGTGTCACTTCAGCTCAAAAAACTTTGCTTGTAGTTTTGAAGTGGGCGGAGACATTTGCTCTGCCCTTTAACCAACAGGCGGAACTAGTCAGTGATGGAAAGTCTGTGGCAGAAGTGCGGAGTGTCCGGTGATAAACTGCGTGTCAATTAGCGGAGAACTTTCACCGGTGAGCAGCTACACACAGCACAAGGTGACTGAACAAGCAGTAGTTTAATCATTTTTTTTATTTTTTTTATTATTATCATCATTATATATTTTTTTTAAATTATTAATCAAATTGCATGCAATTTCCTCGTGTGTGTTGACATTAATTACACTTATTTGATACGCTCGGTGGTGGTTCATGGCGCGGTCGCTCCTTAATGAATGAGTTTGGCTAAATGTGACCTCTTTTGTCCTTTTCATTAGAGCTATAGAAGATAAACGATGGAGTGGCGCCAGCAGACCAGTGTCAGCTGTGCAGACGCGTTCAACGAGGCTCAACGCTGGATTGAGGTACATGCTTCACTTTAGTCTGTGTTTTTTTTTTTTTGTATTTGTGCTCCTCTTCACTTATTCCTGTGCAAACAACCATGCAGATTTGGCCAGTCAGTCATTTTGACGCATTGTCAGTGGCAGGCATTTCAGAATGCAATTTAAAAAAAAAAAAAAAACCCACATTGTTTGTTTGTATTGTAAGGACGTCCACTCCCTTCAAACAGTTGGTGTTGATACTCTTATTTTAAATGACTCAGTCTCAACACTCTAAATTGACAGACTTATCTATGTGTTGCAAATGCAAAATATACCTCGATAAGACTCAGGTAAGAGTGAGCCTCCTGACAGAGAGCCCTATGAGAGAATCTTCTGTGGTTGCACACGTGAAAGTAATTTGACTGCAGGACTCTCTGAGCCTCAGAAGGGGAATGCACATGGAAGGAAGGCATATAATTAGGTAATCTTTAAAGATAAAGCCTGACACTGTGTGAGGGTTGTTCTTCAGTGTGCATCCACTGAGCTGTGTAGGAAGGTTTTTACATGAACGCATTGTGGAGGATGTGGTTTTCATAGCAATGCATTTTCTCTCTTGCTATATGCTGCTCAAGTCCAAACATTGTTGAAGTTGTAGTCCTTAAATCATAACCAATGAATACAACTTGTCGACTGTGGGTGCTCAATGTTGACCAACTCTAAATGGGACCATTGATGTCAATTGTATCTGAGTGGATCATTATGAGAGTTTCGTCCAAAGCACTTTTGGCAGTAAGCCCATGCCAATTTTACCCCGTCTGCACTGACGGATGAAAGGGTGGATAAACGATGATGAAGTGTGTGCATGTTTGTTGTTGGACAGGCGGGAAGCAAAGCATGCTGCTTTTAAGGAAATGGTACTGTAAATGGTGTCATAAACTCTCCCTTGTGCCAAACAACATCGGGGAAAGTGTTTGCTCTAATAATAAGAATGCAGGATAATAAGCTTCCATGTGTTCAAGCGTCTATACATTTTTGCTGTTTTATCATTAGAAGAGTACCAGCGACAAATATTGCACATAAATGTTTGCTCAATTCATACGGGACTTGAGAAAAAATAAGAATTGGTTGGCCTCTTCTACATTTTTGTAAACTAAGCATGATATTTCTGGTAAACCGGGAGCAGCACAGTTCAGTTTCTAAGCTGGTGTTCTTCTGTTTTTCGAGCAGTGTCTTCTCTTTAGCCAGAGGAATTAATTTCTTAGTGCAATTTTCCTTTTTTAAAGTTACCTAGGACTGCAATTTACAAATATTCCCATTATCAATTTTTTTTAATCTGCTAAATATTTGCTCAATGTATCGCTTTGTCGAGAAAATATCGTAAAATAGTGAAAAATGCCGGTTATAATTTCTTGGAGCCCAAGGAGACGCTTTCGAATGTTGTCTTTTGTCCGATCAACAGTCCAACAACCAAATTCTTTCAGTTTACTTTCATGCGTGACGCAGAAAAAAAGCTTCATATCTTCAAAATCTTCGAAGCTGGAACTAACAAACAATTTGGCACTTTCGCTTTAAAGAAAAACCACGACTAAAAAAGGTTATTGGATTATCAAAATGGTTGCAGATTAATCGACTAATCGTTGCAGCTCTAAATTACATTACTCTATAGGTTGCATGTCAGAACTAGATCACATAGATTCAGTAATTGTGCCTGTATTTTAATCCCAGGAGGAGATTGTTTGTTTCATTATTTTTGGAAACTCCCCTTTCAACAAATGACGCTTTTTAGAGAAGTTTGCAAGTTGCACCTAAGAACAAAAATCCATTTAATCTGTGGTTTCATAGGGACCTATTGAAATGACCAATTACAAGTTTTTGGTGCTGTAGAACAGACCATATCTTGACCACATGATTGTGTTTTATTTTGTTAACCTCGGACTGCATTGTCTGTCTGATTCCACTGAGAAGCCTCCGCCCGGTGCCCAGTTCTACCGAAAATGAATTGTTGTTGTGGATTCCTGGGGGGACTAATTAGTGAGAAGAATAGCCTTTTGGGGCCCTCTGTTAGTTATGTAGCCGAACCTTAATAGCCCCATTTTTATGTCCTCATTACAAAGCCCCCTACGCCTTGTGCTCGCTTCTGCCATGTAAAATCATTTAGGTTATGTTGTATTCCTTGTTTTGATCAAAACACATTTGTTGTTGTTTTTTTTTTTTTTTTTTTTTTTGTGGGAATGCTTGTTCTGCTTGGTAGATATTTCGTAATTATGTCTTTGTATAGAGCCGTGCTTTTGTGCTCTTGTCGGATGATTATTCAGCTGAATCTTAACAGTATACAGCTCGCTCAACTTACTTTACTATACTTTACAAATTACAGGGAGATGCTTGCACTGTGGGCTGAATAATTACTTTAATTAATCTCAACCAGGACCTTGTTTTCCTCATTTTACCATTTTTACCATAGTTGTTTTTTTGGGTTTTTTTTCCACCAACAGCTACCGAACAGCTTTAAGTTTATTTTAGCAGGAGTGCATAAAAGACCAACTAATTTGTCAACAGTTGAACTTAATTAAAACACTTTTTCTTGTTTTAACACTAAAGCTATTAGGGACATAATACTATAATAATAATAATAATACTGCATGTACTGTATAAGATATAGCATGACCGGATTTCAATATTTGAGGGTTTGAAAAAATGACTGATCATCGACAATTACTTTTTTATTTTTTAAATGTATGTATTTTTCTATTTAAAATATGTAGGACAAACATTTGTGGTGATCCTTTTTTTTTTTTTTTATTAAAAATGTTTTCTATTTATTTGTGATGATGCATATCGAGAGGGATGTTTCACAGTTGAAAAATACATGTATTAGTGCTCTCTGGTGGCTTTATTTTTAGATATCTGCAACCATATCTTTGTAATTTCTGACAGTCAAATCTATTAGCATACTTGTATTGGCTGACATGTACGCCAATACAAGTATGCTAATAGATTTGATCTTATAATAAAAGCTATAGTCTCGTACTGTATATCAGGCTTTAGCATAAAATCAATTATCGTGAATGGTGTTTCTCAGTTGGCGGTTTGCATTAACAGACCATCCACTCAAATGTGTCACCGCAGCACTTGATGCTAATCATAAATGCAATGGTCAATGGATAAATTCTAATTATACTGATGTGTTTTTTAGGAAGTGACTGGAAAATCGTTTGGTTGCAACGACTTCCGTGCCGCCTTAGAGAATGGAGTCCTGCTTTGCGAGTGAGTAATGATGCAGAAACCTTTTTTTTTTTTTTTTTTAAACACACACAATGTCACATTTTAATTTGCGAGAATTGAATTCAAGCTAAATGTCCATGCAAACTTGTGGTGAGAGAGTATAGTCAGGCTAATTTGCCAGCTTAGCTTTAGCAGTAGCCCTGGACAAACTTAAAAAAAAAATAGTCATATCCAAAGTGTCTCTGGAGGGGCCTCATTAAGTTAAGGCAAACAAAAATACATATCTCAAGAATGAAATGACTTATAATACATACAATCAGATATGTTCTTTTATTCTACACCAGCTTTCTGTTTTTGTACCATCTTCTGTGGAGTGTAAAAAGTAGCCATTTCATTCCAAAGCACGTCATTTGCAAACTGTAATTTCTTTGTTAAAAGTTAAAGTCAGTATTGTTGAGCCCTACTCTGTTTAGCTTCTTTTGTGGAACGGGACCCTGGTGATGCATATTCAGTTTTTTTTTTGTTTTCCCTTTTTTTATAGCTTGATTAACCAATTGAAACCTGGCATCATTAAGAGAGTAAACAGGCTTTCTACTCCCATCGCTGGTCTGGTGAGTATTAGAGTCTGTGTCTGTGTGTGTGTGTCTGTCAGGTAGCCTGGTGGTGTAACACAGGCAGTCCTGAGTGTGAAAAATAAGAAGGCACCTGGTAGCCAGGAAGTTTTGACTCATTGTGTGGTTTCCTGTTTGAGACGGTGTTGCCACAGTCTGAATGATCCTAAAACTGCATTTCAGTGTGACAACCCAACTGCTGAATATGTAAAGGTTTTGTTATTTATTCGGCATACATACAAATGAGGATTTTTATTTTGGCTTCAGGCTGTGTTTTCGATGGCTTCTTACAAGTATAATTGCCAAAACTGCCCAAAGCAAGGGCAGGAAAAGATCAATTGCAGCCTCCCATCAGGGGCCAATAAATAGATGGAGCCCACCAGTGGATGCTGGACTGATGGGTGTGTGTGAGATGCAGCAGAGAATTTTGCAGTTACTTTCAAACTCTGGAGAATGCATACTGGTGGTTTTGCATGTTTTTAAACAGCAATTACAACTTGAATATGCTTTTCACTACGGCTGACATTTTCCATAGCATAGGTGTCTATATGATTTTTCTTTTTCTTTTTTCTTTTTTTTTTTTTACCATCAAGTAGCCATTTCAATAAGTAGACTAAATTTCCTGTTTTGTAGAATTTTTTTGAAACCCTTAATTGACATTTGTAATTAATCATAGTGAACATTTAGCTTCTTTTTTTATATTTTGGTAGATTTGTGTTATCTTTACAAGGTTATTGGAAGTCAGATTAGATGTAATATCAGACAAAGTTATTAATCTTTACCTTATTTTAAAAACACCACATTCTGTTTCTATGTATCAAGACTCCTCCTGCAGTTTGTCTATTCGCCACTAGAGGCTGCCAAAGCTTGATCTGACTAACCCTCCTGATCTAAGTGCCTACTTTTATACTGTGTCTAAAAAGACTCAATCATTTTCAAAAATAATCATTGTGACTTTCAGAAGTGGCTGTTAACATTTGATGATGATGCTTAACAAACGCTAAAGTATTGAATAACTATAGTGGGGACTTTGAATACGTAGAAACTGACATTGTTGAGCTACATGATCCTGTTCTCCGCTCTGTTTTTTGAATTGATTTTATTTGCTTGCTAAAATATATATATTTTTTTTAATTCTGCTTCCTAGATATTGTCTTTGTTTGGGATCTGATGTAATGGTTGAGTGTCTCAAATGGGGCAGCTTAGCTAGCTGCTAACAGAGGAAACCTGTCTTTAGCCGCATCTAGGAGAGCAAATAAAATATGATCAAATCTGCTGCTGATATTTATGTCTTTTCAGCCAAGGGTCACAATCTTAAAAAAATAAGATTATTATTTTTTTTTTGTTTTAAATGCAGTCAAAATGAGCATTGTGTTAGACATATGCCCATTCTCAGTGTCCACACTCCTGGACTCAGACTTTGAGGCGCGTTCCCCTGTCTGTGAGGGCTTAAGCCATATTATATTCACACAAACACTCACATTTAAGGATTCAAGATTGTACATTTAAAATAACACTTTAAATCAGAGGAAGGCAAGTATAGGCTATATTACACACCTCGTTTATTCATCAAATATTTATTTTTAATTTTGCTTAATGATCCTGTTTTGAATAAGTAACTTGATTATTTGACAATTACCTCCTAGTCCAAGCTGTAAGGCATTTAACTGTTTGTGCACATAATGTAGAACATTAAAACTCAAACCCATCGGTCAATATTAACACTTTGACTAATGGATAAAGATTACTGAATTTATCAATAATTGATTTAACTGTGGTCCTAGCCCTAGTGGTAATGCACTTTAGAACAAGCGTTGCTTTAAACTCTTTGCTTTTTAGATATCAGATCAGCCTCTTCTGTCTCTACCAGTTTTCTACATGCACTCATTTCGCTGTCTCTGTCATTTTAATCTCCAGGATAATGTGAATGTATTTCTGAAAGCCTGTGGGAAACTGGGACTGAATGTGTCTCAGCTGTTTCATCCAGGAGACCTGCAGGACCTGTCTACTCGTGCAACACTAAGGTACAGTTGGATTGCGTGTGTGACTACGTGTGTGACTGCGTGCGAGACTGCGTGCGTGACTGCGACGGTCTAAATCTACAGGTGCTCATGCCAGCACAGAAAAGCCCACCTTTTTGATTTCTGAATATCAACGCGCAGGACGGTGTTGTCTCAATTCTAATGTTTCCTGTGTTTGCTGCATTGAGCACATTTAACACTGAGGTATGTTTACTGCAATATCTGTGCTGAGAAAAGGGTTTCTAAAGGTACAAGCGTTGCCTGATGACGCGCTGCTGCTTTATACGAGTTGATGGCGTGTATAAATTCTGATGAGTAGCTGATTAGTAGAGCGTTGCAAATGAGAAGGCTCTCCATCTTGTTAACGGTACAAGTGATGCAACTGTATGTGAAATCATACTGTACATTACAGCACGAGGAACATCACTCTTCTATGTAGATATTCATTTTTTGCTTTTTTTTTTAATTTTATTTTTTATTTTAGGCGAGATGAAACCAACAGAAGACTCAAAAATGTAAGTTTTGATTACCACTCCATTGATTCTCCTCCCTAAATGTTTATTTTTAACGTTCCTAAATGCTCCTGACTCCCTACCTGGGCCAATGAGCTTTTAAACATTAAAGGCAACACTGTCTCACTTCACTTTACTGAGTAAATGACCCCTAACACTGCCACTGAATACACTTACATGGGAATCCACTTCCTATTTTTCAACACGGCGACCAGTAGCTGTAGCGCACAGGGTCCAGCTCCTGAAGCCAACATCCCAGCAGCACGAAGAATCAGAGATGATGGTCCAGGGTTTGAGTTTGGGGCTTATCACAATAATATGGTCATTAAACCCCAGCTAGGCTGTGTCAAAATGTAGTTTTGTTTAGCTCTATACCTTAAACTATACACTTTCCTCTCCCAAGTGCAACGAGTATGCATTTCTTTTGTGTGTGTGTGTGCGGAACATGCGAGTACTGTATGTGCGCACGCCTGTGTGCACTGCTGGTATTTTACATGTTTTAAAGCTTATGAGGTTGTTTGTTCTGTGGGAAGCCTCATTTGAATCGCACAATAGCTGACAACTTGGACCCAGTAATGAGGCTGTTTGTCAGCGCACTCTTTCTTTGAGATGGATGTTGCATTTTTCTTTGAATTAACCAATTAAGGTCAATTTGCTTCCATTGAAATCCACAGTTTTCATGCAGGTCTCCAACTGGATATACATAAATAATTTGAAGAGTTATTCATACAGTATTTGTTGAAGTGGCAAAAAAGAACTGAGCATCACTGTTTTTACAGATGGCGATGACTAAATGTGGAACAATTGTGACATGTACTGTAGCACCCCACATTCAAAATAAGTGAGAATTGCTTTCTTTATTTGGAAGGATGAATTGTAAGCTTTTAATTTTATTGTTGACCTCAGTATCATGTTCTATGGAAGTGTCTGCTAATGCCATAATGCACAACTCTGATGTGAATTAAAGCCAACGAACAGGACTTGAGAGAGATGTAAGGATTCCTAAATAATTTCCGATTATATGAAATCATACGTGACAAATGACACCATTAAATAGGATTAACCTATGATGACCTGTTGTGCAGTGTAATGAGTTCCTTGGCATGAGGTAGGTGGCACGCTATTAAATAATAATGAGCACGTCCTGTCCCTGTGCTTCAGACTTAAGTAAGGCTGGAATGCTTGTTTACAAGGGAAAACAAAAAAACGACTTTAGCTTCAAAGACTCAAACAGGTGTAGATGGCCAACAGTATAAACAATTTTTTGATAAACTGCATATTACGGTTGGTTTCTGTACATCCGTTACGCTGGAAACTCAAAAAGTAACCCTTTTTATTGGGTTATTGCTGCACTACTACAGGGGCCAGAACTCTGAGATGTCTGTGTCCTCGAGCCGCTACAGACACTGATCAAGCATAATGGAGGGAGGGGGGGGGGGGTCCATACAGAGGCATTTAATACCACTCTAAATTCTCATCTTTTATCTAACTAGCATTGTGCTATAAAATATTTATTCAAATCTCTCAAGGCCCTGGATTTCTTCAATCTGCTGACTGCTCGATGATGACTTTGTTAAGATACAGATTGAGAAATTCTGAAACAGTGTTGTGGGTAATCCCTTTACAACACGGGCTGCTGCTCTGCCAGGGAGGGAGGCCATCCGTCAAAAAATATCCCTAGCCTCGAGGCGAATGAGAAATAAATCGTGTCTAAAACGCTTTGCTTGCTGAAATAATAATAATAAAACACTTAATGGCAGGAAGAGGTCCATATTTCACAGGCCTTTACTCACTGTCTTCACTAATGGTGTCAGGTGTGTGTCTGACAGCATTCAGTCCCATGGATAGTGTTTTCAAACTGTCTCGTGAAGGATGCGTGCTGCCTCACCAGTATTTCTTTTAGGTAATGCTGTGGGGAAAGTGCATCCTATTTATTTTCAGGTGCAGACGGTAAAGAAAGGGGGTGGGGGGGACAAATTAATTGCGTTTCTTGTGCAGAATAAATGTACAATTATACCAGATTTTTTTGCCTTGCTAGCAGCATGTATATATTTTTATTTTATTTATTTATTTATTTAGATAGATAGAGAGATAGAGAGATAGATATTTTTATATATTATATAATATTGAACTTCAGAACTCTCTCTCTGTGGTTTTGAGTTGGAGACTAGTTGGATCAGGATGGGCATTTCATGTTGTGCCTTTAGCCACCACTAGATGGGGTATAACAAGTCAGGGAAAAACAGGCAGGCTGTTGAAATAAGCTCAATTAATAGGAAACCCTACACTTTCCTTTTGAGCAGGGATGGAGAAGGAAGTTTTGTGTGTGTGGTCGGTGACATATCTTTGTCCACTCTTCGTCAGGTTCTCATCACAATCTACTGGTTGGGTCGCAAGGCTCACCTAGACGCATTCTACAGTGGTTCTCAGCTGAACTTCAAGGCCTTTGAAGGGCTGTTAGGGCTGGCCTTGTCCAAGGTGAGCCCCTCTTATAGGCTTAACACAGTTGTAGTCCTTTTTATATATTGTTAACATTAACCCTGCCTTCTAAATCCAGGTTCTAGATGAGGGCAGTAACGTGTTTGTGAAAGAGAGCTGGTACCCAGAGAGGGGCATGAGGCCGAGCTATAAGATGCAGTACTGTGTGGACAGCATCGACTCTCTGGACTCCCCAGTCCTTCGCCAAAACAGTGAAGGTATCTGTACCGGTGCGTTCGCCATACAATCTCCTTCTAGTCAGTGTCTTGTGCATGCCACATCACCTGAAGTGTGACTCCTTTTTTATTTGGCTGCAGGTTGCAAAATGTACTTTCTTTCTTTTTTTGTCCACCAGCCAAATGGCTAGTGTGTTTTTTGGCTGATGAGTGATGCAAATCTACTAGCCACTTGCATATTTTATCGGCATTAGGCTGAAAAATGTTGCCAGTTGTGTGCACTGCTTGGTAACAAAAGATGGTTACTTAAGTTTATACACTGCAATTTGCTGGAATCACTTGGTAATCGGACTGTAGCCAATAGTGGCAGCTTTTTCTTTTTGCTTCGAACTTTATTTTGACAGGGTTTCTGTTGTAAGGGCTCTTTCCTTTGTACGAGCTAACCCTGCTGAACAAATGGCTGTTGCAATTTTGCAGCCGTTTAAGTGGAAGACATCACGTCCTATCAAAAACACTTTTTTTTTTTTTTTTTTTTCCCTCCCCACTGAGAAGATAAACCTGCTACTGTCAGTCTGCAAAACAACATGCCAGAACAGAAATGTATTTATCCAAAACTCGTGAATTACAATACGTTTATGATTCCATATGCAACGATGTTGTTATGCTCGACCAAATTTTATTGGATCAACAACATTCTGATCTTCTTACTCAATGTGTCTGCACTCTGCTGCGCTTGGTCTCCGTGCACGTCAGGGATAGATTGTGTCAAGTTCCACACTGTGGTGATAAAAGTGTGTGTGATGGGAGAGGGCAAAATATTAAGGCTGTGTGAAGACTCAGTCACCCACGAAAGGTTCTTCTCTGTTATGTTCTGATACTTAGCCTCTCTCTTTTTAGTTGATTTTTTAGCTCCGGTTTACTTGTTCTCCAGACTTTATCTTTTCTGTTGCTCATTTTCCACGCGTTTTTGTGCGGTCTCAAGGTTGTGGAAGTGACGCGGAAGCTGAGCAGGTGTTCAAGATGGAGACTACACGGCCGTTAACCCAGAAAAACAAAGGTTTTATCCCACCGCCACTCCTACAGAGAAAACAAGGACCGGAGGCGGATGGAAGGGGCTGCTCTAGTCCACTTGCCAGGTACTGCAAATGTGTTTGCTTCTGTACATGGAGAGTTTACTTACTGCCACTAACTCACTCATCCACTGCTGCTAAAGGACTGTCTGCAGTTGATTTTGTTATTATTCTTTAACATTCAAATCCTCAGTGGACTTTATTTGTTTTTGCACATTAATGCATATGACCCTCTTTATGTGTGATTTCGTCTTGAACATCCCCGTTTGTTCCTGAATCCAACAATAACGTATTAAGGAAGCTGCTGTCTTTCTAATATTGTATGTGGCATATAATCCTGTGATGGAAAAACTGGCTTCAACAATATTTCTATCATCAGTATAATGACATGAATTGTTCTTGGTTGAAACTCATTTTGTTGCAAATTCCAAGGTTGTCAAATCGATTAAGGACTGATCCGCTTTCAGACTGTTTGGAGTTTCTCCTATTAACTTTTCTTCTTCACACTAAGCACAAATCAATGAGAGTAATGCATTCATGAACACAGCCATCACAAGTGGACAAAGTCACTTTTTCACAACGTACACAAGGTGTGTGTGTGTGTGTGTGTGTGTGTGTGTGTGTGTGTGTGTGTGTGTGTGTGTGTGTGTGTGTGTGTGTGTGTGTGTGTGTGTGTGATGGTATTTAAACCTTGTACTATTACTACTTTCCTACTAGAATTACATCAGAACTACTCTATAGTATTTATTTTTTGGTGAAAATTTGTGATAGTAAGTTATATTTTTATTATGACTAGGAGTATTTTTGTTAGTTTGTAGTTATGCTTTTTTTTTATTTATTTTTTTTTATTTTTTAAAACAACAATTTTGCTCAACAATGACTTAAAACAATTTCAGAAGTAGATGACAATATTTGATGTTGCAGGTGCTCTGCTTGGCTCTTATTACTCAACCACACTGTCTACCCCTTGAAATTGAAAAGCATTGCATAACCCTATCTTCAAAATACGATTTATTTATTTATTTATTTTTTTACCCTCCATGCATTAATCATCAGCTACATTTCTGCCATTAAACACTGGCGCTGCTCCGAGGTCATCTCTGTGATACTTGGTGTTACTATTTTATCCAGAGTGATGTCTGTATGATCATCATAAACATGGATGTGGGTATACCGCTCTTTACTGCAGCATTGAAGATGCCCCTTTCTCTCCTCAACCCCACTTCGCCGTGTGTCCTCCCGAGTGTGCCATTGACGACGAGCTTTTCCTGAGGGCTCTGTGTGAGGAAGACTCTGAGGACGATTATACTGACGCAGACCCTGTCCTAGATGACTTGTTTTTACGGCGAGTGCAGCAGACCCTTCATCAGACATCGAACAAGTCCGACTATGACCGCTTCTTACCGCGATATTGGACACCTGAAGAGGAGACTCGTGTGCGCACGATCTACCTCGGCTCCCAGAGAAGACCCTGGTATCGTAAAATGCAAGGCTTGAGGTCTGTTGGCTGTTTTTACCGCAATGCAACGCGGTGCTGATGGTGCTCATGGTGCTCATGGTGCTGATGGTGCCTTGTATTTCCTAATACAAGGCATTTTGCACTGTTGTTTGCTTTTAATGTGCAAAGTTGTTGATGCTTTGCTTGAGGAGCAAGTGATCATGGTAACTTTTTTTTTTTTTTTTAAAAAGGCAAAAAAAAAGAACATTGACTGACTTAATGTACCGCATTTAGTTAATTCTAACATGAAACACTTTGTGTTTGGTGCTAAGATAACCTGCTGCGTAACATGATGGCATGTGGTGAAATGTTTATTCTTTTCAGCTAAAGCGTTAGTAGTTACTAAATCCAGCTTAACTACACTAGCAAACTACATCCTGGTTTGCTAGGCACATGGGAATAGCTAGCACTGCTTTACGAGTAAGATGGCAAAAGCTGAAGCGGCCGAACCCTTCTCCTTAGAAAACTTCCTGTTTTTTCAAATGTCTGCTGTTGATAATGTTGTACTCATTTCATGCATCTTCTGTTCCTTTCTCTCCGACTTGTAGCCATAAAGCTTTGGGTTCTTCGAGGAAGTGTTTGACTTAATTTCCCGGGCTTGTGACATCTTCCACTGTACAAAACATCTCTGCCACATCTGGATAGCCTCAAAACCATCTCTAAGAAACTCTCTGCCGGGACTGAACATTCACTGCGGTCCTGAAGATCCACAGCTAATGCACAAGCTCAAAGCTGCACAGACTATTGACACGAGCTCCAACACACTATCCTACTTGTTATCTCGTCATGTACAACTCTTATTCTTACATTTTTTTTCAAATCTCTAATCCATCAGCACACAACTTTAATTTTGATATGCAAATGTGTCCCTGTTTTTTGTAAAGATGTTTTATCAAGTACAATTAACTGTGCCTTGAATTTGCACCGGTGTTTTCCCAACTACTGCACTGTGTATTTTCTGGCATTTACTTTGGCACCTTTTTTCATAGTGCTGACAATGAAGACATTTTAACAGCATCATGTCGAGTGACTCATTAGTGCGTAATGGTTGAACAGATGAGTCGTGCGTTGTGTCGTACTTTGCTAGAAATAACAGAATCGTGTCATTTCATAATGGCTTTCGTTCCAGCGCTAATGTTTTCCAGTTTACTTTCAGTGTGAACACGGCTGTGGTATGGGTCAATAAACTGACAAAAATATTGTGCATTAAACTTATTCTTTCTGCCAAGATTGTCTGTGATTAGTAGGTTTGTATTGCAGCTCTGGCACTGAAGCCATATGTGTTGTGTCTGTCAAATGACTGTTTGCCTCTACACAATGCCTCCTCTCTATACATGGGTTTTTTAGTTTGGTTTAGCCCCTTATCGTGCCTGGCCTTCATCGTACTATGCTGTTGGTTAAGTTTGTCACACCAGGGGCCTTTTTTTTTTTTTCTTTTTTTTTTTTTATACTTAGATGCGTAATGGCGTTCATCGGTCTTTTGTGTGTTTCTTTGGTTCTGTAGAGCATATCAAATCCAGGTCAGACCTGAGAGACCAGTTCAGGTCAACCCTGGCTGGATTTGGTGAGTCCTAAAGTTTCGGGGGAAAGGTGTTTTCAGACCGCTCCGACCATAACTGCTTTGCTGCTGCTTCATCTTGGTGTGCTTTTGTTTGTGTTCAGCTTACCTCGAGAGGAAATTATGCTGCAAACATAATTTGCCTTCTCATAAATATGAAGCACTTTGTATATCTCCCCTCTATTAATTTTCTGGGCAGAGATTTGACAATAGAGTTTATGACAAACTACAGGATTGTTTTGTTTTGTCTTGGCTCCTCCCATCAAATTATGTCACAGTTTTGATATACCACCTGCTAAATGCTGCCGTAAGTTATTTGAATGTCACATCTGACATCCCCTGTTGCCCACAGCAGTGCTATTACTTCTTACAAGTCATGGCTGTTTTGTTATCATGACAGCAACATCTGTTTCCATTTATACTGCTGCGTTACATGACTTGCATGCAACTCTCCTGCTCGCACTTTGCTCAGGATTCTGTTGTTTGGATGCAGAATGTGTCAGGCTGCAGCTGTTAACACTGGCGTACTGGCCTGTCATGTACAGTATATGTTGTATGCGTTTGTATAAGCTGACATTGAGCACCTACAGAAAGTAGTTGTCAGTGTAGAATGGCATGTTTGTGTGCACTGCATTGCAATACTGCTATTCATCGTTGCTGCAGTGTTTTCTTTACCATCCTTGTTTGCTCTGTATATCCCGAATTTATTTCTTTGTCCTTCCTCTGTCTTAACCAGGAGCAAATCACTCAGTGACATCCCGATGGTATATCCTGTGCGTAAAGTTCCTGATGGCAACGCCATCCATGATGAGGACCAGGATACGGACTTGGCAAGGGAGTGTTGTCAAGAAAACAAACGGAAGGGTAGCGCGCCTGCCAAGGACAGTGAAGCTCAGTGGCAGGATGTAAGTCTAGATAAGTCTTGCAACTAAAAGATGTTCACAAAGCGATCTCACTACAAGGTCCCTTCAACTGGGAAAACTTCATCTACTGAGGAAGATTGTGTGATATGATCTTAAGGTCCAGAACAGCTACAGAGTAGTAGACCTTGGAAGAATAAAATGCAATACTGTATATGAATATGGTCATGCCAATAAATCCTTTTTTTTTTTTTTTTGGTCAACCACCATTCCCAAGTTCAAGAATAAACTTTTAAACAAAAAGAGGATTCATTAAAAAAAAAAAAAAAAAAAAAAATTTAAATTTGTCAAAAGCAAACGTGTTGTGAGCGGCTTGTGTGTGTTTTTTGTTTTTTGTGTTCAGGATTTATCAAAGTGGAAGAATCGTCGCAGGAGCACCAAGTCTGACCTCCGCAGGAAGTCGCAAGACAGAGAGCATGTCATTACCCAGATGGCCAATGGGGCTGAGATTAAATTGAAGAACGAAGCACAAGGTGGACTGCTGAATAGGTATGTGCCCGTTACAAATGTAATCGGGGAACTCTCAAGTTTACACTTCCAAACCCTGTTGCTACCAACAACTTTTTTTTTTTTTTTTTTTTTTCTGTATTAAAAGCCGCTGACCTTGCTTGATAGCTGTTCAGTACGCCACAGTGAACTCCTGTAATGTGACCCCCCCCCCCCCCCCCCCCCCCCCCGCATCTTTTCTGCTTCCTTTATTCCATGGGCTCCTCTTTCACTGCATGCCAATTCCCCAGAGACCAGCAGTCGCCTCACAGGCATTACCCTGCCCCTCGTCCGTACTCCACCGCTCCTCATTCAAAGTCTAGCTCTGATCTCCGGCCACATACTCGGGCTCCGCTGGCCCTCTGCTACGCCACGGAGACTCCTTTCAGCCCCAGACCTCCACTTGGCACCCGTAACTCGGCCGACACTCAGGTAGGTTTACAGCTTTATTCTGTGTGTTGACTTTAGTTTAATATGTTAAATGATAAAAGTTGAATGTTGATGTTGAATGAATGTAATTTTTTTAATTTATTTAGTTTTTTTTATTCTCCTCAGAGATCATCAGTTGGAGCCATGCCTGCCTCTGGTGTGAATATCCTGGGAGAGGAGAGTCACTTTGCCTCCTTAGCTTCACATGGCGCTGCAGTTGCCACCCCTTCTCCGGACTACCCTTTTAGCTTCCAGAACAAGGTCAATGTGCAGGGCAACCCAGCTCTTTTCCAGCCCACATCTGAGGTGGCCCAGCCAGAAAGTGTTTTTACAAACCAAATCTCCACTCGGATCACAACTATACAGCCGAATATGACCACAAATTCAACCAACACCAGGGATCCTACTGAGTCCATGTCGCGTCGCAAAGAATTTACATCCTGCGTTGATCCAAAAGTTCCCACTTTTTGCCCCGATGCTGTTAATGGGGCAGGAGTCGATGCTCTCGGGGACTTGCCCCACCAGAACCTCAAGTCCCAGGAAGAGAGCCAGAAGATGGCCAGCAGAGGCCAGCAGGCTGCGGGCGTCTACAAGTATTTGTCCAGAGCTGGGTTGTGGTCCGGCTCAGCCAGCCTTCCTCGTGGTTACCGGAGGTCCGAGGGCTCATCTATTCTCTCTTCTGCAATCACAGCCAGGCCCTTTGGGACCAAGCAGTCCAGGGTGTCCTCACTGCCAAGACTGTTCAACGTGAGTTCACTGGTTATCAATGCTATAGCGCTGTTTCTCTTTGAATGTATTGGAGTTTAACCAAATGGTTTCCACACAGTAAGTCACCATTAAGTATTGGGGAAAAAAATATTTTTATGAACGCTTAATGATTTCCTAAAACAGCTGGGCACTGTAGTTTTTAGCAAACCTTACCCAAATGGGAGTACTTGGTGCATTTGTCGGGACTATTTTCAGCCGTGGATTAATTGGAAAAACAATGTAAGTTTTAAGGGATTTAACAATTTTATTTTTTTTTCATTTAATATCCCCTTTTACATTCCTGTTTTTTCCTTGAAAAACTAAATATTTTAGTGGTAACATTTTGGCATACAAGTAGGTGTATGTAAAACATTTAAGCAGTACTTTTACCATTTGTTTTTCATCCTCTCCCTCCATCACTCTCACTTTAACCCTAACTTACCAACACTGTCACCTTTTAACAGCTCATCCCCACGATTCATTGAGGCTTTACATACTGAAATGTGTCTTCATTTTGAAATCAAGACTCTCTCAAAATGCTGGTGATTACGGTGACTGTAGTCGGCGGTACATATGTCTATGCATGTCTTGGTGAAATTAGTGTGTTTGATATGTTAAAGTAGAAGGATGTCAAATTGGATGGTCATAATTTTATCTTAATGGAAGGACAGTGCTCAGGAGGCTGCATAGGGACTCGTTTAGTCGTCACAATTGGCTCAAGCTAGTTAATGATGTGTCTGTGTGTGTTGGGGGCCTTGTGTGTACTATGTGAGTGAGCTTGTGTTACCTTTGTTCTCTTGGATCGCCCTCTTCATTCATAATAGAAACGCTGTTGCTGCATCGTGAACAGTGTCAACTCACTGCGAGATAACACTTTTTTTTTTATTTTCACACAAGTCTGTTGGTTGTTGACATTCGGGATCAACTGTCTTGCATCAGCACAGTCGCATGTCAATGCTGCAATCAAATGTATCTGGCTGTCCTCCTGAGCACATCTTGCTTTTGTTAATCTCCAGGTAGAAAACAACCAGGGTCTGTTGTTGGAAAGTGAGAAATCTATTTCTCCAACCACCAAATGTTCGCTCAAAAGACAAACCGCGACCACACATTTGAAGGTTCAGCACCACGCTTCAGTCAGACAAAAGAAAGCTATCCAGGCGACGCAGAATGGTACAGAGCAGGGGGAGGAGGTGAAGGGTGCCACTCTCTCCAGCCAGACCTCCTTCCAGACCAATGGCTACCACCAGCAGACCTACACCCAAACCCAGCTAGTACCGCAGCCTTATTCAAACCTGCAGACCCAACGCAACAAAAGCTTGACTCTCCCATCTAATGCAGGCGATGACCTCCCGAAGGTATGTTGGCTTATTTTGCAGTACACAGCATTTGTACTACAGTATGTGTATATTGATGCAACTTGGCGAAACTTGTATAATGTTGGATTCCAGGCTTTATTTACGTTTGATCAAACTGTACTCTTTTATAATCAGAGATTATCAAATCAATTTAATTTATCGGTCAGTGATGGTGCCCGTTGATCAATAGAACAACTAAATGAGCCATAGTTAGATTGGAGGGCAAATGGATGGAAAAATAATCACTTTTCTAAGCTATTTTACTTGGGGCACTGATCAATATCTGCTGATATTTATTGTGATTAATAGATATTTTGTGTTATAGCAAGTAGCAAACCTTTTATGTTCTTACCGGGTCTTTCTTCACCCACACAGGAGAATTGGCCTCTATTCAGCAGAGGAAGTGAAAGCACCTGTGTGGGTGTGCAAGGCTGTTAAACACTATTAGCCCTAAAATGCCTCATGCATGAATACGCTGAGTCATCAGCTTATCTTTTTTAAGCTAGCGCTATGTATGAGGTGTTTTTGTTTGAGTTTTTTATTTTTTGTCTGTTTCCCTACTTAGTTGAGGGAATGAATGTTGATGGAAAAACCTTTTGCTATAACGCTGAACCACCATTAACTTTAGGCAACGTACCATTGAAACCGCATCTCCTGATGACGAAACAAAACCTGAACATTCTAAACTTCACAAAGATGGCATTTGTTGCGGGGCTGCTGCGATGATTGCACTATATTGTACATAATAAACTGGTGTGTATCTCTTTTAACCTCCTGAAGGATCTAGTTTCCACCAGGAAGCACAGGACATTGGATCACACGGTGTCACCTTCACGTGTGTTTCAGGTGGATCACAGTGACATGAGGGTGAGCCTGACTCTTAAACCCAACAGTAGACCAGACTTTGGTTTCCAGACTCATTGGGACGCAAGAGGCGCGAGAGTCAAATTCATTCAACCTGGTAAGACTTTTGCTATATTTATCTCTGGATTGCTGAAATTTAGTCTCGTTAACGTCATTAATGGTTAGGCTGACATGGTGTTGAATCTTTGCTTTTGAACCTTGTAGGCTATTGTGAAACAAGTACATTTCAGTGACCGGCATGGAAGTGCTACATCGATGTTTTTTTGCTTCTCCAAGGGGGAATTTTTTTTCTGACATCCTGCACTTACAAAAAGAACAGTAATTCAAGACACTGACTGATCTCAGAGCAGACGGAGCAAAGACAAATTGTCACTGTGGAACCACAAAAAGGATGTTACTGAGGCAATTTGTTGAGAGCTAAGACCAAGCAGGTTCTCATGTGGCTTTTTTTTTTTTTCTTATATGCGCATACATGAACAGCGAAATGGGATGTTTATGTTAATTATGTGTGCATTTACTTAAAATGCATAACACTACATCCTACGAAATGTAGCCAGTGATTTAAAACTCAACCATGAATATTTAATAAGAAGTGAGCGAGGTGTCACTTACTTGCTGCTATGTAGTTTTGGCTTACTGGCCTACTTTTCAAATTGGAACAGCAACCTTGTCCTCAATACTGCAGCTCAGTTTATGCGAAACAAATCATTTCTGAAGCAGATACCCCGTTTTTTTTTTTTTTTTTTTTTTTTTTTTTTTTAAATGTTTTAGCTTCGCTGTCCTCATCTTTCTTCATTTCCCTGACGTCTATCCCTCCCTCCTCAGGCAGTCCAGCAGAGCTTTGCCAGCTGTGTGTGGACGATGAGATTGTGGCTGTTAATGGAGTTGCGGTGGCACACTTGAACTACGTCCAGTGGAAGGATAAAATGACATCTTCCCTGCAAACAGGCAGTCTGACCATGGACATTCGGCGCTATGGCAACAAGGGTAAGATAATGAGCGGGAAAATATAGTTAGGTCTTTTACAGCCTTGATAATTTGTGATAATTCAACCTCTAACTTCTAACCAGTGGGCACAAACCGTGTGGCCTTTAGTTTTTATGGCTGGTTGTTTTCATTAGATTGGAGCACCAGTGAGGAGACTCATCACAACCAGCCAGGACCGAGCAGGATGACCCTCAATCTGACGGCCTCAGCGCCCGTTCTGATAGGTTGCCCTGATCACCATGCCAACAGTGTTGCCTCTACCGAAACCGCAGTTAGGAAAGGGTCCAAATCCAATGGGCAGTCAGACGATGTGAGCAATGTTTTAGCCAATTAATCACTTCGAATCAAAAAATGGCTGCACAAAGCTTCCGATGGTGCTGCTTAATAAGTGGTGCTCATCAGGTGAATCTCGGTGTTCTTTCACCTGCCCAGGTTTTACAAGGTAAAGTCATGCATGGAGAGTTTGCTGACAGCCACAGGACAGCCGGAAGTAAAGGTAAAGGCAATAACACATGACAAACTTCTCCTTTTTTTTTTTTTAGAATATCTCCTAAAATGCTGTATGTACTGATCCTGTAATTGCGCACCTTATCTGTCCTTCCTCTTTATGTAGATTGGAATAATGTGAGTAGGAAAAATCAGAGAAGGAGGGCAGAGTTTTTCACACAGACGGGTAAAATTCCAGTAGACTTCTTGTGTAGCAGCTTTGGTGGCTGGTGCTTGGCTTAAATGCAAACTTAAGGATTTTAAGAAGGGAGCTGCTGATTTTTATTATTTTAAAGGAATGCAAAGAGTGATTAGATGACTTCAGTACCGCCATAATGACATGCGTGCTTTAACAGTATTTTTATCAAAGCATTTGAACTACAAGCTTACTATTAAAGATGTAGTATTGCTTAAAAAGCTTTTGATGGTTTTTGCAAACTGGGTCAAAACATGGCGCTCGTCTTGGCTTTACCTCGCTACCACAGAGCTGACAGCACTGACTATATCTATAACCTACCATACGCGTTGTGCAACAGATGCTGCTTTTACTGCTCATTATTTATTGCTGTCCTTCTGTGGTTGTTGATGACTCTGATGTGTCTCCTACTACTATGGCGTCTCTCTTCAGGCTCTGCAGGATTCAGCTCATGGGTTTACTTGTGTGGTAAATGTTTGCATTGTGTGCAGTGTTTTTCTGAACTGCTGTTGTGGATCATCACCACCAGATGAACAAAGCAGATTTGTGTTGTCATGCAATGTGTGAATACTCTTTATTTATTTATTAATTCATTCATTCATTATGGCGAGCTTGGCTCCTTGCTGAGCTCTTTCAGTATTTGTGTGCAGTATCTCTAGGCTGGGGATACGTGAGCGGATGAGTGTGCTGTTTTACATGCAGACTTGCTGATCCTTCGTCAGGACTAGTGAATATTAACCACTCATCTATTCACTGCATGTGAGCCACCTGACGTTTGATAGGCGTGACCAAATATGGGAGCCAGTCCTGCTTGGAAAGCTCTACAAAGACGAAACTATATAATTGTGTTCATTCTGTCCAACTCGTTCGTGTTTTGGTCTTCAGTGAACATTGTTTTGTAGCCGCCAGGGCATCCAGGGCAGTGTACTTAAATCTTGTTTACTATGTGGCCCGCTAACCTCCAGCTCTGGAGTCGATGCAAACTGTACAGTTCATGTTGATGCTGCTTCTGGCTACATCTATACCCAATGTTTTTTGTGCCATGTAGGAAGATGCTGCAAAACATTTGTTCAGGGGTCAGCAGGATAAACAAAGTAAAGTCTGTATTTTGTCTATTGCAAAGATGCACAAAAAAGACCGCATGATGCATAAAGAGATGATCCATTGTTCGATCAATGGATTCTCAGTCTTCTAATGTGTCCCCAGCCTTTTGTGTGGCCTATAGGACATCACACACAACGTGATCATCTTTTAAGAGCCATTGTATCGTGATCTCGCTGCTTGACCTGTTATTTTCTCACACAGGAGGTTCAGAATCCGCAATATCTGATGTAAGTTACCACACCACTTGATCAAAGGATGCTTGTATGCATGTTTAAACATAAGTTATGCATGCGTGTTGAAAGAGTTTGTGCGCTGCACTGTGATCATGTTTGAGCCCGCAGTCTGTTTGTGCATCACCAGCTCCAGGTGCCGTCCCTCAGCCCCTCCTCATCCAGCTGGTCGTGGGACCGTGAGGAGGATCGACGGCGTCAGGAGAAGTGGCAGGAAGAGCAGGAGCGCCTCCTACAGGTGAAGACTCTTCTTCCCAACACAGAACTGCAGGGCACACTCCTTTTTTTTTTTTTTTTTTTTTTTTAAAATCTTCTAAAGCTTAAAGCAACATATGTATAAATGTGTTTTTTCTGTGCATTTCTTTTTTTCAGGAGCAATACCAGCGAGATCAGGAGAGGCTTGACTCGGAGTGGCAGAGGGCACAACAAGATGCAAAGGGCGAATTATGCAGAAAGTCAGGGGTAATGTTGAGTGACGTGTACAGTTGTAACTGAGCAGTCATAAAACGCATCTTGTATCCGATGTTCTCTATGAAGTCACCAAAGAAAATGTTTACCCCAATGTGTGCATTAAGACCGTAGCCCCCGATTGATAGTAATGCTTACAGAACATTTCCTTTACCTACAGAACGTAATCGTATTCTAATCCAGATCCTAAGATTTAAAGTTTTTTTTTTTTTTTTTTTTTTTTAAAACAATTTTTAATCAGAAGCTGTGACACATCTGTGATTACCGTGCTGACAGGAATAAGTACAACCTGCAACACCTCACCTTTCACTGCTAATAGGATGCACATTTTATGGCTTCTGCTTTCCCTTTTTTTTATATACAGTTTTGTGAATCCCATAAGACTTATTTGAAAGTCCCTGGCCCAGGTAAAATGTCAGTGCTCTACGTTGTTTTGTTTTGTTTTGTTTTATAGACTGTCTTCCTTTTTTTCTTGTCTCTTTTTTTTTTTTTTCTTTTTCATGCATTTTAAAGCAGAACTCTTTTGAGATGACCATTGCTGTTGACATCCCTGCCAGTACCCAGCTCCATGTGAATGGATTGACAAACAAAGCCAGAGAAGAAGAGCAGAGCCCTGACCGCGATGAGCTGAAAGAAGCAGGATCTAAACCTGAAAGTAACGCACACGGAGAGCAGCATGACAAGATTTCTGAACAAGCCTGGTAAATCTGCTTTTTTTCTCAGCTCTCCTCCATCCCTGCTTATTATAGTATTGTATGCATGTGCATTCACTGTGCTTACTACTTTAAATGATGATTAAATATTTTAACATGACTTGGGTTTTTTTTTCTCTGACTTGTCACTTTTCTACTTCACTGCTGTTGCTGAATCTGCTGTGCTTCTTTCTGCTTTTGCTGGGACCTAATGCTTTTTATGCTTCACCTTTTAGGACTGAGGACTCCTGTAGCTTTGCTCGGCTGTCTTCTGCACACAGGTCAGAACAAGATTGACTCAGACTTGGAACCAGTTCCCGTATAACAGTTCTTAATATTTAGCTTTGGGCATTAAAGGTCCTACTGTAGTATGTCTGGAAACATGGTATATATACATTTTTTTTTTTTTTTTTTGTTCTAAAATAATTAATATGAACCAAAATGATTGCCTATTTTTAATAGGTGGGTATTATTTACAACTACATTTACGTCTTGTGAAAGGATAACTCACCTGCAGCATGCAACCAGTTTGATACAAGCTCAATCTTTCTGAAGAAAATAGTAATTTTTCGTTTTTTTTTTTTTTTTTTTCTCCAAAAGGGCAAAGTCCTTGTCTACTCCAGCATTAGCTGACCTCCACAAACAGACAAGAGGTGAGTCTACCTTCTCTGTCATAATTATACCCCCGTTCTGGTGCGCTAACCCTCCTTAACTTTAATTGGTCCAGGTGATGAGAGGAAAAGAAAAGGACAGCCTGTGTCTAACGCTGAGAAAGACAGGCAGCAGATTTTGGAGGAGATGAAGAAAAGGACTCATCTTCTGACCGACAGCAGCTGGATACGTCAGCGCAGCAGCAGCAGCTTTTACAAGGAGCCAATCTATGTTGGAGTTCCTATGAAGAGGTGCGTGTATATGGGGCGGCGCTCCACTGCACCTTTTTTTTATTTATTTATTTAGTTTCACAACCCTGTTTTATGACATTTCCTCCCTGTCTGTTTCCTTGACCCTCTTACTACCATTTTCTGAACTGTGGCGTCTCCTCCCGAAGGTACGAGTCTCTGGACGACCTGGATGCTTTGCGTCAGTCCCCGCTCTTGACCACTACATTCACTTACCCTCGTCCACACTCGGCTGCTGCAGGTTTCTGTGCTCCGAGCAGGAACTCCTCCTCCCGCTACAGCACGGGATCAATGCTATCCCAGAGAAATACGTTAGAATCCTCTTGTCACAGGTATGGAGTTCATACACGTATACAGCCGGTCCCTCTTCTGCATGTTGTAATGCTTTTTATTTTCTGTATTTTATCATTCATTTTGGCCTCGCACTGTCATGTGCTGCCCCAGGATGGTCAGTGGCAGGAGGACTTGCGGTGTGTGTGAGCGTGTCCTGGGTAGTGGGGCAGCCATTGTCATAGAGGCCCTTAGTCTCTGCTTCCACCTCGCCTGTTTCCAGGTGAGAGGTCATGACCGGGTTAAGGTGCGGTCACAGTAGCTCCAATCCCTGCGCAATACACAATACAACACTGCCAGACTAAAAGCCATATACGTAATCTCCTTCCACCTGTCGTACACAGTTCCCTTTTTGTACATAAGAATACCCGAGGGAAAATGCGAGAGATATTTTAAAACAACCAAAAATCACCTGGTTGAGGTGGAAAAGGAAAAACGGAATGTGACACAATGCAACAGATATGGCAATTAGATCATGTCGTACATGAAGCATGTGACTTATTTGTTGCTTAAACGTCCTCTTCACTGAATAGATGAATCTGCCAGCAGAAAAAAAAAAAAACATAATTTGTGTGAACATAAAACAAATGGTGAGGTCAAATGTATTTGTAGAGGTCAAATTTATTTATTGAGCATGTTTTAAAAATGACCGGTGTAGACCAAAGTGCTTTACAGAGAAATATAAAATGCAGTTAATATGATTTAAAACCAAAATGAATAGGTAAATAACATATGGACATAAACAATAATACATTTAACTAATTAGCCATATTTCATTACATTTTCCACATGGGGCTCTTTTAATCACGTCATCTGGTTCGGCCCTCTTCTTCTGCAATTGTTTAATGACACCCAGCTGGAGAATTAGCACCACCAGCTGTTTATCTTAATTCGCCCAACACCTAATATTTATGTAACACCAGTTAAGAGAAACGTGCAATTATTCCGATTTTTTCTTGACTATTTTTCTTGAAATCTTCAATACATCTGGATGGAAACTTGACTCTTTTGAACCCAATCTGTATTACCCGCGTTGGACACGTGACCTCACATCCTTTTTTTTTTTTTTTGGTGCTTATTGTATGAACCTTTTAGTTGCACTGAAGGCTAATGTGACCGCACCTTTTAGCAAGGTTAGCAGGAGTATCTCATCCTGTAGTTACAATCCGTATAACTTACAGGCACCTGCTAGCAGAAGCATTTCTGACATGTTTCCTCACCAGTTTGTGTCCTAGTCTGTGTAAGCCATCTGGCCTGGTGGTCATGTCTGGTGTGGTAGTCCTGTGTGCTATTTCTCTCTCTGTCTCTAGTTTTCTGCATGTGATTGGTTTAGTGTTAGAAGCCCGCACGCCGTCCTGCTTCGCTTTTAGATGCTTATTGTGAAAATCTCACCCGCAGAGAACCCACATATTTAGTCGGCCTGTGTTCATTAGCATGTAGATGTAAAAAGTCGATTCACTTTTACAGCCTCTCTGCTCCATTTGAGCTACAGACTGACCGAGCACTGAGAATATTTATATACTATACATGTGTTTTGTTTGCAGAAAACCAAGCTTAGTTCTGTGTGTGTGTGGGCAGCAGACAATCTGGTGAAATGATTTAGACGCAGAAGGCCCACGTTACAGATCAGCTGGATTTCTCTTACGTAGTCCTTGATTTGTTTTCTCACCTCCGCCCTCTCAGTGCGTGGGCTGCCGCCGACATCTCGGAGGAACTGAGACTGGAGTCCAGGTTCGAATCCGACGCAGGAAGCCCCACTGTGAGCTCTGCTATTTCCAACTCAAGTGTGAGTATTGGTCTTTTGTGAGACAATAACTTCATCTCAGAAACATATCACACCTCAGTTTCTTTACCTCGTGTCACTAGCCTTCCCACACTGCCTCTTTTCCTTTCTGAAACAATGCAATTGTTCTTTTATGGCCAATTTCCTTGCCGAGGAAAAACGGGAATGAATCCTAATCACGCACTTAAAACCAAATGTTCTTGGATTGGGCTTAATTCAATCAAACTGTATTATTATTATTCATGCTTGTTAACATTTCAGCCGCTGGTGCCCGCCCCATGTGACCAACATGCTGTACTCCAGATCACAGAGTAAGCAGCCGAATCACTGGGAACTTATTCTTCTGTTGGATAAAACTACGAAAAACACAGTGGAAACCATGACGTTTGTTTCCCACAGTAATTGCTGGTAAAACTGTGACTCTTATGTGGTGTAAAATCTTGACAAAGTAGACTCTTTATGGCAGTTTTTTTAAAATCAAATGTGGTTATTATGGTACTTTAGTTTGTTGGTCCTTTTTTTTTTTTTACCTGCTAATTTGTTTCCAAGAAAATGTAATATATGAAATAAAGTAATTATGGGAATTATTAGTTTGATTAATGCTTTTATTTTAATGTTAATGTTGCTATTTGTCATATCAGTGTGTTATATTTGATATTTGTCCAATGGTGCATTAAATATATCAGATGTAACCCATGTATGGAGGCACATTTTAACTTGTAGCCTAATGAAGCACTTTCTGTTCTATTGTAATCTCACCAAGTGCACTTTGGGATAAATACTTGATACATACAATATAATGTATGCATTTCTCACGTAGAAATGTCTTTGTTAATAAAGTGCACTGAATATAATCTATCAGGGTGTTTATTTGTCATTCCTTCGTGTACCACATGGTGGCATCATTGATCTCATAGTAAAGCAGAAATGTCATTTAAATATGCACAAATTGTTTAAACAATGAAACTTTAAAAAATATATATATATATTTTAGGTGTGCAGTGTACAATATGACTTCTATTTTTGATATTTTATGATGGTAACATTTTACGACATTAAAAACTACAGTAGCCTAGAAGATCTTGCCACCGGCAATAATATGACTTTAGCTGACGACAAAGCATCCAGTAAGAGGGATCCAAGAATTAACCGCAGCTACATGCATCAGATATTTAAATATCTGCTGGTACCACGTGCACAGCAGTGCTTCTCTTCTCTCCAGTAGTTGTTTAAATGCCAACACATTTTCTGCTTGCTCTGATTTTGTGAAAGAGTATAACCTTTTAGTTAATCTTCCAATCTGTGGCAACATTTCATTTGTGTAATGTGTCAACATTTCTTAGAACTCAAATGGGACTAAATTAGCTGCTTGTTTGCTCTTTTACAGTAAGGTTTGTGGGTGAGGAGCTGAAAATGAACCTTGTAAAGTTGATCAGTTTATCTTTAAAAAAATAAATACTGTGGTAATTAATTATCTGTACCAACAAACCACAGATCCAATAAATGTTTTGGCTGAAATTCTTGATCATTTGTTAGTGTATATATGTTGTATTTGTTTTTAAGAGGATTCTTCTCCCTTTCCTAATCTGACTCTATTATAGTGATGTGGCATTTGGTTAAACATAGATAAGGACATTGGATATCTGTCTTGTATGGTATTTCTTGTTAAGACAGTCCAGATCTAACCGCTTTGAAGTCCATTTTTGGTTACAATTACTAATGGAATCAAGTATCTGTTTTAATAAACAGCTGAAGCGGTGTGTGGCTCTTTCTGCTTTTTAAAATGTCTGTCAAACCTTTAAACACGCTTAAATAAACACTAGTTGGCACTGCAGAAAGTATTATTTCTCAATTTATAGATATTATACCAATTCTTTTAAAACATTGTAAGCGGGACTTTTCTTTTCTGCTGAGCAACAATCCCATTCACCTGCATTGTGTTGTGTGTGTGTGTGTGTGTGTAAGTAAGAACATGTTTTGTCATTTGGGTATATTGACCTTTTCAACAGGAAATTGGTGACTCAAGAGTTTTCTGTCCACAGGCCTTTTAAATGGGGGAAGTGACATGACCTAAATAAATAGATTGAAGAAGTCTGTAGTTGTGTTCTCACTGTGGTTTTAAAAAAAAATGTAATTAAATTAAAAAAATATCAAAACCAAATGGACATTTCAAAGGTTGGTTCTGAGTTATAAATCACACTTGTGTGTCATGAGGAAGTTTACACTGCAGTAATGAAGCCTGTTTGTGAGTTAACTACTGGAGAAGCACAAAACCGTATTTCATCCATATGAGGAAGTTGTGTAGCAATGGCAATCGCACATGTGCAACAACTCGCACGGACCTCTTCTGTCACAGCTATGTCCTTATGCCACATGTCAACTCAAGATTAGTTGCATATATCTTAGGTGAGCCGCAAGAAAAAACTTTACAAAGATGTTATCTAGGTCGTCGTGGCAGTGACTGCGCTGGAACGCTGAGCTCTCTTTGCACCAGATCCAGTCAAACTGAGATGTTAAACATTGGTCATCCAGCTCTCTTGTCCTGATGGATGGATGTTTTTTTTACGGTTTACTGTGACCTGCTCTTTTGGAGGGGAGAGTTCAGTTCCCTAAAGGCAAAAGCGGAGACATTTTTCAATTTCTGACATGCTCCATCTGTTTACAGTACAGTGGCTAGAAAAACGGACATTAGTTACTTCAAATCTAGTTTGAATGTTGGAAGGTTAAGCAGACTGATTTAATGCTTTTATACTTTGTTTGTGCAGAATGTTAACTTTTTTTCCAATAAAACCCAGTAAGTTTTCTTTAAATGTCTAACTGAAGTGTAAATGTGAATAGGTTAACATGAGAGATCGGTCTCGAGCCTCACTGAGACATTTTTAAAAAGCTACTGTTGCTTTTATTCTGGTTTATGATTGCAGAGCAGCCAAGTGGAAAAGTGTGACCCTAATCTTGGTCAAAGAATCTTCCCAGTGCTGCCTGTGTGGGTATAGGAAACAGTTTTTCATGCAAAAACCATCCCCACAAATTTTCCCGTGAGACTTTTTCTGATAAATTGGCCACATATTTTTGTCAATAGTTACGTTTCCTGACTACTATATCTGTCCTGGTCCATTCTCTGTCAAAGACATTTACTTTGAATGTTGTTGATGTGTAAATGTAAGCCTCTTTCTTAACTTTCATCCAAGATATCAGAGACCGTGACATCCTCTTTGTGGTTCCTCTTTGTGATTTGCTCAAATGAATAAGTTTATCTTTGAGGAACTGTAATTTTAAATAAGCAACGTTTTAACTGTGCTGTGCTGGCCAACCCACAGCTAGCCCACATGGGATTAGTGTGGGAGCCCACACTGCCCACAGTAAACCCACACCTACCCACAATGCCACAATGAGCTCCCAGGGACACCTTAAGGAACTGCTCTTTTTGAGATTTATTAACTGTTTCATGACTTTTGAGTTCCACTTTTTTTCAAGCTGCTTTCACATGATCAGCGGCGAAGCACTGGCTGTGCCGTTGTTTTTCCAATGGAGAGAGCGCTGCAGCTCGACTAGGCGGAAGTGCTGTGCTAACCTTGGTGTGGCGCACCAGTCGAAGTTAAAAATATTTCAACTTTGACCTTGGTTTGCCGCTGACCTTTCAAAAGCGAAACCGATGAGGTGACAGCTGTGTGAAGCAGGGGAGGAATCCATAGAAACACAACTAACTACCTGCCTGCACCGCAAGGCTCTACGCCCTACCTCACGGTGAGCGCAGAGGACGTTTCCTATCAAGCGAAGGCAGCTTAACAATACACTAAACAGTTGGAGCTTCTGTAACACAGCTTGACATTTAAACGCTGACAAACTGACACAGGAAACAGTAAAGAGGAAGTGGGCGTTTTTGTGCTTTTTGCAGATATCTGGCCAGTGTCCTCTCAGTGCAACTATCACTGCTGTAACATTGTCCAGAGCCCTAACAGACGGGCAGAGTGACAGAGACGTCCAGCTGGACACAGACAGGCGGGACACCTGGAATCTGTTTTTACAATCCTCACTTACACTGTGATGATGACGACTGAATGTGATGTTTTGGGCCATAATTCATGTACAAAGGCTAAATAAGGTCGTCAGTTCTTTGAAGACGTACTCGTATCTTTTACGTAATAGTAGAGATAAGGTTTTGTTGCAAGTAAAAATCTTTCATTCAAGATTTAGTGATTTAGAAGTAAAAGTACTTGTTGGGCAGAATGGCCCCTTTCAGAGAGTTACGTATCATATTATTGGAATATTATGATGTTTACACAAAAAAAGCTCTTCACTGTTACAGCTGGTGGAGGTTGAGCACATTTGAACTACTTTATATACTGTTGTATATGTATATGTTATGAGTGTATCATACGTTTTGGTTGTAAAATCTTGATTTGTAAAGTAACTCCAGCTGTCACATGCATGTAGTGAAAAGCACAAGGTTTCACTCTGAGATGTAGTGGAGTAGATGTATAAAGTAGCATAAAAGGGAAATACTCAAGTGAAGTGAAAGCACCTCAAAATTACTGACAGACATCGGCATCCTTTTGCCATCCTCCGTTTAAAAACAGGCCAATTTACTGGATCCAAATTTCACAAATTGCACAAAGGACAAAAATAATGCAGTGTCTTACTATTCATGAAACGGAATTACAGATCACATTAAAATGACCTTAGTAACAGTCTCACAGACACACTTTTCTCCACATCTTGCCCTTTCAGACAGCACTTGAGGGAGGGAGATGTGGGGTTGCACTTTTTGTGAAAGGAAGCTCGCTGCATCCACAGCGGGGGAGGAGGATGCTCCCTCTCTTCCTCTCTGTTCCCTGCAGCTGATTGATGCGGGCAGCCTTTTACCTTTTAGTTTACCAGCGCAGTGCATGGCTCAGCTTTGTCACTGGGAGCTGTACCAATCTCCGGTCTGCTGCTGGGCACTGAGAGCAGCTCAGCGGAGACAGGCGACATTTACACCCTCCTTCTACGCAACGAAACTACACAGAGCAGAAATGGAAACAGAGCTTTATGCTCTCAGAATACTGAGGTTGAATCCTTGCAGGAGACAGATAACATGGCCACTGGAGGATCACAACTTTTAATCTGTCCGTCTGCAGCCGTACCTGGGTTTTATCCCCCCTAGCTGATAGCATGACATGCCACTTTAAAGTGTTTCAAAAGCAAGAAAGTTGCATGCGAAAGGCAAAACAATATGATATCCAGAGAATTCTACAAGTATGTTAAGCACTAAAACGTACTGAAGCGTCCACAGTTTGTCAAGCTTTCCTATTTGTTGTTGAATGCCTTGTTAAAGAAGAAAAGCCTGCATTGTTTTGTTGAATAATCAGGGAAAGCTACTGATTTAATAAACCCAATAAAAAACACAACACAAAGACGATAGTGCACTTCCAAGTGTTTTGTTCACTTTTGCTCTAAATATGTCAAAACAAGTTCAAAGCTAAATTTAAAACCCATTTCTGTTTAACTGTCTTGCACAAAGCTGGTTGTGAAAGCATGAACGCTCGTTACTTGACTGAAGTCATTTTTGCAGTTTTCAAACGCTCAGGACTACAGCTTGATTTCTCCACTAACTTGTATTGTGCCAGTGTGTTTGGAAATGTAACCCCTATATTTGGAGCACAGTTGCAGGCTTTAATGCTGCTGCAAGTAGTAAAACGCTGTACTTTATGGAGGTTTGGCGTAATGCTGTCGTTATTAAAAACATGATCTGAACAGATCTGTTTATTTTTTAAATTAAATTGTGTATTGTTGCATTGCTGTGCTATAAGCTAGAAGAGGCAAGATAGCAGAAGAACACACACTTGTCGCCTGCAGGTTTGTATGTCTTGTCTTATTGCTTGGATTTCACTTTATGAGATGAAACAGGCTTATGTCAGACTGCCCTTAACAGAGTCTTGCAGGGAGGGGCAAAGTTCTGCCTAGAGTATACTATTGCATGAATGTCCTGCATCTTACCTTTTCTCCAGTGCAGGGATCAATTTCATGCTGTGTTCGGACAAACACTTCCATACACAAAAGAAAGAAACATTAACCCCAGAGTGTACTGCAGTGCTAATGTATCACTTCCTGTACCTGAAGATTAAAGGAGGTAATATAACGCTGCAATGCCTTATGACGACAATAAAACTGTCAGATTGTAAAACTGAGTTAGGTTACAGAATGAACAATATATTCATCACATTATTATGGATATGGAGTGTCACAATTCAAGAACATAGCCTGGCTGTGAGATGCTGGATTGCGGCTCTGCCAGACTTCTGCTCCGGGGCAAAGATTTGTCACAGGAGATGTTTGTTTTCTTGTGAAAGTAACTCACAAGACATGCACACAACAAACCTTTCTTTGAGTAGTTGAACACAACTCAGAGAACTGTAAATGATTAAAGGTATGCATGGACCCTTAATGGTTGCAATGTCTGGTAACACAAGCACTGCACTGGGCTAATTATGTGTTCAGGTGGCTAGCAAATGCTAACAGTATGAGTCTGCAGTGATGCAAGCCGGTGATATGGTCTGTTACAACATGTGTACTTTACATTAGCAGTCAATGGCTGTAAACTTTTCAGGGTTTATTCAAACAGGGAAGTGTTTGCTTTAATAACTGAGGAGATTAAAGAGCCATGAAAAAGCTCCAGAGAAAGCGAGTAAGTGGAATTTGAGATACGATTGTTTTGGTTGCTGTTTCAAAGGTCAACAGTAAAATGTCAAGTTACAATTTTAAGTCCTATAGGTGCTCAGAATCCTGGAAAGTCTCCACATTTCCAAGGCAACAGAGCAGACTTAATGGACCAATGATTAAAACATCCAAAACAGGAAGTAAGTGCACCTTTAGTTGGGATTGTTTCGTCAACTGCTAGTTCCATGTTGAAGCAATGACATGTCAAGCTCAGTTAAACAGCTCTGGTTTGTTCTGCATTTTCATTAGAAACTTTACAGACATTTAAAGGGACAATCCAATTTTTTTTAACCACACATATTGGATGTTTATAGCAATAGATTAAATGTCAATTAATCAATTTAGCTAATGGAGCGTGAAATGTTTTCCTGTTGGCTTGCTTTGGCACTAATGTTTGTAAGATGATTACCAGAGAGCCAAGCCAAATAGCTTCTCTTAGTTTCACCCTTCTGATAACATCATTTGGAAAAACCATATCACTCCCTTCTTTCTATGCCTTTTATGAGACTTGCAGTCCTTTTTTTTAATAGTTAAATCTATACTCAGAATATTTCATTATTTCTCAAAAGGGTAAAAGAAACACTGGAAAGTCTGCAAAGTTCCCTCATTTTTTATGCTTATGCTTCCCTATTAAGTTTAAGAGAAATCCTGCAGTACAGTATTGATAAATGAGAATGTAATTGAACAGTCACTGCTGTCATTGGCTGTGAAGGAGCTCTACTGTAAATGGGACATTTCAGATAACATGGAAATAAAGGGAGAATGTTCTTATGTTTAGCTAAAGGCCATCACGTTTTATTTTCGGCTCTCACACCTAAACACGGAGAAACACATACTATAGTTAATTATTCATGTGTTGTTCTCTCTGTGAACAGTGTGATGTGTCTATATCTGAAGAGCAGGAGACAAAAAGAATTAACACTATTAAAGACTTGCTGGTTGCAGTGAGCTGGAGGCAGACACCGTGAGAAATGTGACAGATTTAACACATAGAGGCTGATATGAAGAAAGCTCTGTTATCTCCAACTATGCAAATTGGCTAATTTAGCTCTCTTTATCTGTCTCCCTCCGGCGATCTCTGTGCGTGTGTGTGTGTGTGTGTGTGTGTGTGCGTGCGTACGTGCGTGCGTGTGGCCAACAGAGTTTTCTTACAGAAAAAAAAATAGCATACATCGAGTGAAATGTGTTTTGGGTTTTTTTTTTTTTATCAAGGACACACACCACACCACACACTAAAACACGAACACACACATAGACACACACACACACACACGGACACACATTAAAGGTTTGTATTATAAATAGCAGTTAGTAATTAACAGTCAGAGAAACTCATCCTAATCTCAGTAGAAAAAGTGAGTAAAAGTACATTTAAATTGGATTAAGTATTTTATGCATCCTATGTGGTTGCAAAATTCCGGAAATATTCAAGGGGGAAACTTTTCCTGGGAATTAACAGGAATTGATGGGGATTTGATGGGAATTAACAGGAAATATCGTGAATAAAATGTAATTACAGGGAATATCCTCAGGCTGCATTTGCCATGTCATACAGAGTGACATTTGTAATGTATTTTTAGCCAGATCAAGTTAACTAACGGATAAAGGTAGTAGCTTACTATAAAAATGTTGAGCCGACAATGTGGGCTGTGTGCAAACTAACTTCTAAAAAAAATGTTTTACAATAAAGAATAAATGGAAAAAGACTCATTAAAACTCCTAAATTAGCATCCCGCATGGTAACAGCTAGCTGGCACAACCTGTTAAAGGAGTTAATGTTATAGCCTAAACTGTGCACTTTGCTTTAGGCTACTATGTGCTGGTGCACTGAAATATCTGAAAAATATTAAATATATTCACTCCAGTAATACGACCAAAATGTTCATGAAAGCATGTAATCCTTTGGCTCAGACAATGCAGTAGTGTTGGCTGCACTTGTGATGGGAGAATGCAGAGGGTTGAGATTTTACTGAATTCCTATTTAAAGTGATGCTGGCAAATGATCTGTACATGTGCTGGACGGGTGTGCTGCTGAATGCACGGTTACAGTTCAATTAAACGGGAATACTTTACACACATAACATGCCATAAGACCTGGTATTGCCTTCTTATGTGTAACCTCACCCCCAAAATAAGTTCACTATTAAAGGTCTGCATTTTTAATGAAATTGTGCAAAAAAATGTATATTCACAGCTTAACTTCTCTTGAAGTTGTTTTCCAGAAATGTACGGACCCTTCGTCGCCCTACTCCCATCATTTCATATGGTCTCAATCTAATGCAGCAGATGTAAAGTATTGGAGGGCATCTTTGCCTCTTAGCATTTTAAAGCATTCACCCAATTTTCTTTTCTCATAATACGTCCAAAGAAAGACACACGATGTGGACAGATGCGTCTGACTTTGCTGTGCCCCAGTTGCTATGGTTTACTCGAGGACAGTGAAGCAGCACTATGTCCTGTTTCTGAAGAACGCACTAGAGGAAGAGTTGCGGTCGATCCTTCCTTTTTCCTGTCCAGATGGCAGCATCAGCTGACAGCAGATACGAGGTCTCTTGTGGAGACATGTCTATCTTTGAAGCTCTTACAAAAGCTCATTGGTGGCAGAAGTGTGTGTGGGAGGATGCGTTCTTGGAGGGGTGTGTGCACATGTATGTGTGTGTGTGTGTGTGTGTTCATCTTTGTGTGTATATGTTCATATGATTTTGTTGCCATATAGAGTTACGTAAGGAACAAATCAATCATAGCAGGTTATATTTTCATCTTCCTGTGCAACTGACAGATAAATTATTTATTTTGCTGATTTCTTTTTACCCATTTATTCTAGTTCACTCTGACACAGCCCACACAAAGCCTTTTTTTTCATTAGACTTGATCCTGGGATAGTTTGGATTTGTGCCCCAGGATCCCATGAGAGAACAGACATTTGATTACTGTACTTGTCAGCCAAAGAGAAATCCCCCCCCTCCTCCTCCTCCTCCTCCTCTTTCCCATCCTGCTCAGGGGAGATAACAGAGCTCTTCTGTGTTGCAGACAGGCACTCTGCTACGCTCTGCGAGATTGTCTAGCAAGTTTTGCTTTTGGCTAAAGTTTGTACGCGCGTATCTTCATTTTAGTTTGGATAAACATAAATCATCCTTAAGTAAAAGGAGTGGCAATTTAGTTGAAATGGTCGGGAACATATACGTATGCAGAAATCAGCAAATTCACAATGGAGTTTTCAATTAAGACAAGTCATCTACCATCTCTGTTTTTTGGTATTAAGACTGACAGCCTTTACTAGGAAACACATGACGTCAGATTGCAGATTGCATCCAATAAAATGTAGGTGTGTTACAGTTAAGTTTATCTACTGTTACAAAGTTATTTATGACATCCTCTATGTCATCAAAGTGTTTTTCGGTGCCATCATAGTGTACTGAGATCATTTCTCATTACAGTAGGGGTGTGGATTTGATCTCCGTCCAAACTTGTAAAGGATTGTGAACTATGTCTGACTTGAGGTGAAGAAAAAATGTGTGAACTTACCTGCATGAAAAGAAGCATTATTGTATAAAGACACATCTTAAATAAGTTTTCACAGTGAACTCAAGGGGAAGATGGGGTGAATTCTGTTACAATGTCACACTTTATTTGCTGTAGCTTTATACCGAAAGAGAAAACAATGACAACAGCTCATTGATGGCACATAACAATAAAGCATTGTGAAGAAGTCCCAACGTGTAATCTTGAAAGCAGTGATACTACATGTACTATATGGTTGATATAATAGAATAAAAAAAAAAACGGGTATAATAATACATATAAAAGTATCACATCGAAGAAGCAATTTACTGTGTTCCTCATTCCATTAACCCATAAAATGTAAGACATTTAAACATTAGGGTATTTACAGTACACATGTCCTAGTTAATGTGTTAACCTCTGATCGATAACGTCACAATGCAAGCACAGTTCAGTGAGGATCAAAATAAACCAGCTTCTAACATTTCTGCCTGACAAAGTGTGCCATTTACGTAGGAACGAAGCGGGCTCTGTGAAAGCCATAAAGGTTAATTGGCAAACTGGGCCACACACATTAATGAGATACATACAAAATGTGTTTAAAGTATTTTTGTCTTTTCTCCTCACTGACCAATGAGATTTAGGTCTGAGTGTTGGAGTAAATCCCCCACTTACAGAACTGAGGAGAAAATTGGCAGAAAAGTTCAACTCTGGCTGATCCCGCTGCACAGAGCAGAGAGTGACAAAAACACAAGAAACTGAAACTAAACACGGCTGAAACACCACAGTTCGGGATGTGCATTTGACTAAAGAAAACAACTATTGTAACTGATGATTGCTTTCAATTGTTACTCAAGATTTATTCGCGAGCGTGAACGCACCAGAGAGCAGTTTCCAGTCGGTTCATCGGGAGAAAACATACTCGGTGTAGCTGGTCCACAGTTTGTCTTCCCCCGGGTCATTACTGCCGTATGAGCAGGTCCCAGTGGAGTTGCAGGCCACCATGTGGAAACCGACCTCAGCCAGCCGGTCAAACGCCTGCTCCAGAAAGTTATACTTGAGGTAATACCTGGCGGTGTATTTGTCAGATGGGCGGTCCGGGTCGCGGCTCTCATTCAGGGTTTCTCCGAAAACCTCTTTAGCCAGAGATATCTTGCTGCAGACGGTTATTCTGGCGACCCTGCGGAATTTAGCGTCCGCCTGGATGTCCCTCCCGATAGTGTAGCTGCCCCTGTACCCGATGGTGATGTAGCCGGCGCAGGCCCCAGGAGAGCGCAGGGTTTTGTCCGAGGAGGAGGAGGAGGTGACCGGGCTGGTGAGCTCAGCCTCCTCCGGCTCCCCGCTGTCCTCCGCGTACGAGCTGTCTTTGCTGACCGCTGCCAGGCGCCTCGACAACTCCGGCAGCTGGTAGAAGTCCGCTTCTTTCTGCAGCCTCCTTCTCTCTTTGAAAAACTCGGGCAGGAAAAGTTCGGAGTCTCGCAAGTAGTCCAAAATGTAACGGAACAGAAAGCCGTCCCGGTCGAAGAAGAAGCGGCCCTTGCCGTCTTTTGGCAGGTCGCCCGGGGAGCTCTGGGTGAACTTGGTCCACAGCAGAGAGTTGGGGACCGTCGTGAGAGTTTCATGTCGGGTCACATACACCTGCCCACCCACGTTTAGCTCCACTATCTCGGGGAAAGTTGAACTTTGGCTGTCGGTTTGTGCCATCTCTCTCTCTCTCTGTCTCGTGTCCCTGTGGGTGCCCGGACGGTGAGTCTGAGAGTCTCCTTACTGTACTGAAATGTGTGTATTGGTCTGGCTGTGTGTGGGAGGAGAAGAAGAAGGACGGCCACCAGAGACATTAACCGTTCACAGGAAAGCTCTGAGAACACATAGTGGTGCCTTCAAGGGCCTCATGTAAGCCTCAAACTCCTATTCGTAAACCTCTTGACATCATGTATGCTTGAAAGTGATAAAGGGATACGGAAGTAGCAAACTGTACTCAAAACAACGTTGTATTCCCAAGAGTTGAATGAGAAGATTGCGCTTTTTCTCACTAAGTTTCTTAACTGTTACACTTAGGCCTACCTTACACTTTACGATTTGTACACAAAAAATGTGCACATCATAATACAATTGGATGCACTGTTACCGTTTCAAATACCAACAGTAAATAAAGCAGTTAAAATAAACTCCGCTGTAGAAAGACATTGAAATACACATTGAAATGCTGCTTACACATCAGCAACATATATAATATGTCACTCTAATAGGGGCTATTCTGCTGCCTAGTGTGCACTTGTTGCTGCTTGTACTTTTGTTCTTCTACTCAAGTAATAATATAAATGCAGGACTTTTATCAGAGTTTCAAAATTGTGAGTTTAACAAAAGAACACGAAACCCACTTATATAATGACACTCATATATAGTGCATTATGACTTATGACGTCTTCATAATGCGCGTGTCAAACTAGATCGAGTAACAAGATTGCTTATACTGTAGTTACTAGCTTTCTGTCACCATAATAGATGTTTTTTTATTGCCTGCCGTAATGCCTTTATGACAAGTCCAATAAGAACATGTTTATATCTGTAACAGAATTTCTGTGTGTTTCTGCAGCACAGTGCGTAACAGTAAAAAGTGTAATGATGTAACACAAGTTCATGAACAAGTGTTCCTTTAAGCTGCAGAGGGAGATACAGAGGATCTGTTCAGAGGATATTAATTAATTGATAGAAGCAGACAAGCTGTTATTGTGAAGAAGAAGTTAATATGGCAACCAAAACAACTCTCCATTCATTAGGCTTACACAAAGCACCATGTGTCCGTAGCACATCACAAACCTGTCACGTACAATTAGTGGAGTGATTATAAGCAGTTAGGATTCTTCTGGGCAATCACACATATAGATGTGAGGTTCAAAGTTCCTTCTTGACCTTGGAAACAACAGTTTCACCTCAGGGTCCATTTAGTGCTGCAGATGTTCAGCTTTTGGTCATATCGCATGATCCTCATTGGTAGAAGTCTGCCTATTGTCATCGAGTTGTAGATGTTTGAATAAAACAATGTCTCGTGTTCTTCAAGAACTTCTCGTCCATGTTGGCTTACAAGCCTGTGCTCAGAAAAATATTGAATATTTAGACAACTGGCCGCACTGGAAGACCGTGTGACATGTTCGAAACCTTGAGTTGAGATTGTTTTGTCAACATATTTATAATGGCCGCTGGCTGTTATTATAGGTCTTTTTTTTTAATGCATTGTACATGTGCTATTATGCATTATGGGCTTCAGTTTTACTTTAGAAAGTTCAGGGTGGCATGGGGAGTTACGTTACTTTGTTATATTTGTCTGGAGCATTTTCTTCTTCTTCTGGGCCCCGAGGGAGTCAAACTCACCCTCAGGCCTCCCTAAGCTACACTGTGTTTGAGAGGAATTATTTTTTTATATAACCAAGGTTGAAAATATCACCCAGGCTAGGAGTCAATCCATTGTTTCCAAGATTAAAAGCAAGAATCCAACTTTCCTGTACAGCTGAGAGGGGCGCTAGTTTAAGTGTGTCTGAGGTCATTGAGTGTACACCCCTGCACAGAAAATATAATAACAGGCAAAGGTCACTACACACAATGTACCAAAAACCTAAAGGGTAAAATAAAGCTGCTCTGATCTGTGGTTTCTCCACAATCCCTTGAAAAGACTTTTCCTCAAATCCATATAAGTCTTAACCTAAGATCGATTTCAGCTTAACACCAAAGAGGTCTTTGATCCAGTCTTGAAGTGCAGTGTGGGCTGTATCATGTCAGACCACACATCAGTATTTCTTCTGAGGAGGACCACTGACATTATCACTCATTGTCTGAGTAATTGGCCTGTTATCTCACATGTTGAATTTAGTTTGATGCATGAAAAAGCTTTTTTTCTTTGTGAGAGAGAATTTTGATTAGGATCCATCTGTATTCTGGAAAACAACCTAGAAGCATCTAGAGATACAGCCGCAGTCTGTAGAAAAGGCACAGTGCGTAAAAACAATCCGAATGGTTTTGCAGTGCAATTGCTGTCGATATGGGTGTACAATAAATATGATAATGGAATAAATCTTGCAGCGATTTTGCCAATCTTATAGGAATGTGAAACAAGTGTTGATTCAAGGATAAGACACAAAACATTTGGAAATAAAGAAAATGATTTTAATTGAGCTAAAATATAGTTAAACATCTGCATATTCAATCAAAATGCTGGAATAATGTTGGTTTGAATAAGCTCTGTGAATACAAAGATGCTCAAAAGAAAACAGACTTTTAAATAATGTTATGTTGATGCATTTTTTATCTAAATATACAGCAATGAAAGAAAGTAACTTTGAAGCTTTTGTCTTTCTTTCTTCAGCACATCCTGACCTCCACTATATGAGACATCACAATGATTGTTGGTGGTTATAATATCATGTCCCACGCTTGCAGATAAAAGCTCTTGTTTTAGAGCACAAACATGAGCGGATCCCCAAGCCTTTCCTCCTCGAGACATTTCAATGTTAGAATTAGAGCGACATCTAGTGGACAATACATGAAGAAGCAGGTTGTTATTTCTGCGTTACTGTAAAATAAACATTAACTGTACTGCTGACGTTGTGTGCAAACTTTGCATGACCCACCTTCAAGACGACTGACCATGCAAGTTATTGAAGGAATGTATTACTCATTAATCTCCCACCACAAACTGAAAACACCGATAGAAAAGCAACTGAACAGAAATGAATTGTATGAAATACAAGTGCTATGTTTGTTTATTGGAGACGTGTGATTTGTTGCCACCTTCATAACACACAGGTGTAGGATAAAGACTTTGTTATGATAAAATAAATGATCACGTGTCTCTCTTTTTACACCACATACACCTAACAGTCGTCCTCTGTCCAGTCTCGACCTCATGTCTGTGTTATGGCCTTAAAGGTTACCAATTGTCTCAGGCTGGCAGAAGATAATTGGATAAAGGAAGTTTAGCTTTTCAGCCATTTAAAAAATATGAAGGCGAAGATGTATTGCTTCTCACTGACTCATCCTCTGGTTTCGGTCCATATTTCTAACACCATACATCATGCAATATATCCTCATACAACCGTTCATATGATATCTTACGAAAAGTTATTCCTCATTCTTTGTGGCTTATATTTCCTGGTTCACAAAGTAGGCTATGTGGAATACATAAGAACTTATTTTGTGAGATATGCAGGAATTACAGGGCATTACTTTTCCTAGATATAGCTACAAACATTGTAAGAGAAGAGTCTGCGCCATGTTGTGACTGAGGGTTGTTGACCCCGGCAGGAGACATTAGGCCTCACACACACGGAGGTAAGACCTTTAATGTAAGAACAAAACAAAAAACAACAGAGAAGTAACCTAGGGTGCAATGTGATCAGTGCTTTATGTGGGAAAAACAGATGCGAAACCAGAAAAAGACACAATTTTACACAGTTTAACACGTGATAATCTGGCTGAGCACACAGGTCTGCTCCTTCTCCTCAATTACGTGCTGTCAATATAGGTAGCTACGTTGTCCTGCTGCTTTCATGTTTGGTAATCCTCTTAGAAAGTAATCTCTATAAACAGATTCTGCATATGAAAGATAGATAACTTATTTTCCTAAAGAACAATCCTACAGTATATCCACGGGAAAAACAAAGGAGACAAAATATTACGCAACTTCACATGTTTCCATTCTACTAGTGATTGTTTCAATGTGTGTTATACTGACACCCTTTGTTTCATGTCAAGGGCAGAGCAAAGTATCTAAACTGGGCAGCTCTAAGATACTAAGATTGTCAAGGATTGTTGACAATATTTTGAAGTGCTGTTAGATTCGTGTGACTGCCTTTCAGTACTTGCACTCCGTGTGTACAGTATATACATGGTTTTATAGATTTACGTGTGCGTGTGCGCGTGTGTGTGTGTGTGTGCAGTGCTGTATTACGACTCTGAGCAATCACGTGACCTCCTGCTCGTGACATAAGGCAGCCTCCTGATGACACCCAGCCGAACACTGTCACTCTGCGGCGTGCTGGAGTGTGACCTCCTCAACACTGTGTCTGTGCTCTCTACATCCCCCGGCCCATCATCCATGTGTTGTCTCCCCTCCCTCGCCCTCACTCAGCTCCTCTCCAGTGATCCTCTCCCTGCTCCTGTCTGACACAACAACAGAGACGAGAGGCAGAAACCTTCTCATCTTCTCTCTCATCAGACACTCACTCTTTTTTTCTCCAAAACACACTTTGACTTATTGCGCCCCCCGGGTGCATACACACATTTAGACTTCACCATACCAGGCTCTAGGTTTTTTATTACAACTGTAAGTGCACATGTAGACCCACAAATGCACAACACATGCAGACATATTACAGCCAGAGACATAAAACCAGCACTCAAAGACACATGCCATGATGCACTGATGACTGACACACAATTTCAGATCAGGCTCGTGGTATAGTATAGTACTTGCTTCCCTTCTTCTGAATGAGGCTGATTGCTCATACTATGCTATAACTGTATAACTATAGTTTAGTCTCTGCAAGGCTTGATCCAGACTTTCCCTCTCACTATGTTCACCAGCGAGTCGCTGTGTCTGTCTGCCGCTTAGTGCTGAGCAGGTAATGTGCAGTGGATTTACCAGAGCTTTGTGCTGGAAACAGCTGCCTGCTGCAGACAAATAATAGTAGGCTGAATAATATACTTTTTTATGTATGTAAGCACAAAATCCTTCAAACATGAAATAACTACATCGGCAATTTATAGGGGCCGTGTGTCGTATTTTGGGGATCTATTAGCAGAAATGGAATATGATATTCATAACTATGTTTTCATTATATGTATAATCACCTGAAACTAACCACGGTTTTGCGGCTCGTTACAACAGTCTTGTAGAAGGAGGGCTGAGCAGAGGGGTATTCAGTTGGTTGCAATATGCAACCGCAAAACTAGATGCCGCCAAATCCTACACACTGTCCCTTTAGGAGGCTGTATTTTTTTTTTTTTAAAAGGAATTGTTCACCCTGATCCCAAAATAAAATAATCGTCTAAAACATCATTGAAGATCATAGAGCAACACAAGTTGCACAGAACATTACAAGCGGAGCTAATAAACCTTTATAGACCTTTACCTTTAAAGAAGACATTTTTAACACAGGTGTAAAGAATAAAAGGAATGATGATGCTGAATTGAGTTCATTTAGCTCCTTCAGTTTCAGGGTGCTGATAGTATGCAGAGCCATCGTTCAAATTATTAGTAACACCTGCACTTTTTACTACTATGACAAGTGAAAATGTCGTCAGGAAAAAATAACAATTTGGAATGTTTGGATAAAAAATCCCCAAATCCTGTCTTTGGGCATCCTATTAATATATTTAACACACAAACACACACACTTTTAGTGTGTGTGTTTGTGTGTTAAATATATTAATGTGTGTGTGTGTGTGTGTGTGTGTGTGTGTGTCTGTGCATGTTTAAATGGTGGATATAGTCGGTATTGTGGGTATCTCGATGCTCATGTATGTGTCTTTAAATGCCTTAGACATAAATTAGATGCCTATGACTCTTGTTCTTTTACTCAAGCTTTATGTGACTGGACTGGATTGTGAATGTGTGTGTGTCTGTGTGTGTGTGTGTGTGTGTGTGTCTTCTTGTCACCTTCTCTCAGGGTTACGTCTGCACCCTTGTGCTCCTCAATCAGCTCTAATGGATCCTCTGGCTTGGACTCAGCCAGGGCACTGATTGTGATACTAAAGACGCTCAAACACACACACACACACACACACACACACACGCACACACACAGGACAGGGCGGGGCTGGAGGCTGGATGTGCGTCGCGATGAGGTAAGAGGTACGACGCCCCTCCTAACATTTTCTTCGTGTCTTTGTCCTTTGTCTCTTCTCTTGTGCTTCACGATTATTGTCCCTTAATGCGTCACCTGCTGCATTCAATTCAACGTAACACTGTCGCAACCAATCTAGAGTCAAATAATGTCAAGTTAAACTAAACCTCAAATGTGTGGTGGCCTTAAAATTAAAACGTTTCTCAATATCGCGCTCGTCTAAATCTTAAGGCTATATTAATGAAATTGTACGACATACAAACACATCTTTCCGTCTGCGTCTTTGTGTCACCCACCCCCCACCCTTCACCACCATCAGGACCCTTGTGTGAGCATGTGAATAGTTCACATTGGTCCCATCCACCCTCCCTCCTTCAGTGGTCTTCATTCTGGGAGTGAACAGGTCCCCTGGGGCTAACGTGTGCTTTTTTGTGCTTGTGTGTGTGTGTGTTTGTGTGTGTGTGTGTGTGTGTGTGTGTGCGTGGCCGCTACATTATTCTCCCCCCTGACTTTCTATGGGATGAAAACATGACTGTCCATGTCCCTTGCCTGCTGTCTTTAGAAAAGAGATTGGCTGAAGGGGAACATGTTGTACAACATGTTGTACGGCTGGACACGAGTCAGACTACATGCATGTTCTCACATGTTCTCACATGTTCTCATGTTCTTTGGATCCATTTTGACCACAGACATTGGATTCTCAAAACTCTTCTCACAAAATGCCATACTCCTTAATTTGACTTTAAAATCTTACATAGCAAACCAAAAGAAAGCATCTGTATCAAACTGGATAATACATGTTATATGGAAGATGGTCATTATCAATTCTCATCAAAACTGAAATAACAAAACAGTAATTTCAGAGAAGATTATACAAATAACAGAGAGGAAAAAAGTGCAAAACTGTGTGCGCGAAGTTCGTATTTAAAATGATGCAGAGCGAGAAAGACTTCCACTTCATTCTCCAAATATGCTGTATAACTGTAAATATAGCTAAAGTAGTCTGGAGTCTAACTTTTACCTCACAGTAAATCCTAGATTCATAAAGCAAAATTATGATTTCGACTGCATCAAGTCATCTTCTCTGTTCTGTATCAACTTGTAAATTTAACAATCTAAAACACTGTGAGCTACAGTACAGTAATATTGCATAGCATATAACATTAAACCACAATTTACATATCAGTACTAGACACTGAAGACACTGCAGCATTTTCACTTAAGTCAAACTACTTCATGGTAAACTGACCAAGTTAATTGCAAAGTACAGTAAGAGAAATTAATTGTGCATCTTTGGAAAAATGTGAAAATGAATCAATATATTCGACCAAAACACAAATAAAGAATTGCTCATGCACTTGAACTTCACATGCGAGAGCTCTCTTTTGCGTTTCTCATTCTCAATCTCCACAACACTGAGTCCCCACACATGCAGGTCCGCTGGAACAATTCGATTTATATTGATCCATTGGAGCGGACGGCCCTCGACCACATGTGAAATCTAGCCTCGGAGGGATCTGAGCAACTGTTTGACTCACAGCTCTAATTCCGTATGAGTGGAGCTGATTCATGGCTCTGACTCATTAGGAAACAGTGGGGTTTGCTGATTGTGGAGCAGTCGCCTCATCCTTGCGGTGAGCCCCAGACGCTTCTACCTGCAGCCGGCCCGAGCAGAACAAGGCTGCTTCTATAATTAGGTTCTCGTGGCTGATTCCATTAGAGCAGCCGCTACATGCATTTTGCTAAAGACGCTCCTCAGCTGCTTGGAGGGACTAATGGCGAAGATGGAGCGATATGTGGGAAACAATGAGACATGACATTACGTTTGTGCCAAATACTTCCCCTCTATATTTACGTTGATACACCACACACATACTTTGTCATATATCCTTCTCAAACCTACACCACTTCTTTTTCTTCTCCATCCCTCTCCCTCTTTCGATGTTTCAATTAGATGCCTTGCAATTACATTACAGGGGACATTACTTAAGAGGGACATAAATAGTGGCCCGCCGACGTGATGGTGCCTCAGCCAAAGATGAGATACGAGCTTCCCTGTGTGCCGCTATCTGGAGAGGAGACCATGTCGGATGCTCAACATCATGTTAAAATCACAATTTTAGTTGTTTTTTTTTACCTTACAATAAGGAATATTAAAGCACCCCCCCCCCCCCCCCCCCTCCTCCACTCAAAAAATGAGCTTTGAATAATATCACTTAACTTGGATGTTTGACCTTCACTGGGCAGAATAATGGAGGTTTGCATCCGCTGACGTGGGAAGGTTTCTCCGTGCTCCGAGTTTAAGCATTATTTTGTGACATCACACTTAGTGCGGGAGCCAATCATGGTCCAGTATGCAACTTACGCAAGTGTGATGCGGAAACAAACAATGAAATGGACGGTGAAGGAGGAGACTTCTTGTGTTTAACAGTTCAACTTTTGAAATGACAGCTATAATTTGAAGCAGACTATTTCTATATATTCGTATAACCTGTCTAAAGCCGAGCTTTACGTTTTCTTGGCAAACAATAACAAATATTTATGCTGCTTTCCAGTCTGCTTTTCACAGTTTTTCCATGCTGAAAGAGGACGGTGTTTGAGAGCAGGGGCTGTTTGGAGCTTCGATAAGATGAAAACATTGCGTGGTGCTGTTGTTGCAGTGGATTTTTACTACCTTCTACTTTTGTTGATGCCATTGTGTTCACCTCACTTATGTAAAGTGGTAGCCAATTATGTTAGTTGAAATTAGATTAAATCTATTAAACCATATCCACGCTCGGGCTACTGCAAATTTTGTGCAAATGCGGGTCTGATTCCAAGCCTGTAAAAGTTGAACAAACACGATTCCATTCCACAAAGCAGCAGCGAGCGGATACCTTGACGGTCTCGTGCTCTGAGTCCTCCCTCTGAGGTTACGCCTGACTCCAGCACATTGATGTCTATCTGAATGCACCGTCTGCTCTCTGTAATCTCATCTGGTCATGTCCACGTTGAGGAAAAGTGAAAAGACCTTGATTTCCAGAATTCCCTTTTATCTCTTAAGATTGGTCTGGGAAAATAAGCCAGAGAACAAAATGGTTCATTTTCACGTTTTTCAACCAGTCTGCTGCTTCTCCTTTTGGGATCTAATTGGAAACCTAAAGAATCTTCCTTCAGACCAAGAAGGAAAGTAAGAATGAAGCTGTGCGCGAGGTTTGGAAGTGTGGCTTTCACATGGTCGTGACCAGTGAATCGAGTCCTTGAGGTTTTTCTTAATAAATGGAAAAAGCACAACAATGTAATTCAGAGTACGTATGGATGAAATAAAGGTAATATGAGCTCTCATGGATGAAAAGAGAAGGGAAAAAAAATGTCCAAAAATGTGTCAATTAGAGATTATTACAAATGCAGGACAAAGCTCTGCACTGGCATAATATCGATGACTCCTGGAAAGACATCCTAGGACGTTCTAAATATAAAGAAAGCAAAAGCCATCCCCCAACGTTCTCCTCCTCACCCGTGCAGCCTGAAATAAATGGATTGACTTTCGGACAAGCGACCGTTTTCCTTCATAATTGTTAATTATCATGAGTGCTCTCTGAGGTACTTTCTATGAATGGAGATGGGACACTCTCTCTCTCCTCCTCCACCCTCTGCTCTTTTTATGGGATTGGTCTTAGTTCTCAAGGACGTCAAAAAGGACGGGCGCAAAGGAGGGAGGAGGTGCGGTGGATGGGTGGGGCACCTGCGTCATTCCTGCGCATCACGGTTGGTGGATTTTATGGCAACGGGTGCCAGTAAGCTACACCCCCTCTAACCCCCACCCATGTCCATCTTCCCTGCCTGACCACCAGCAGCCCCACCCACACCCGGGTGGCTCCTCCCCGAGTCCCAGACGACAGAGAGTACAGCACTTAAGGTAATGTAAATAACCAGAGAGGGAGAGCTATTTTAAGATGCTGTCTTTCACTGTGGCCGTGGAGGGGGACAAAGATGCAAGCCAAGCGATTGTAATTTCAGTCACGTTTTCGGACATGTTCTCTTTCTCCGTCTACCAGCCAGCTCGCTGAAGGGCCTGACAGACAAGAAAGAGCTTGTGCCGGCTGCAAATTCAATGTGAGCCTTTTTCTAAAGAAAGTCGTCTTTTTTGCTATATAGTATATATATATACACAGATTTTTCACAGTACCAGACAGCTAAAGGTCTGAAGTCCGAGACACCTCACTGAAGCTCAAAATTACAGACAGTAAAGAAAACGTAGAAAACATTTAAATGAGCTCTAATATTCCTATAAAACAGAGAACCTCCAAGTGTTCCTTTCCTGGCTTTTTTCTGATCTTTGCTCTTTCTTTGAATTACTCATTTATTTGACCTCTTCAGGCCTCTACAGTTATAAACACAACAAAGAATCACTTTCTGGTTGAACCCAAGTCATCATAGCTTTGTTTTAAGATCCTCCTCCACCACGCTCTTCATGTTTCAGCATCACGACCAATAAAAAAATAGACGGCCAAAAAAAAAACACTACACAAAAATCTAATTCAGTCAACATTTTTGATAATTAAGAAACCAAACTAAGTAAAAACATATTTGCAATATTCTCACAGTGTATTTTTATCCAAAAAGAAAGAGTGAAATACCAATTTCATCTTGTTCCAAAAGTAGAATTTATATATTTTCCTGAAATAATTTGTTCTTTTTTTTTATTGTTTCATCTTTTATGACATCAAAAATAAATAAACATTTAGACAGCATCCTTTCTATCTTATATGAACAGTTATAACCAGCATCATTTGTTATCTATGTATTTCTTTTTTTTCTCCATATTTATACAAACATACACATTACAGAGAAAATAATCTGTACACTGCTGAAGAAGAAGAGATTTGTGAAGCAGAACCTGCCGCCACATTGTTCTGCACCAGTTACTGTTTGACTTTGCAAAATCACAAACGAAAACATACACAAACAGCAGTAGGAGTACACTACTCGATATATTTAGATCTTTTCGTAGAGGTTACATTCATATTCAAGTCTTTGTTCGAGTCCAGTCAGAACTGTGGAAATAAAAGTTTCTGTTTCTATGAGCTTCATTAAGGCAGTTGACTACAAGATCATTTTAAACACTAATGTACACTGATTCTTATAATTAAAACTTCTTCTACACCTGACATTAAAGAGAATATTAGCTAATGCTTCAAGTCAACTACTGTCACTACTTGTATATTTTCTACTCAGCATGATACATGGATTGTTTCTTGATTCACAGTCAGGATGTGTTTATATCAGTAATAATGAGGAAGCCTGTGAAAACTGTGTCAAACAAAACTAGCTGTAGGTGTTGGTTAATATGTCGGACGTATTCGTGACATTACAGTCGATCGAATGTGTTAATTCATTCATAAATCAAAACCCAATTACTACACACAACATAAATTCAGTGGCTTGATATGACACATTAAAAATATAAAATATCCTGTTTTCCATCATTTCCTTTTGTCGATCCATTTTACTTCACACTCACATTTTTAAAATGATTTCTGCAAAGGTGTTCAAGTGTGTGTATGTGTTATTGCTTTTATCTAATTAGTACATACAGTAAACCCTCCACCTTCCAAACTATGGTTGTGCTGTCACTTGCTTCTCGTTAAGTACCTGCCTTTTAAAATTCTTACACAGTGTATATATTTATATAATATTTCCCCACTCCTCCTCTGTAGAAACTATACGCAGCAACTCTCGCTCATCGATTATTCAAATTAAGACAGTGTTCTTTAAGTAGATCTCCAAAGCAGTTCAAAAAAGTATGAATATGTAGTACAACCTAACTATCAATAAGTACTATATGAGTGAATGCTTGATGTACTTCACAGAAAGAGAACTTCATGTCCGGACAATCAGCAAGCTGCTACGCTAAATATCCCGACATGTGGCTGTTATCCAATCACCACATGTTGGATGTGGTACTTTTGTAGTCCCAAGGGAGGATGTTTGCTCGTTGTCTCGCGCTTCTTTTCAGAGGCTCTGACAGAGTAACCAGTTCACTCACGTGTTCAGTCTTTTTTCTTTTCTTTTTTTCTTCCTCTTCTTTCTTTTTTAAATCACATCCTGAGATTGTCATTATTCGTCATGGTGGGAGGAATCAGGGCTGGACTCCTCCTCCTCCTCCACTGTTTCTGCCGCCAGCGTGTCACGGCGTGTGAAGGCAGCCGCCAAGGTCACGCTCAGCCGCGGTTTGACGGGCGCCATCTCCGACAGCCCGATGTTGTTTCCGCGAGTCACAAGCGTCGTCTTATCCATAATCTCTCCACTGTGCTTGGACACCACTGCGTCGAGAAAGTCGTATTTGTGTGAAATCTTGCCGCTCTCAAACAGGTACTTTGCCAGGTAGGAGAAAGCGACGTTACCCAGAAACGAGGCGAGCATGGAGACGGTCTTGAAAGGGAACTTCTGGACGACGACTTCCTCCATTTCTCCAGTCATGTGATGTATCCTCTGCTCAGTGGTCCAGCCGGGGTAATAGATGAACGGAGGCAGCTGCAGGTAGGGTTCACCTCCACCTATACGCAGCAGCATGCCGAAAAGGTAGGCAGCCACAGAGCCGTACGTGTTGGTGCCTTTGACAAAGAGCACACTGAGCAGCTGGGGGAAGATGATGACGTAAACCAGGTCTGAGCTCAGGTACCAGAGGCCGTAAACTGTCCCGGTCACCAGCGCCATCAATGTAGCAAGGCCGCCGAACACAAAGATAGTGATGCGCATCACCCACACGATCTCCCGGTCAGACGCCTGAGGAGACAGAGAGGAGTCGAAAAAGGATTGTGACATGTGCAGAACAGCCAAAAAAAACATGGGATTTTGTGTAAACTTTGACAAAAGTGTGTCAGATGACTACAGGGCGCACACGCATACTCACCGACTGTCTAAAGGCGAGCTGGTAGATGTTCCTCGCAAACATGGAGCTCGCTGACAGGATGGAGGAGTCTGCAGATGACATGACAGCAGCAGACACTGCACCCAGGCCGAAGAAAGAGACGAATGGAGGGCAAAGGTGTTGGAGCACGATGGGTAGAATCATGTCCGCTTGGTCCCTCTCTTTAGGAGGAATGGCACCGTAACTTGTCTGGTTCCAATCTGAGCAATGGAAAGGTTTAATGGCACATCCAAATGCAATTCATAATACTAAACTATAATGTAGAAATGAAATGTATTGCATAGCATAGCTTACTCAACATACGGTGTGAAACTTACAATTTCATAAACTGCAACCGAACATGCACAATCACTGGAAAATGAAATTTGACAACATTTGTTTTTTTGTTTTTTTTCCTATGTTTTAGGCTTTGCAAAAGTCTGAAATTCCAATGACATTTGAATCAAAATGTGAATAAGCCAGGTGGAACTTCAAGGCTAACTTGTCATTTTGATTTCACAATGACAGCTCATGTTTATCACTTTCATGTTAAAACGAGACAAAACAAAAGTTGTGTATTCGAGTTTTCACCGAAGAATCTGACGTCTAAAAATATGGAGATCAAACCTCTAATTTGGTCCCTCGCCTCCCTCTAATGTAATATTTACACAGCCAGCGTGGTTAATAAATGGATTCCTGCTTCATTATGGATGAGGTGCACCAGCTGCTATTTACCAGGCTCTCTCAGATGTAAGGGCAACATGTACCCATCCAGAGCATTCCCCCCCATCCAGAAAAAAAAAAAACCACAGACTGTGCATATGCGAGCTCATGTGTGAGGTCTCTAACCTGTGGAGGCCCCGATGGCCCCGATGAGAACGGAGGGCACAGCCATGACGAGGCACCCGAAAGCGGCCAGGAAGGAGAGGACCTGGGCGTAGGTGGCCGAGGAGGCAGACAGGACTCTCTGGAAATACACCTGCCAGGGTATTCCTCCAAGCATCTGCAGTACATTTAGAGGCCAGTGAATAACATTTGCAGAACTCAAGCCCACCACAATTATGTCCGTTTTATTTATATAGCCCCAAAATCACAAATTTGCCTCTAAGTGCTTTGGATAAATGATCTGATAAAGGGCTGTAGTACTGATGGTGAAAGTTATAATTTCCTGACAATCTACAAATAGTCTCAGCATGATGGCATTTAGTTCTTTCAATACAATCAGTTTTAGACCTAATACTGGTCTCAGTGGACTAAATTATGCTAACGTGAGGGAGGAATAACTTGTGGTGGATGTACCAGGAGGCAGAAGTTGTCGATCCAGACCCAGGTGTCACTCTTGTTGATGCTGCCTCTCCAGGGCGACTGGTACACCTGCTTCACTGCAGTAATGGTAATGTCTGACACCGCAGGGTTGGTCAAAGCAAAGGGGACACTGATCCACTGTAGACGTCCAAAAACAAGCGAACAAAAAAACTATAAACTCAATGGTCATTTCAGGAGAATTTGTCACATATCCGACGATTTTTGTTTTGGCATATTTTAAGCCAAGGTCAAAGTGCATTCGGTGCGACAAATACAGTAAATCCACTCAAGGGAGGAATCTGATTACACTAGTTGCTATCATCTCCTTTTCACTTCTGCTCAACAGGAACCTACCAGGCCGATGAAGATACAGAAGAGCTGCACGACGTCAGTGTAGGCCACAGAGTAAAGTCCTCCAACCAGGGTGTAAAAGATTGCGATGAGTGCCGAGATAACCACCGACATCTTGATGTTGATGTCCACGATGACACTCAGAGTAGCACCTAAGGTCACGAGAACACAGATATTATGGCCACTGCAGCATCATGTAGACAAAAAAACTCACTTTGATCCCATTGCCCACAAGAATATTGTATTTTTTTATCGTGGATAGAAACATGAACTCACCAAGGGCGGACAAGATGGCAGCAGACCAGAAGATCTCTCCCATGAGCGCAGGTATGAAGAGGAGGCCACCCATGCGTTTCCCATACATCTGCTGGAACGGGTCCAACATGGTGACGTAACCGCGTGAGCGCATGGGCTTGGCGAAAAAAAGACCACCTGGGACAAAGAGTTCAATTTCAGACGCCCACCATGCAGAGGCCCTCAATATAAACCGCCTTTTGTAGTCCTCAGGTGCATTCATGTATATTCATGGTTTAATGTTGCACTGTTTCTTAAAATTGATTTGTTAAAATTGACAAAACTATATATAAAATATAATTACAATAAAAAAAAGAGGCTGACGCTTAAACACACAAGCTTGAAATGTAACAAGGATTTTCCTGTGCAGAGTTAAAGTTGTCCCCCTCAGGAGGACGGATGGAGGACCACTGCTGACGGTTTAATTAGCACCCAAACTAATCATTTCAATCTGGTATGGGGTCAATAAGTGTGTTTCAGTGTAAATGGGTAGAAACAAGGACCCACAGTAATATCGAACCTGTATTTTACATTGTTTTAAACCACTCACCCACAACAAGACTGAGGGCGTATCCAAAGGGAGCTTGAGCCCAAGCCAAGCCATAATCAGGCAGATACACATATTCAGCTGTGCCATTTATATATCCTCCTCCAACCCAGGTCGCTAAAAAATTTAAATAACACACAAAAAAAACATGTTGAACAAAACAGATTAAAGAACAACATTTATTTGACATTTGTGTTAATAAAAAAATCTAGAAAAAGGTTTTACACAATGTTGCCATCTAATTGAGACAGCATACAGAAATAAGTCATAGTTCATTAGAAAAAATGGAATTATCTCATTTCAACATCTGATTTTTCACTTTAAAAGAAGAAAATATAAAACTTGTCCAAACAGACCAGAGGCTTAATTGTGAAGGCTTTAACAACGGTCAGTGCTACTAAAATCCCGGTGTTATTGAGTAATAAATACGAACTTCACCTGTCATGGTAAATCCACCCACAAATAATCCAATGTCTCTCCCTCCGACCATGATAGTTTCGCTGCGGTCGGTCCCCTCCGCCTCCCCGGAGTGTTTGTTCTTCCATGCCGCCCAGATGCCCACGACCAGGATCAGTAGATAGAAGATCGCGATAGCCACAAGCCCCTCTACATGGATGGTCATTGTCGCACCGGTCTTCCGCTAGGAACGGGAGGGCATGGAGACCTGCTTGGCGCACGGAGATAAGAGGATATTAAGTTAAACTTAAAACAATCATTTGGAATTTTCTGCAAGGTTTTCAGCTTTTTGGTTAGTTTGAAATCCACAGAAAATTTTTATTTATTTTTTTTACCAGGTTTTAGTTGGATTAGACGTTCAAGAACGCGTTGACTTGTTGAAATAGAAAATGATAGTAAGAAGAGACAAACAAAAAGAGAATTTCCCTTTGCTGATTTAATAGATCTCATGCGCGCTTTATTGCCCTGAAAGCTGTCTTTTCTAGAAATATGACTTCCAACTCAGTACAGATCATTTTTTTTTGCGATTCGTCACTCTACGTTATCATAATATAATAAGTAATAATTAATAATAAGTAAAGTGAAAATGTATTGGAAAAAAAATGGAGGCTCGTTTTTGTCATTTTCTATTCCTTCAGAGACATACAGTAAGTGCCAGCTACATTCCCTAGTTCAATTCACACAAATAGTCCTATTATATTATCCCCTACATAAATAAGAAAAATAATCAAACAAATCTGTGATAATTGGTTTAAAAATGATCAGTTTTTATTTTATTTTGTGACTGGTTTTGGATCAAACCCGTTCTCAATTGTCTGTCTCTCCTTTTGTCCTTCTATCCGGACACATGCGCGTAAAAGTCCAATTACGCACAGCATTCACGATGAAAATATAATAACCCCAAGTTGGAGACAGCCATATCCAAATGATATTGTACATAATGAACTGTCACATACAGATCTACACTTTGGTCATGCTCAAATGAATAAGATATCATCCTCTAAAATGTGATAAACGGACATAACCATTTACAAAAGCTTGAAAAACACATGCAAAACTTACCTCAAGTGTTTCTAAAGTCATGTGCTGGGGCCCCCGAGGCAGAAAGCGCTAAGCAGCACAGTTGGACGTTTTTTTAAGAGCCTTGTCCCCCCTTTGTACCGCGAGGAACAGTCAAAAGTAACGGTTGTGGAGGTCTCCCGGGTGACTTACTGAGGCTTATAAGGAGGCAGGTGCCGTCAGAGCACTGATACACACGTCAGAGAAACCAAACGTCCCTCTTAATGAGCACCCTGCACGGAAACACGTCACAGCGTACGGTGGGAGAGATTCCTTTACTCCACAACGATGATTGTTTTTTTGTTTTTTTTTAACCACTGAATGGCATGACATGAATTTTAATATCAACGTTTTTTTTACAGTTTAAATAATCAATAATTTGTGGAGGAAGTTTATGCTTCAAGTGGCTTCTGCTCCTGCAAACTCGGTACGTAACAGCCGCCTAATTGCGCAGCCATACTTCATGTGGCCTTTTATCCGCTGTCACTTTCTCTCCAGCTGGTATTTTACCTTTCAACCGCAATTAACTTTGCTCCACAAAAGCAGTTTTTTTGCGTGACTGATGAACGATATATTTATTTGCAAAAAAAAATATTTAAAATTGACACTCATCAAGTGCCTTTTACAGCATCTCACTTGATCTCACTCAGGCTTGGTAATCTCAATACCTTCTTAACAGTCCCCTCTTCCCCCTGTTTTTAGGCCCAAACTGAAATCATCCTTAGACTAAAATGCTGCCCACCTTTGAGCAATTAGAAACCATGTAAGTGTACTGTGCCTGCCACTTTCCCTTCAGCATATATATCAACGAACTGTGTCTACTTAATGGCCGTCTCTGCCTGAAGTCGTTTCATTTGGGCTACTCTTGTCAAAACTGACAGACATCCAATTAGGATGGATCCTGAAGAGCAGCAGGAGAGATTTAATGATACACTCTGACATAAAAAAAAAAAAAACTCTCTCTCTCTCACACACACACACACACACACACACACACACACACAGTAAATGAGTTATTTGCTAAAGAGGGCTGAGGTGTCTGCTCATAGAGAAAGGCTGACACGTTTATTTTAACCGCTACACGCACACAGCGCCCCATGGTGGCAACACAACCGTTTCAGCACCATGGACAGAGGCCGGCATATTGTTTTTCTCATGTTTATCTAGTTGAAAGTTTACATAGTTAAGACCATGTTTTAATTGATCACGATTGTACCAATCGATGGGAGTGCATCTTGATGTGTGATAAGAATTGTCATTATTTCTTTTTATATTCATGTTTTCATTCATCATTTTGATAGTTGATTTATCTGCATCTGTTGGACATTTCATTATGTGATGCAGTTTTTTTTATTTCTGATGTTTTGTCTATAAATACAAGATTTAATAAACTTGTTTTTAGTCTTCCCGCCCTGATGAAGAGGTGGAAAACGGTCGGCGTTTTAAATAACATGCCCGACTAAATGAAGGTTCTTAGTCTGACTTTTCTCCTCGCCCTGCCTGAGGAGCGTTGTGTTTTCTGTTCTAACGATGTGTTTATTAAGGAAAAATAAGGAAAATGTTTTTGATCAATTTACCAAAAATAAAGTTGGGCAGTTGTATAACGTTAATGTGAATGTGATTTTGTTCAACTTCCGACAAGTGATTCTGTGTGATACTGATGCCAAAATCTAAAACATCCGGAAGACAGCTGGAACGGTGTCTAACTGCATGTTTGACAGATGGCTGCCTCACGACCTTGACACTTCTTCAAGACAAACACGAAAGCGGAGCCTCTCTGGGTTTTGTGGCTCGATGATACCAACTACATACGGTTCCTTGATCAGGTCAACAGATACAAACACAATTCAAAACTATTACCTAACAATAATAACAGAAGTCCTCTCGTCTAAATGGATGTTTATGTTTGACCAAAAATATTCTACAGGGCTCGAGGACTTGAGGTCTAATGAGCAGCTGTTGCTGGCAGTGCTCAAGATGTTTGTGAGAGAGTGAGTGAGAGAGTGAGAGACACACAGAGAAACAGAAAGAAGATAACATCAGTCACATTTCCCAAATCATGAAACATTATTCATTTTCCACAGAATTTATTCTTTGAAAATTAACACATACAATGTAATAAACAAGACAGCTTCTCTGATAACAATCTATAACGTCTCTGATGCTAAGGTGAACATGTGCTCCTTGTTTTGAATGAGATGTGAGGAGGATATGAAACATGATCTCACAAGGACCCCTCTCCTTGTTATGTATAAAATATGGAATGAAGTGTCTGAATGAAACTTGTCCCAGTAAATCATCACTCTGAAATGTCTTACAGATAGAAATCTAATAATAGACAATGTATCACAAAATCAATGTGGTGACCTTAAGGCCACTACGAGTCAAATTTGAATATTTTGGACTTGGTCCAAAAGTCCCCCAGTTGTAGTCTAAACAGGGACACTGTTATGAGTGGGCTAAAAGTAACACATAGACCACTGGAAATGTCTCCTTGCAAAGAAAACACAAAAGTAGAACAATATACAACTTTCAGGACGCAACAATTTTAAACATGATGGCAAAAAAAGCAGAATTTTATTTAAGCAAAAAAAAGAAGTACTTGATAATTTGAAGGATTGGTAAATCTGTTGAAGGCCTGATTTGACTTTTCATGTATTCACAACTTAAAGAACTACATTAACAATAACTCATAGCAATTGTTTTGTCCTATTGTTATGTCCCATATTTTCTGGTTATACATTCTACAGTTGATATTTAAAATCATGAACCAAATCTAGTTCAATGTCAATCGAACATCCTAGATTGTTTTAGTGATCTGACCCGGATATTTCATGACTATATTCAGTTCCATGTTAAATGTTATTGGGGAAAAAAATATATATATTTTTGTAGTTTCTACAATTTGTGGTACTAAAAATAAGGTTTGCAGAAAAAATACATTTATGAACACGATACCACAGGGTATATAAAATAAAACACTGGTTATTTTAAATATTTTATAGTACTTTTTGCCTTGAAATTACTCAAAAACAGTGAAACACCAGTGAAGCAACAACACACTCTGATCTGAACAGAAATTGTATTTAATGCAAGCTTTCAGTCAGAGACTAAAGAAGAGGATCAAAGGATTGCATTACAATCTGTGTGCAGACTGAGCAGATGATTTTTCTTGTCTTGTCTGTTGTCTACCTTTGAAACACTGAAGTATGAGTAAATTATATTTATAAAATGATTTTTCGTTGGGCAATGAAATAAGGCAAAGATAAAAACACTGGTTGAAAAATAGCTTTGTAAAGACAAGTTTTGATTTTTAAGCAAACTAATGAACTTGACATTCACTGTAGGACAATCATTGTATCACTTAACTATACATGTAGACTTAACCACAATTAACAATATGTACAAGAAATCTACTGGATCCCAGAAAACATTTAATCTTCAATACACAAAATATATTTTCACAGCAACTCAAAAAAGAGCAACATTAATTGAAACAACAGCTGAGCTGCATGAAGTATTAGCTGCAGTAAAGGAATCGTAACTCTTGTTTTAAAATTTGACCCCAAATGATAGTTTGAGAAAGGCGATGTGCACTGGAATGCATGAACATTTTTGGTATTTGCAAATCAAATACCAAAAAAGGGAGCATTTGGCATATTTCAGAGGTGGAAACAACTTCTAAAGGGCGTTCCTTAAAGGTCATTTTGTATGTATTAGCCCATTACATACAGATCACAGGTATTTTTAATTATTGCCAAACGATTTTTTTAATTATATCTGATGCATGGGGGCTTGAGACAGGGAGAGTCTGTCACCTGCTCTCCAGTAGTGGCCATAAAATAAGAGCATTTATCCCCTGCTGTAAGCGTGCAGTGGAAATTAATATGATCATAGCACACAAGGCCACACACATCTAATATTGGTAATTGTGAGCCTGTGGACAAGCAGGCAAAAGTCCTCACTAATATAATGCGGTGCCAATCTGAATCAACCAGCTGTGAAACGTGCCGTCTCTTCAGGGAAGATGGCACGTACTATTTGTCGGACACATGGGATAGTTGAGGGGCTAAAACATACAAAATAACTAGCCCAACAATATGTCTTTTCTACAAGACATCCCAGGTATTCATGCTCCCTAAAATAAAGACAGCACCAACCACAATAACTTATTGTAGCTCATCATGTGAGCCTGTTGTACAACGATATTGAGAAATTGGAGGGATAATATCAATGGAATTATAATCTTCCATATCAGACAGCTGTATTTATTAGTTTTAAGTCATAACGCTTGATGGAAAATAAGAATTTGCCCAAAATGTACAGTACGTGTTAAAGTTGCCAGTTTGTATGTTTCTCAGTGACTCAGCATTGTCGATAGATATATTTTTACTTTTATTAATGAATGAAACCACACGTATTCAAAAACCATCTAAATACCCCATTAAAAACATTACTATCCCATGGTACCTCTGAAAACAGGGTCAACCCGTCTTTCATGAAAGACCTCCACGGATGCTGCTACTTCTCGTGCGTCCATCCTCATGCCCTCACGTTCTCATTGTTTTGATTTGATCTGGAACAATATGAGAAAAGCAGTTAATCAGCTAAATATAGAGCAAGTTAGGTAAAAAAAACGAAAGAAATCTGTGTAATGTATTTACCACTGTCTTTCATAAAGGAGAAAACCAACATGCTGAGGTTGTGGATCAACAGTGAAGGAATGGATTACGTTGCAGGAGCAGGTTGAGGAGTTCTTATGGGTGTTATGACTCCATTTACATGCTTTGAATCAAAATTGACTTTAGTTCACAACTGAGCTATAAACCTTTCAGTGACAACTTTTAAAGCCTTGAAACTTGAGCTTTTGATACTCAAGGGATAGACTTCAGGTGGAGTACTGCTTTGTGAATTTGATATTGGAAATCAGCACCACCATTGATTCAGAGGACGCAAGGGGAAGCCACAACACTGTAGGTGATGAGGTTTAGACATACTGTACTGCGAGTTCAGAATAACCTTAGGGTTCACTCAGGTACCTTAAGACTAAAGTCACAAAAACACAGTAAACATGGTAAGGAAAGAGTAGGGGAGTTTTTTTTTTTCATAGCTATGCATGAACACAATACATAACACATTACGTCAAAAACACCCAGTACTCACTGCATAATTTGATCTATGGAAGGATTTGAATGAGAGCAGTAAACATAATAGAAAGAAAAGAAAATGATGTTGACATAGTGGAACAGACTACACCT
>CALSCE010009344.1:6751069-6761446 GCA_943593645.1 Bovichtus variegatus | reverse complement strand
TATATATATATATATATATTGTGAATATAAATTTCAATCAATCAATGCAGGTTATTACAAAGTTATGTGCAGTGTCATACACAGATATGCATTAAAACAAACATACTGTATGATACAGTTTGATGTGGAGAAAATCAAAGACTTTAAAATTCTACACATTTATAGTATTAACTGGGAAAATGTTTTGTTATTGCTTGAAATGAGGATGAAAAATAACCAACTGTAATGGAAATATAAATGTATCCTTGCATATTTCATAATAATCAATTAATGCACTACACCACTCAACAGTAACTAATAAGCCAATTGATGGAAGTTTTAAGTAACAATAAAGTGAAAATGGTCAAGAAAATCCATAAAATGCACTCTAAGTTTTGAAAATGATCTGTATGGTACTTAATAAATGATAATAATAACAGTTGCCATGCCATAAATCAAAATCCAAAACACAGTAAAACAAATTTTACATATTTTAAGCACAAATGACCCATAATAAAATATTGTGTACCTTGCCATAATTATATTAAAATAACATTTAGATGCTAACTTGTTGTCGTGTTTGCACCTGTTATTTTGCTCCTATACACACAAACTCTTATATGGAACTTTTTTGTAAATGACTGTATAGAATGTAGGTAAAAGGTGATTTGATATACATGTATTCTACACTTCAATAGTGAATAAAATGTCTACCAAACTGCACTGTGAGCTCAGCACGCAGTTACATTCTCACTTTAAATTATATGAATTGTCATCATACCTTGTAACCAGTCGACTCCCTCCTGTAAACCTTCTCCTTTCAGAGCATCGGTGGCACTGAAACAAATCAACACATCATATTTTTTTTTAAAAGAAGCTAAAAATCAGCTTTTTCTCTTCCTGGCATACTAGTATGGAAAGAAACTTGTACATGTATGGTCATACCAGATGTGCCAGGGTTTGTCTTTGATATTCGCCAAACAGAGCAGCTGTGAGACCTTGACAGAAGACAGAGCATCCCTGACATCCATCTTGTTAGCAAAGAACAGGATGGGAATCCTCCTGTGTTTAATATCTGTAGTGAGAGTCCGAGGGACAATGTCGGAAAGTTAGTGTTGTAAATCAGTTCTACTTACGAGGAACAACATTGTGAAACCAAGACAACTTCAAAAAAATAAATAGAATATTTGCTATTGGCAAAAACAAAATGTGTTCTTTTTTTTTTTTTTTTTAAACAGTAACACTCATCTTTGCATAGTGCATGCTTTAGTCTGAAAATAGCACAAGAAAGATACACAACAGCATGACAGTTACCAGGGCTGGGATTCAAACCTAAAAAAAAATTCAAAAATAATGTACATGAGCGTACCAGGATGGTTTAGTAACGTGTCCAGTTCTTCTTTGGCTACGACCATCCTCAGTTTGTCTACACTATCAATGACAAATATGATAGCCTGGCCTTCCCTGAGAAATACAAAGAGATTACAAGAATGAATATGTATATCAAACTGTAAATAGGATTGGTGGTTATTTTTTTTTTTTAACACTGGCACACTCACTTGTAGTAGTGTTCCCAAAGGTTTCTGTATCTGCCTTGACCAGACATGTCAAACACTGTGAAGGAAAGACTACAAGAAGAGAAGAGAGAAAACCTTTACGTGCTTATTGCGGTTGAAAAAAAAAATAAAAATAGCATAATGTATCCGAATAGCTCCAACATTACATGAATTTACTTAGGACTATTAGATGATGACATAACATTTGTTGGACCATCACTTTTATTAAGTGTCCAACAAGCTGTGGTTTATGATCAACAGCTACCTGGATGTCTTGAACTTCTCAATGCTGAAGCCAATGGTTGGGACAATGTCTTGTGCCTGGGCCTAGAAGACAAACGCAGCATATTGTAAATTATAAAACAAATCAAGGTGTGCAACATTTCTCAAATGCCTCGTCAGTTAACCATTAACATGCAACCACACACAAGAGATCTGTAGATAATTATAGGGGGGAAAAAGGGCAGTAATATCAAATGTGGATGTGCTCAACTCCTGCCATCACTAATTTGGTGGGGAAACATTGCCAGGTATATTTAGTAACTAACAATACCCCTTAGCTGTTCTAAACATCACTTTAAACCACGGCTACTCGTGGCTTTTTGCTTAAACATCACATGTGCACCTGTGTGAGTGAATAACCTTTCTTACATCAGTTGCGTCAGAAATTCACTAATATTACCTAGATGTGCAATATCACTGTAAAAAGCATTGGGTAGACTTACATTAGAGGGCTTGAGTCGGTTGATGATGGTGGTTTTTCCACTGTTGTCCAGACCAAGACACAGCACATTCACCTCCTTCTTCAACCCCAGCCAACCTGCCAACTTGTCAAACAGCCCCATTGGCTAGCAAGCAACCATCAGCTGCCGGTTTGATCTACAGGTGAAGAAAAGCCATGCATACTCTTAACAGTTAGATGGTAACATCATCCCTTGCACAGATTGCAGTTCAATTGTCTTGCATCAGCACCTCTATTGAAGCAGCTACCTACAGCACTTCTACACTGATGGGCTATTTATTCTGACTTCTTGCTCTGAGTAAAAGATGTGTCTGCGCAGACTTGCTATTTGTGATTTGCAGTAGATACCTTCTCGTACGTTTGTTTACTTCGTGTGCGTTTGTGTAGCCTTTTCTCTTTCCAGCTTAAATGGTGGAGAGAAGGTTGTGTGGTTGACATCCTCCTTTTTCATATGTCCACATTCAGTCATATGGATTGTCTATATTTTAATGTTATTAAAATATAGAAAATTAAAATCTAAAATCTATTCTGTACTCACGGCATCTACTGCACGTCTGCTCGTCCTGGGAGAGGGATCTCCTCAGTTGCTCTTCCTGAGGTTACTTCCATGTATGGTGATATTGGGCTAACGTTATACATAAAGCATTGCACAGCTAGCGCTAAACTGTTTAACGCTAACTAGCGTTTTCCCTTGGACCATTTATCACAGTAAATGACCATAACATCCTCCCTCTCCTAACAAGACATTTCACCTAATTTAATGTTGGCGTTAAGAGAAGACGTTCGTGTTTATCAGCTACGGCTCTATGCAGCTAACCACCCATTATATCAACCACTTTACTGGCTACCCGTTGGCCTAAGCTAACGTGCTTAGTGGGCTCTTACCAGGTTCTAACGTAATTAACAGTAATCTCTTGTAACTGTTGCTAGCTAGCCTTAGCTAACGTTTAGCCGCTAGGTTAATTACTTCAGCTTGCTGGGTTTACACGGCAATAACCGTTAAAACGTTAGACAACTGCTCTGCGTCATTTTATATCGACTATTCCACAAGACAATCACACACGTGAGACAGTATGACCCAGGCTAAACAATTAAACTAGCTTAACGTTATAGCATTACGGTTAAAGCTAACATGCTAGCTGGTGAGGATGTCGCTGACGTTAGCTTGCATTATCCTTTCCAAAACGGTTTTGTAGAGCTGGATTTTTACCTGTAATTTAGCCTCGGGGTCTTCTTTATACATCCATGAGTCAAACCAGTGTTTCATTCATTTCTCATCTACTCCCTCATGCTGTTTAGCCAACAGAAGGAACAGCGAGTTATTTACACTGTGTTGCTGGGAGACCAGTGTGCTGACCTGCTGACTCACGTCTGCCACCTGCAGGCCAAGCAAGGCTGCCTCCACCTACTGCTGTAGAATAAAGAGAGCATGTGTTATGACAAAATAGATGGAAATGACCGACAAAACAAATACAAAATATGAAAACAACTTATTGCAAAAATGTCTTAGGCTTTTATATATATATATATATATATATATATATAAATGTTTATGTCAAGTATGCTGCAACTTTACCCTATTGCAAAGTTTTTCTTTTTTTAGTTTTTGTGTTATCCCTACAACTGCATTTGTAAGTTAATTTATGTAAATGACTATGACAATTAAAGTAATATATAGACAGTTGAAAAACATAGGCTATACCTTTGTACCTTTTCTCATTACTGTTTGTAGCACTTAAAACGGTTTGGCCTATTTGAAGCTAATGTACGTCGCAAGATTCTTGCTGTTCTGAGTTTGTGTCCTCGTGGTTGTTTGCACTTCGCTTTGGACAAAAGCGTTAACTAAATGAAATGTAATGTGAAAAATGTAATGAGTATAGCACATGACATCTAAAAAACACATACAGGCTCTTTAAGGTCTGTATGCCTTTCATATATAACCTACCGTGAGCACCAGTTTGACAAACTCACCTGACAATTCTTCATGTCCAGAAAACATGTCAGTCTCTTGAGTGACAATTAAGAGGACACTGTTGAGAGTGAGAGCATGCATCCATGGATACCTGTCTCTGTGTGTGTGTGTGTGTGTGTGTGTGAACAATTAACAGCCTGCTTTAAAGAGAGGTTAATGTTCGAGCCTGGGGTGCTTGGAGTCTGAGAGAAAACAAAGTATTAAAATAGGGTCGTTTATTAAGGAACAAACATACTGAATAAAACATAGAACTTTCACAAGACTTTTTGTACAAGACATACTGCATTATCATGAGGATAGAACGTATACATTTCTATAAAATCTTTTGACATTCAGCGGTCTTCAGTTCAAAAAACATGATTGTATTTACCATTCTGTCAATCTTTATACCTGGTGAATTGTTTCATTAACCAGCTATTAACTAACTGTTATTAAAATCACATACTGTACCATTTATTACCATACCTTCTGTCCTATCCACATCTTCTCTGGTCATGAGGTAACTGACTTGAGACCATTCAAAGTCAATAGAAACCATTGGATTGTCACTTGGAAAGAGAAGAGGTATTGGTGAACACTTGAATAGACACTGGAGAAAAAAAGTCCTAAATTCAAGTGAATGCTAGTGGTTGCTGACATAATAAAGAGAGCGCATTTGGCCAACGCTGACAGAGGTTGGTTGTTGTGGAGGCTGTTTTGATAATGATCCATACGATGATGAGTGTATTAACTAGACGACATGTGTGTCTAGCAGCGGAGCGCTCTCACATGAGCAGCGTGTGGTACCTGCTACACCTAACAGTCTGGTGTTTGTGCAATTAGTTGAATGACGATGCCAAGCGGACGTGGTGTTTGTTTCCGGCCCGGTGTGTCGGACACACAGTCTGTCTTTTGTGCGATGGTCTCACACTTGAAAGCCACTCTGTTGGATGTGGTGAAGCTGCAGGCGAAGAGACTGAATACTGCTTATGATTCTCCTCTGGTGGCCAATCAAACAGATCCCGATGCGTCTAATGTCGCTGTAGGGGAGAAGAAGATTTACAGTTTGGAATTAACAGTTTCATAAGAACAGCAGACCTGTTTATACATCACGACAAACATGCATAAAGTCGTGAATGTCACTTTAACCTACAACAGGCACATTGGGAACACTTGATAATATGAACAATAACCGTATTTAGAATAGAAGGACAACATACTGTAACACAAGCAGTAATATAGTTACACATACATACAATACAGATAAGTACTTGCCAAAGTTTAATAGTGGAATCAATTGTCTTACAATTTCCCCCTTTTTCTGTTCCTTTGATGCTTGTTTCCTTTCAGTGTGCTTTTTGATACTGTAGCTGCACTCAGTATAATTTGGCTTCACTCACTCTATACTCATGGTTGAAATGGAATCCAGTGTTGTGTATCCTGCTGCAAGGAAGTTGTTCTTATACTGGCTCATTTTGATGGAGTCAAGCCAGTCACCGATGGAGATGAAAAGAGGATAGTCTGGCATGTCCTCTGGGGAGTCAGGGAAACTGAGAAGACAGACAGAAAGTTAAGGAATACAAAGAGACAAGTGAACATATTGTTGATCTAAATATTTTTTTTTCTTTCAATGACCATGCCATAATTCATTGATTTATACCATGCTATAACAAACATGGGTTGTGACTAAATCATGTGCTGGTGCGACCAACTGAGATAGTTGATAGAACCAGTCCTACCAGTGGAAAAGTTAGTCTGGAGCCCTGAATGGCATTTGCATGGAAACAACCAATCAGAGCTTGAGCTCCAATCAAACTGTCAAACCAGGCAGCGCTGATCAAATATGATAAGATTATGTTAATATATATCTTATTTCTTGCCTCAAATGTTTACAGTAACATATTTTAGCGTCCCGCTTAGCTGTAAAACGACAATGTTTGTGATGGAGCAGCTACTGTTCCTGGGGTCCACACAAATATTACAACCAAATGTAAAAACACACATGTAATTCAAATAAAAGGGATAACTGCTTTATGCTTTCGATCAGTGTTGCAAAGTTTACACAACTTATAGTTAGTGGGCTAAACAATTCAAAACCGCCAGCATGGTCCTTTGACAAAGTGTCTGTCTATGTCGATACTTACTTCTGTGCATCATTCACCAGAGTGAGCAGACTACTGGGATTAATTATCAGTTTGTCCAGGAAAGAGAGCACGTTGTTGAAGTGTGGTCGCAGGTTAGATTCCTTCTGCCAGCAGTGCAACATCAACTGGTGCAGTGTCACAGGGCAGCCCATTGGTGCTGGTAGACGGTAGCCCTCTTCAATTGATAAAATGACCTGAGAGCAACATCGACAAGTTGAATACAAATGACAAATTATTTGTATGTTGATCATGCTTTAGTGGTTATGGAGTTTTTAATGTGATCAGTCGCTTACATCTTGATTGGACATCTCCCAGTAAGGCCTCTCACCATATGACATCACTTCCCACATGACAATACCATAGCTCCACACATCACTAACTGTGGAAAACTTTCCATAAGCAATAGCCTCTGGTGCTGTCCAGCGTATCGGTATCTTTCCTCCCTGACACAAAAACAACAGAAAAAGCTTGTTGAGGAGATATTCAACACTCCTAACTGTAATAACTGTCAGATTGTAATGCAGTAACTGTTATGCAATGTAGATCCAGACTCACTGTAGCAGTGTAGGCTGCTTCAGTGTCATCTTCAAGGACTCTTGACATGCCAAAATCAGACACTTTACACACCAAGTTTTGATCCACCAAGATGTTGCGAGCGGCGAGGTCTCTGTGAATGTAACCCATATCTGAAAGAAAGGTCATGCCCACTGCGATGCCACGGAGCATGCCAACCAGCTGGAGCACTGTGAACTGGCCATCCCGTGTCTGGAGTGGTTGTGGGAAAGAGAGAGAGAGAGAGAGGACAAATATGATGCACGGAGGACAGGGGGTGTTTTTAATCTCGAGGAGTCTGATACTCCTGGCTAAATGGAAGTGAATTGAAATAAAACATCTGTGAACATGTATTCCTCTCACCCGGAGGAAAGAATCGAGTGCTCCGTTTTCCATGTACTCAACGACTATCATTACTGGCCTGCCTGAGGAGAAGGCAAAAGACAGGAATTTAATGACGAACAGAGAAAAGAGACTAAAGTAAAGAATTAACTGATGCTATGCAAAACAACACACAGCCAGATACGCATAAAGATCTTACTCCTAGTGACAACTCCCTCCAGCCTGATGATGTTGGGGTTGTCGAACTGTCCCATGATTGAAGCCTCGCGCAAAAAGTCTCGCCTCTGTTGTTCCATATAGCCACCTTTAAGTGTCTTTATTGCCACGGAGATGTCCATCCTTCCAGGTACGCGCAAACGACCACTACACACTTCTCCAAATTCCCCTGTCAAAACAACAGAATTCAATAAAGGTCGCACCATCTGTCATATATCATAAGACCTAAGCCAAATAGTATTTACAGCAATTCAAAGAAATAATAAAAACAATACATATATTCACTAATTACTTCCCATACAAGTTATCATTATTGTCTGTTCCTTGTATAAATGCATGTTATTGCTTTCCAGAAATCAGGGGAAATGACCATTGTATTTTATAGATGGTTCATTTTAAAACGTGTAATTATACAAGAGAGAAATGTTTAAACACACCACAGTCCTGTGTACTGCAGTTGTCTTGGCATGTGTAAGTACACACTGCCTCCACCAGATGGAGCCCATGTTACAGAAACCACACAAATGTGAGGCACCTTCATAATTACTCATGACACAATCTGTTCGATTTATGAACCAGTGAAGATTATTATCCATAGTCAGCAGCACTGCCTTTTCTCCCCAAAGGTAATAATACTATAAATTCAATAAAATCATCTTGCTAAGAGTGGCTGTAAACATGTTTAATTCAAACTTTATGAGGTTTAACATTTCTTATCAAATAAAAATGTTACTCAAAATGTGACGGCTATTTCCTAAACAGGAGTTTAAAAAATGCCCAAATTAAGATAATGGCACTAAATAACCTCTTTTATCTGCTTAGCGGTGCTTTATAAATCATTTATATATTCATCTTGCACAAAGGTGACACCTGGGCTGTCGTGCCATAAATGCAGGAAACACATGTTCAGTACCGTATGAGTTAATGCTTGTATACATTTGTGTACAGACAGTATTTACATGTGTGTATCCATTTTACCTGCACCAATCACCCTCTCTATGCATATGTATGAGGGCTCTATCTCTTTGGCAAATTCCTCCACAGCCTGAGTGGGGTCTTCATACGTGTCTGGATCCACATAGGTCTTTATCCCTGAGAATGGGACTGGAAGAGAAGAAATGTTACAATAACAATACTTTACATCTCACTTTGACACACACACACACACACACACACACACACACACATCTCAAACACACTGATCATCTGCAGACCTTTCCAGGTTTACAGATGGCACTGTTAGCTCTTTTTCACAGTACAAAAAGAATGGAAACATGGCACACTTGCAGATCACATTATTTGTGCATCCCTTGCTACGTACAATAGATGGACATGATAACATGAGCACCTGTGCGACAAGATGCAATCAAGTACAATAGAGCTTGATTGCATCATATATACAGAAGTAAAACCCCAGAAGTGTGTTGGCAGTTTTGAACCACAGGTTCCCTCACCAGATTGCAATATACTTTTCTTAAATATGACTTTGATTTATGGAGAACAAAACAGGTCTTACATTTTACTCTACAAAAGGTATTACACCCTTAACTATTCATTTCTTTGTGTGTTTGGGGAACGGCATTGTCGTAATTTTCATTATTTATTGAAAATGCAGAATGAATTATTCATTAGAACGTTTTTATCTGCACAAAGACGTTATCTTTGGACTACAGCCCTGGAGTAAATTCTGATAAGTATAGCGAAAGATTAATTAGACTTTGTGAAGTGGCAGATAACCCGTTTCCTTAGTTGTACCCTTAGTTGATTGTGAATTATTGTGTATGGCTCGTTTCTTGCTTTTCTTTTCTTAAGTTACTGTAAGTATTCATTGTAAGTAACTGTAATTGACAGAGTATCTTTTAACGATTGTTTATTTATGTTTTGAGTAAGGCGCAGGCAAAGTAAGACTTATGTTTTCTTCATTGCTCCTTTTTGATCGTGGAATATGTAAATAAGAGTTTGAATCGCATTTTTTCTTGGATCGTGCACCATCATGACTGGTACAAATAAAAATTAGATTAAATTAATCGAAGCAAATAAAGTACATTTTGTTAAAGCTGTGCGAGGGAAGTTCATTCCTGCTTCAACTGTTTGAGATCAAATGTAATGTTGTACTTGCTTGTATTATACTGTAAGGATTTTCTGTTATTTTGTCAAGGGATGGAGAAAAACAACAAAAAAAGAACGAGCTCAGAAAAATGGGCTCAGAAAAATGGGCTCAGGAAATGCCCCCGAGCAGCGTATGAAGACATTGCAGGCAGCCAGGATTCAGCATCCTCCTCACTGGCTGAGGCAGGGGACGTTGCTGCAGTGAGCACTGTGCATGATGACTGGCACAAATGATAACAGCCCCTGGTACACCTCAAGCAGATGAGCTGGGGACTAAATGTACTTTATAGCTGTGTCAGCTCAAATAGAGGGTTGAAGGCTTTGTCTGGGAAAGATTCCAGTTTGGGGTCTACACTCTACCTCTGTCTCCGGGGTGTCTAAGCTCAGCTCTATATTAGAAAATGCCTTTTCTTACAGTTTGTTGAGCCTGCTGGCTTCCCCTGCCTAGGTGATGCCTCCACAGCACACAGCAAAGAACAGACAACAGGAAAAGACTGTGGGAGGCAAAGGTACTATTCAAAGTATGTTCAGAATATTTGAAGACAAAGGCTAATGAATCTATGTAATTGGTATTGGAAAGACTGTTATCATTCTTTGCCATGTGTAGGAAGTAGAACTAGATGACTCAAGATGTGCACAGTTAAAATAGCAAACAGTATGATTAGATAATTCTGCAGAAAAAGTCTGTCTAACTTTTTGTACACTGTAGAAAAAGGAGAAAACATGAAGACACACACCCACACACACAGTAGTAGTGCACACATACAGACAGGCCATATAAAGACA
>CALSCE010009344.1:6615269-6751059 GCA_943593645.1 Bovichtus variegatus | reverse complement strand
CAATCCTGTAATTCTTAAAATGGAACAGCGAGCGGCTACCCAAGTGTTGTCACAATCCAATAATGGGTGTGGGAGATACTGTGAGTGGTGGATCATGATAAAAAAACGGTATTAAAAAATTGCAACCCCGAGGCAAACTGTGACCGCTCTAAACTAAAGCCAGGGGAGTTGGACTCTGCAGTCTGTTGAAGAATACATGGTCACCAGTGTGAAAACTACCACTTTGTTCACAATATAACTTATTTATTAAAGTATTTCACTGAACCAACATCAGGGGAGGCCGCTACTTTAACATTGTTTTTTTATTTTTGAAAGTTTACAAATGTTCATAGTCTCTCAGTAACAGGGAGACGCAGCTATCTGCTGATAAATGCTGTTTTTAAGTGCACTAAAAATCTATTTAATTTTCATAGATATGTTTTTTTTTGTTGCACAAACTTTAGTTTTTTGATTACATTTATTACGTTTTTAATTAAGTGCACTGCACCCAGAGTGCGGATCTACTTTAGTAAATAGAGACAATTCAGGCCGTAACATTGTAAGATAAAAGTTCAGTTACTCAGTTCAGTTGTGCCTCAGTTGTTATTATTATTATTAAATTGTTGTATATCATCAGATGCAAAAATGCCCCCCCAAAAAACAACAACTATATATCGTCATAGGACAGACACACACACACACACACACACACACAGACACACAGTACCGTGTCCACTGTGGAAGCGAGTCCTCCTCTTCTCCTCTGACTTCATCCTGGCTTTAATGTACCCCTGACACCTGTACAGGTGAACCAGTTTGCCACAGAGTAAGAATCACTTTCATCAGCACATAAAACACCCCTGTAGCCGACATCTCAGTCTTCTGCCTCACTGTCGCCCCCATCTCAATGTTCTGAGCAGGTAAATGATTTGACATTATGAGCAGAAGACAAGTCTGGCATCTAACAGATTTACTGCCCTCCTGACAAAAGGTGGATAAGTGAACACTTTTTTCCCCTCGCAGCAGAAACTGCTGCCACATCACCAGCCTTTTGGTTTGCATAGACGTCTCTGGTGGGAAAAAAAAAAAACAGACAGACATGTTGCCTCTTTTTTACAACCCATTCTTTAAAGCAATTTTTGTTCTTGCCTTTATGTCCTTCTTTTTATTTTCTTCCATTTCACAGCTTTTATCCTATTCACAGTCCCACAAATTCAAGGCTTTCAAGGTTCAGTCTTCATTGAGGGAGAATATTCAGCAAAGAGAACATTTGCATCTTCAATGTACAAACCACACAGAAGAAGGCTGCCCTGTTATCATGTCATCATAGGATCAAAATGCACTGATACTTTGAAACTTTTGACTTTAGAAAAGTTTATATAAAAGTTTATATAAAAATAGTGTAAACACACGAAACCTTTATTGATATTTACACTCAGTTGAACCTGGGTGAAAGAGAAATTAAGATAAAGCAGGCATTATTAGGTTTCATTCAAATTCTCTAGTTTTTCTGGCTCTATATTGTCCTATGTGGCCCATGCTTGGCAGCTGATAAGGCTGAAACAATATATAAAAAGCATCCACATCTATGTAGTACACTTAATGGAGGGACAGGAACAGGTTTCTGACGGATATGTTGTGAGCTGTGATGTGGGCTCACATATACAGTAATATTGCCTCCAAGGCTGTACAAGTATCAAGATTGATAAAATTTAGAAGGATGCTACGGACAGACAAAAGGGCCAAAATCCAGAAAAAGCAGGAGATTTTCCAAGAAATACAGCCCATTTCCAAATTACATTTAATGAATTGATGACATATTTAATATATATGTTGAAATAAGTTAAGAGTATGCTCAGTATCTTTAGAACATGTTCATTAGGATAAGACTACAAAAAATGTTTTAGCATTTAGCCCATTGTCTGGGAAGCAATCTCGGACCCTATCAGCTACCGGTTTGACGGCGATAAGCCTCTTGCGGTAACAGCCAATATCTGGGGTTCTGATGTAACCAGCAGATATCCGGGCCAAGGCTACCACCGGATTATTTCACAAGTAGCCAGTTTATAAACTAATTTCAAAAATCAGCAACAAACGGTGTACGATTGTGAGATTGCATTTCGGGCCAATGTTTTTCGCCTCTTTTTCTCTCCTGCATGCAGCATATGACGTTTGCAAATATTGCGATCAAATATTATCACTTCAGCTTGTATCATAATTAGGTATAAATCCAGACAAATTACCTACAGATTCTGGGCCATTTTTCATAGTTTATTAATAAGTGCCACTAATGCTAAAACCCTGTGAACCAGAGGCGGACTGAGGACAGCGGTCTGAGCTAACCTGTTGAAGTTAATGGAATGGACCAAACTGCTGGTACATGCATTACATGCTGAGTAATTAGGCAGAAAATTGGTGCAGCCACTTGGAAAATAAGAGTGTCTGCTTGGTGGCAAAAAGAGAGTCCATTAACAGACTTCTGGTTGTAGCGCCGCTCTGGAGATTATGAGAAGCACCAGAGGGGTGTGTGGGTGTGTGTGTGTGTGTGTGTTGTTAACAATAAATCAGCACCAACGAGAAACAGGTGGCGTCTTACCGTCCAGTAATGAGTAGAAAGAGAGTAAGGATGACTAACAGGGAGAAACCTCCGACAGACGCTGTGACGACCACCAGAACTTGACCCTGATCAGCGATATCAGGATCTGAGGAAAGTGAGAACAAAGCAAAGCCAACACAGTCAGTACCTATTAATATAACCAGGGTTATATTAACATATCTCCCAGAGTTCAAACCCGAGAACCTACGCACTACTTGGTGATACGACGCCGTTGCAATTTACTGAACATAATGAGTGGATTATAAATTCTATTCAGTTTCTGTGTTGCTAAATTAAAACTATTGAAAATGCAATACAAGGCGTTCAGTCAGTTCATAGTATGCTTTTACTTGCTCAGGTTTCCCTTCATAAGCATATGAACAATGCAACCGCATTAATCATATTAATCCTAAAAATCATGTTGAAGCTAATTCAAATTATTTAATTTAATTCAATTATTGTTATTGCTCTGCTTCTGGTCTGAATTCAGGGCCTAAATTAGTTCATCCTGTTCACTAAAAAATATAAATCTATTTAAAACCATGACTTCTTATCATTTTCTATGGCAAGTCTTCAACGCAACTCTTACACACCAAATTAAATGTTTTTTCAAACTGCTCTGCACATTTGCCTGTGAGCAAACAACGAAATGTACATATGAAAATTTTTTATATTTTTCAAAATATTAAGCATCTTTTTAAAAAGGTTTTTAACAACGATAAAACTTGACATGACACAGTATTGATAAAGTTTACAAAATAAATAAAAAATTAAAATTTGCACATTTTTGCACATCAATGTCTGGCAAATATTATTCTCTTTATTCTCTTTAGTGGTGTGTATTTTTAATACAAACAAAAACGTAGGGGTAGCAGGAGACAGAGACACATTCCCTAATGTATCCCTGAAAGAACTAACAGCTCAGTGACATCTGTTGAAATATTTAGTAATCCAAAATTCCATTTATTTTACATGAAACTGAGAATAACTTTTTTAATATTATTGAGCTTCTCCAACAAGTTGGCATAAAATGAAGTCAAATCGGAAAACAGTCAAGAGACTAAATATCTGCATTACACGACATGGCAATGTGTGAGAGGGATCCTTGTACGGGTTGAATAAGGTGAGAGAGAAGAGGGCACATTTGTAGAAGCAAGATCAGAGTATATAAATGGAATTACGTCAGATGCACTAGCATATGGGAGTGTGAGAATGTGTAGGTGGACATCTACATATTCATCACCTAAAGTGTGTATCTTGTAGGAGGATGTGCCTTCCTGCATATTTCAGGATTAGAATCAGCCGAGCGTAATGTGTGCATCAGGAACTTACAGAGCTTATAAACATTTAAATAAATGGCTCATGCCTGAAAAAGCACTGATGAGTTTCACTGATCCATACCAAAAAAATGACCATAAAATGTCTCCCGGGATTTTATAAGGTTGTTGATCAACACCCATGACTTCACATCTCTGGCTTTAAACTCCCTTCTTCTCCTGTGCATTGTTTTCAAACAAAACTTTATATCCATTAGAATTTCTACACAAATCTAACTGACTGCATGACTGAATATCAGTGCCGTTCCTCCCTGAAACACAGCCAGTACAAACACAAACTAAGGACCAATTGCCTCATGCTCACTCCCCCGCAGTCATACCCTCCGCTGCAGTAGCAAACTCAAAGTTGGGGCTGTACGCTGTGTAACCAGCAGCAGTGCGAACGCGAACGTGGAAGACATAGACAGTCGACGGTCTGAGGCCCGTCACCACCACGCTGGGGTTTTTGGTCCGTGTTGATGAGTAGCTCAGCTGCTCTTGCTCCTAAAAAATAAAAAATAGCAGAAGCAGATTGCCAGAGATGATAAACAAAAGCAAGTTTTGGCAGCACAGAAAAACAGTGTTTGCATAGACCCATTATCACAGCAACGTTTGAGCAGCAAACATCATTTACATCTTATTAACTATCACTGCAGATGGTGAACAAAGCGGAGATAGCGAGACAGTGTGGATGCTCTGCACTTACATTTGGGTTTCTGCATGCTAACAATGCAGATTGCTCTCAGTGCTAAAATAACTGTAATACAAACTAGTTACAATTAAGCAATTAACACATGTGTTACATAAACGTGGTCTAAGAACAATGTCAAAACTCTCTGATTTAGTATGATAAAAGACTTTACCTTCTCAAAGTATTTGACTTCATAGTCCACTATGTCTGAGGGCAGCTGTTCCACGTCTGACCAGGAGAGGGCGATGCTGTTTTGAGAGGCCCAGTCTTTCTTGACTACACCCACCAGAGCAGGACCTGAGGATGCAGTCAAAGAGTGCAGAGATTTCAGCTGTGAGAACAAAATAATGAGTTCATTTGACTTAGTGAGTAGCTTATGTACTAAGGGGTGTGGGCCAAATAGTGGTACATAAAGTACAAGGGTTGGGGAAAAAAAACATGAGCATGAAAAATGGCAAGCCGGACTGAGACACCCAGAGTCACCTGTCCAAGAGGCCCGGGGGAATGAGGAAATAAGCGATTACAGCCATTTATTGCTCGAGCCACTGCAATGAACCCTAAAGGGAAACCACTGAGTTCAGAGACACGACGGCGAAACACATTTTTTAAAGTATCTTCAGCCATCACAAAATAAAAAATTGAACAAAAAGTTTAAAAACTCCAAACTGGGACGGAAATAGGAAATCGAGCCTTAGAAAGATGAATGCCGCATTCATAACTCCTCCAGTCTCCCAGCTTACAGAAGACAGGCTCAAGCAAAACAACTCTTGAAAAATGTAACAACCTTGTTGCCGTTTGGAAGAGAAATTGTTTCAGCGTCACAAGAAAACCCAAAGGGAAAGGACGGCCAAGAAACAACCATTATACTGTCCAGCCCCGCTATGATGTGCGGCCTGAGAGAACACATTTTGTTAACCAAACCACTAGAACTACAGCAACTGTTTATCATGTTTGTCATTATTGCTGAATTTGGGGGAATATTTTGCCCAAGTCTGCTGAGGAGACACAAAATCACCCAGCAGAGATTCAAATATTTGCTATCAATTATTCATAAAGCCCTCGCTTGAGCAGAATATGATTTGGCAAACTAATAGATCCAGTCCCTCTGTTGTCGAGCGTGCCGTTTGGGAGAGCATTGGTGGAATACAAATTCAAGCCCAGATTGATGTCTTAAACTGTCCTCATGGTCAGGGACGCAGAGAGCCTACTCTACACAGAAGGCCACATACCTGATGGGGCACTTCAGAAAGGTGACGCGTCATTGGTATTAAATCGGACGTGTTGGACTTCAGAAGCGACTTTCACATCTTGTCAAGAGGCCACGATATTCTCGCAGCAGCTCGTCCAAGACACTTCACAGTCCAGCAGATTTGTATTATGAAAAATAATTAAATAAATTAATAAATGGGAGCAGAGAGAAAAACGGTGCACACGAGAAGCAAGAGTTTGACGCCAACTTGAATACGCACTCGAGGTGACAAAACTCTCTGTGGTGGTGATTCAAACAAATGAAATCACCTTTGGGTAAGAAGTGAACAAATATAGAAGTTAGAGCTTTGCTGTTATTTAAGGAAAGGTCGGAAGTGTTCAGCTGAAAGGACGGACGACCTGCACCAACGAGTGTTGCAAGAATCTGACCCCCGAGTATCAGTAATGCACATTTCTGTCTACCAAATGGGAACAAAGGCACAGAGTCATCACGTATGTTAATTACAACTGTTAACATCCGTCTGCTGATTGCCTGACACTGCTCAAGGTGGAGCTTTACTGTCCGTCACATGCCAGCAGGCAGGGACATCAGAGACGTGTATTACACATGTGAGGAAACACACTGTAAGGCCAAGTAACAACTTTATAGAGACAAAATATAGCCAGAAGACTATATGATAAGTTTCCACAACACTTTCATGTCCAACTTTCATATTTCAGTGGACAAATTTCGCCCCCTGGCTCAAATCTGTCTGAACATGCATTTCTTCATGAAGCTAAACGTTTTGTTAGAGCCACACAACCTTGTTTTGACAACTCTTGACAACTGAGTCATATTGGCGTGTCATATTAATTTAGATCTTACAGCATTATCGTTGGACTGCACTCTCTATTCAACAGTTTGCAGAGCCAGATCACACATGTGCCTCGCGATGTTATTCTAGGTAACATGTGCCCTCTCTTTCCTGGTGGCAGGTGGTGCCTGAGCTGAACAGAGCGCCTGGAGAAAATCACAAATCACAAGCCTCTGTCTGGCTGCCTGCTGCAGTTACTAATGGCACACAGCAGACACTCCAACAACAATGCACACCATGTATTGACAGAACACTGCAGTGCAAAAGTGCACAGGTGAGGCAAGGACGATCTCCAGTGAGTCGCTTTGCGAATGTCATCAATGCCATACATGAAAGTTGTAGTTTAATAACGACCAGTTCACTTGCACACTCAAGAAAGAAACAGTCGTTATTACAAAGCGCACAATATCAAAACAGCAGTTCCTTTAAAGAAATCTTTCAGCAAGTTAACAAAAGGTGAACTACATGACCGGTAGCTGAAGGCATTTCACATTATGCTGTGGATATATTTTATTCTATTCTTTTATTCTTTCTGTCTGATGTGAACACTGTAATTCTAAACAAAAGAAAATTAAAAAAGGTGCCGATAGGGCTACAGCTTGTTTTCACTGATTAATCTGCTGATTATTTCCTCTGTAAAATCAGAAATTGGTGAAAAATGCCAATTAATCTTCAAATGACTTGTGTTTTCGAACCAACGAAAAACATTCAACTTACTATCTCATAAAGCAAAGAAAAGGAGCAGGAAGTCTGTAATATTTGGCTTGTTTTTCTTGAAAAATGACGTTAATGGTGAATTAATTTAGAAAAGAATTGCCGATTAATGTTCTGTCGACCGTTTTAACTACTAATCATTTCAGCTTTAGCGCACAGTATTGACAGGTAGAGAAACATCTGTAGTTATCCACTGTAAAAATCGAAGTGGATGCCAGTAAAGGCACGCAAAAAACCTGAGGCGAACATCGACTTATCTGAAGTAGAACAGCTACAAAATACATATCGGTCCATGTAAGACCAGCAGAGAGGTCTACAGGCTCAATCAGCTCCAGTCACGTTTTGTCACTCTGTAGTTTTATATATATATATATATATATATATATATATATATATATATATATTAAAAAAAAAAACATTGTACAAAGATATGTTTGTGATGCCTAGTTACTAGTTTTAAAACCAAGAAAGGATTGCTTGCAGAAACTCCTCAAAATCATGAATGGACAGACCTCAAGCTTTAAATGAATAAGTGAATGTGTAACTTTATGTGCTTGTGATTTGAATGAATCAGTTAAAACATATCTAAGCAAAAATGTTTTAATAGGAAATTACTTTTTTCAGTTGGCACCAGTGTAACCAGGCAAATAAATATGCATAACCCATTTGGATAAAAATGTCCATGAGAATCCCATTACCAGAGGGGGGTCTGCAGCACACAGTATAATATTATGCATCTATCACAGTGTGTGTGTGTGTGTGTGTGTGTGTGTGTGCGTGTGCATGCGTGGTTATCACTGTGCTTGAGGAGTGTAGTTTTCTGTGCGTGGATATTTTTGCAATGCGAGAAAACTCTCTGTACTCTTATGCAAGAAGCTATTTTAGGTTCAGGATAAATCAATCCACTGGTTATAAATCTACCACCACGTATGAGTATCTCAAAGAAAACACTTATACAGTTCAACCGCAATTCACACATCAGAAGATAAATTAGAACCGATTAGCTCTACGGTTGGTTTATTGCCAACGTGTAAAAATAGGTGAACCCTCAACTAAATGCTAAATCCTCATGATAAAAAAAAAAGATAAAGAAAGGACAGAGGGGGGAAATAGAGAGAGAGAAAGAGTGAGCAGGGAGGGCTGTAAAGAAATCCCATGAGGTTGCATCTCCCCAGCATCTGAGCATACAGGTATAAATAGACATCAGCCTTATTCCCAGAGCAAAGGAGATGAAAACAAGAGAATCTACCGGGAGAAAGGGGAAAAGAGCAAAGTAAAAGAGAGAAAATCTCCTGAATCAGGACACCACCAAACAGTGGGAAATGTTCACACATGGATTTAGAATGTGAGAAATGTGCCTGATATATAATCTTATATATAATAAATAATAATCATGAACAAAACCAGAGCAAGACCTTTTTTTTGGTTCTACTGGAATTTGAAGAAACATTTTAAATAGACACATAAAACAGCCAGTAAAGGGTGAACTTGAGGTTGATATGAAAGGTTATACGATCACAATAACAATAACAATAACAATAACAATCTCCTCAGGAGCCTTTCCACCCAAATGTTTTAACTGGTCAAACTACGTAGCAGCAGCTCATAGAAAGACCTGGCACGTCAGCATTCACAGCATATGTACATTTGTATATTAAATAAATAATTTGTACTGCTATTTCTTTAACGTCATTCTTCAAAGCTGATCTATAGATCTAGTAGAGGGGTTATAAATAAAAAAAAACACGTTTGAAATTGTTGACTTACATTTTGAGACGTGCACCTTTGAAGAGCCAGCACCAATACATATATATATATATATATATATATATATATATATACATTTATATACACTATGCAATGTGATTTAAAAGCTTCTGTAGTGGCGTAGCTGCAGAGAAGTTGAGTCAGGAATGAACAGAAAGACAATCAGCACAACTCTGTAGGGATTTAATCATGTAAACCGGCAGCTATTCGATTTTGATTATTTCCGCAAACGATCAATACATCATTAAATCTCACATTTTGCGATATATTTCATTCGATTAGATATCTAATTCAATTAATTTAGATTCTTCGGGGCTTCACAAATATAAGACCTAACCTGTACAACCAAACAAAAAACACATGTAATCTATAGTTCAAACTATCAAAGTCTCAATAGCGACCTTTTCAGCCTCTGCTCGGACACAATCCTTCATCTCATACAGGGATCACTTTTTATCACAGAGGGAGTCGAAATCTTTGTGGTCGTCCCTCTTCTCCTGTTGTAGGAGCACACCTTTCCTCTGTGCAACAAACACCTTACACAAATCTCTCGAAAGAATGCTGCAGTGAACTTTGTGGGAGGAATCGGTGAGAAACGCTCTGCTGAGCAATAACTAGTGTATTTTGAGCGGAGTGCAGTTTGCCGTTCACGAACACGGAGATCATCCTGCTCACTCCGCTCTGCATTGCTGCCTTGAGAGGCGTTAGAACAACAGCTAACCTTCGTCAGCTTCAACAAGCAGAACACCGGCATGCTGCTTTAAGAAATTTAAATAAGAGTGGAGGAGACGCACAAAGAGGCATTCAAGAATCATCAAATGTGTCCTCTGAGAATCTTGGACTAAGCAAATACTGCTCAGCTCTTACAGCTACAAAACAGAACGATGACTCCAGTATATCAGATCGTCCAAGGCAATAAAACACTTCACTCTGTTCAAAGACAGAGTGATCATGCATCTTGCTTAACTGGGCATTATAACTTATCAAGGTTAAACAAGCACAAAGGCAATGGGGAGGAGAAATTATAAGTAAGCCTGATTAATAGGTTTAGCCTAATTAAAAGCATAATAAGGCATTAATATGCAATTTACAAACAGATAGCATGCCAACAGAAAATAAATCCTCCCCCCCGCCCCCCTTCTTCTCAATGAAAAATCCAGTTAATTGCTAATTCTGCCTTTGATTGGCTATTATTCCATCATTGACATAATATCACAATCAATTACATGAATCACCTTGCAGCATCTGCGTTAATTGGAAATGAGCCGGTCCATCCCAAGTCCATCCAAACATAAGTTAGGACAAGCACAGATTTACAACAAGCCTCTCTCTCTCAACTCAACTCGGTGACTGTGCCACCTCATTTGAATGTAAAGTATGTTTTGGAGGGCTTGACGAATGTTTTCCATTTAACAAAAGACATATGGCGCTCGGAAGAGTTGAAATAGGTTTTATAACATTTATTAGACAGCATCATTAAGAAGTTTCCCCGAATGATGTTCTTCTATGCACAGCTAAATTACATATTAAATGCCACTTGTTCATTTGCATTTAGTTATTTATTAAGCATTTGCATGATACTGTGAATTACCTGTGGACTCTAGTAAATATTTCAGTTCTATGAACTGCAGATAATGGGCCACGGAAAACATTCAAACAGTATGAAAGGTGTATAGTGTGCAAACTTACAGAATACTTTCCTTTATATGCATCCCTTTTATATATGTACATATACACGCACAAGTGTGTGCGTGTGTGTGAGAGGGAAAACAGGAGAGAGCACAGGGAATAGCTGGCTGACAGACCACATGCAAGGCTGTAGGTGGTTCATAGGTGAAACAATGTGTATGGATTTGATTGCCTGCTTGTTTGCATGTGTGCCTGGCTGTGTGTGCAATACAGGGTGTCAACTGAGGAAAGGCGGTTTGACAAGTTAATCCATTCTAAACATCCTAATGGAAACATCACCGCAGGCTGCTTCTCCTCCTCTGCACAGATTATTTCGCATTCCAACTTCCTCCTGTCAGTCTAGCTGTCTTTGCCAGAGAGATGGGTGTGAAGTGACACACACACACCAGACATCTGGTTTCCATGGTATGAAGTCAGCCTATCAGCAAAACATCCCTAAAAATAATACTTTGATACAATATTTTTCTGTGTGTACAAGTGGTAGAATTAGACACGATCAAAAGTTATTAAGTATTCTCAAGACATATTCAAGACAATTCTGACGATATATGATATGATAATTAGGGCCATTTTCCCCACCAACCATGCACTCCAAATTGCCTAAACAACTGAGAGAAGCACAAACACAACCAAGCTAAATCCTTACAGAGAGCCAATAAACAGAGAGGTTAATTAAATAAATTATAGTAATTTACTCTGTACTCTTTGATCCAGAATGAAATATCTCAGCAACTTTTAGATGGATTGCCATGTCATTTGGTACAGACATCCATATCCCCCTCAGGATGAATCTTACTGACTTTGGTGATCCTCTGACTTTTCCTCTAGCGTCACCATTATTCTGTCCAATACTTCCAAATAAGTGCAGACTAAGGACATTCATCCTCAGCTGTACTCTGTGTTTAGTGCTAATTAGCTAATGCTAGCATGCTAACACGCTAAACTAAAATGGTGAACATGGTTAACATTATATTTGCTAAACATGAACATGTCAAAACTCTTGGTCCTGGTAAAATATCACACGTCACCATTCTGAACCAAGACTTCGGAATTCAGATTGTTTTCTAAGAGACTTGCTCCTGCCAGCTATTGTACATGTAACTAGATAAATAGCCATCTGTAAGGCTACAGATTGGCTGCAACTGTGGACTAAAATTTCTGTTTTTTTATCTCAAAAAGTGGAAACTATTGCATGGCATTCATGTTTTTTCCACGACCTTTCAGTCGCCTCAGTTTCATTATTAACCAAAAGTATTTCTCAGACGTTTTTCTGATAAACTAGAATACAAACGATGAACAGTGACAATCTTACTGCTACAATTATGGCAGCCTATTGTTGCACACAAAGACGATTCAGTACAGATATACCCAATTCCATATTATTATTGTTTTTTATAACTGAGCCACTGATGAGCGTCTGTCTTGTACTCATCATAATTTCATCTCAATACTGCCGCACTTGCTGAAAGCAGAGAAAATGTGCACATACGTCCCAGTATAATCTATTATTTATCCATTCCCTTTCCTTCCTTCATTTCAACCTTCTCCATCAATTATTCCATCAATATTCTTGCCCTTAAAATATCAGGTTCAGGTTGCAGTAGTCTGGAGAACTCAGATGTCTTAATTTCCCAATTCAAGCCCAAGACAGTGCTGCCTTGAGGACATCTCTCTGTAGTTGATCTCAGGTCATCCGGATACTGCTAATTAGGACTACGTTAAGGTCACAATGGCTCTGTCAGCTACTGAAGGATCAGAGAAGTGCTTCACCTATTCACACATTACGATGGACGGAGAAACAGAGACTGTGGAATAAGACACAGGGTGATCAGGAGGGAGAAAGGCAAATCTAGCTGCAGAATAATAGTTATTGTAGCATAAATATCTCCCCCTGCTCCCATGCAAAACACAATATTTATGAGCTATCGGGTATTATGCAACTACAGTATCTGCATGTGTGAAGCATAAGCATGTAAATCTAATCTGTATTAATATTTTAGAGCTAAATATGGCTAGTTGAATGTTACCCTCAACAATTTGTCCACACAAAGGACATCTAATGGAAGACATAAACTGCAGATGTATTGTGAACTAAAATCTTATGAGTTATGACATTTAACTTAATGTCTTGATATACAGTTTAATTCATTAAATACAGTGGATACTTATATTACCAGTAATCACTATAAGTGACAAGAAGCATTCAACCTAAACTTTTCCCTCAAATCTTGTCCCCAGATAGTCCAACCAATGCCCCAAAAGGTAAATTGTGGATGCAGGAGCAGAGCACTGCAAGAAACGCAGGCTATTCTCCGTTTGAATTCAGTATTTTTGTTGAACGCCTTGATAATGCTCATGTTAGTTAATTGCATTTTTTGGCTAATGGTAAAAAGTAAAATCGTGGTAGTTTTTTCAACTTGCTCGTTTGCAACTTTGTACACCATTTCTTTTCTTTTTTTTTTTAAAATCGGTCTTGCTTGACTCCCTGCCATCCCACAGGCTGAATGGTCCAGTTTTTGCAGTCCAAAACCCAAAGTTATTTAATTAGTGAGTCAGTGATGAGAAACATAGAACATTAGCAAATCCTCACATTTAAGAAGCTAAAACCAGCAACTGGTAAACTATGGCATTTTTGCTTAATAAATGACTTTAACAAATAATAAATTATCTAAAATGTTTTTTTTTTTATTAATTGTCAGTTGATGGATTCATCAATTAATCCTCTATCTGTTTAAGCACTCATGAAATGAGTCATTAATTGTAAGTCTTATTCGACTCACGAAGATCAAAGTCAATCCTATAATTCTGTGGGCGGTACATCAGCTTGTCATCATTGCCACAGTTGGATCTGAAGACAGTAAAGCAAACAGAAATGGAAAGTTGCACTGAAGTGAACAAGAGCTCTGGAACTCACCAGCTTGGTGTGTGTTGACAGTAACATTCGCCAGTGGGCGTGCAGACACCCCCAGCCCAGAGACGCCATTCACTGCCTCGACATGGAAGGTGTAGTTGGCGTGCATCGCAAAATCTAGAATTGCCACAGAGGTACCAGTCAGACCAAGTGGCCGTGGGATGAACCGCAGGTCTGGCTCACATGGTTCACACTGTGTCACGCCACTGTCGCTGTCTCTTTCATCACAGCGCTGGCACAGGATATTGTAAGTGATGTCCTTCCTGCCTCCTGTGTCGCTAGGAGCCATCCACTGCAAGAAGAGAGCCGTGTCATTGATCAATGAGACCAGGTTCCTGGGAGCCGATGGAGGCCCTGAAGAGAGAAAGAGAGAGAGAGAGACAGAGAGAGAGAGAGAGAGAGACAGAGAGAGAGAGAGAGAGAGAGAGACAGAGAGAGAGAGAGAGAGAGAGAGAGAAAAGGTATTTAGAGGGAGATTACTCAATGAAAACTCACTGATCACTTTGTCAGGTATGTTTTAAAGAAATACCCATGAACCAATATAGCATAACACATAAGGGTATGGTAATTGTCCGATTGAATACAAAAATGGGCAACGCACACTATCAATGATCATTTGGGGCCATTTCAGACTCTGCAGCCACTATGAGTCTACAGTTTGTCATCAAATGATGAAATGAGCAGCAATAACATCTTGCTTGTGGCATACTACTATGCAATAATGCAGGTCTGTATGCAAATATCGGTATTAAGTATTGCATCCAATACACCACTCATTCGACCTTGAGGATGAAGCTTAAGTGCACACATGATTGCCAAAATCTGTCAATTGAAGGACCTTTAGCAGCAAGTGAGCATAATTTGAATCTATAGTGTGTGTGTGTGTGTGTGTGTGTGTGTGTGTGTGTGTGTAGGTAGGTAGGTGTGTGTGGGAGGTTGGCTTTCAATTTATTCTGCAGTATTTTATGCCAACAGCCTATGTGTCAATTTTCTGGACGGTACAAAGATTTTGATTTTTTTCCCAATTTTCAAAAACCTACAATGTCTGGTTTAGCAAAGTGATCATCAGTGCTGAAGTTGCGAATGTGTCTTTGAATATCTGTGTGTAGGCGTGATGGTGGTAAGCTTTGAAAGCGCCCTAAGTGTCTAATTTCAGCATGTTTCTTGTCAATTTCATGGACGCTACTGTCAGAATTCATCATTGCCATGAACGTACATCATAACAAATTTATTTTCTTTTTAAAATTTGTAATATGGAGGAATACAGTTATGGAGGCAGGTGTTTAAATTTAGCTCAATCATATTGCTAAAATACAAAAAGAGAAGATGGATGGGGGAAAGATGGAATCGACTAAAGTCAATTACAGACATGCAAACAGAAACTACAAATGTCGCAGCTGAAAGAGAGGGTTTTTGTAACTACTTTACTTACTTGTACAAGCCATGGTGGAGGAGTCTTTGATAGCTCTGTAGAAGCCTTTGTCGCAGTGGCAGATGGTGGCGGCCTGGTCATGACTGGAGCTATGTTGTGGACACTTGGAGCATTGAGTGTTCCCAGCATATGCCTTGAAGAAGCCAGGCTTACAAGCTGGATCAAAAGAGAGGGGGAGGAAGAAGCCAGTTACACAAGGTTAATGATCCTCATGCGATTGCATTTCCATCAGCACACCTACATTTAATTACATTTCAAGCTGCTTCTCTCCTCACCTGTGGTCTGACCTTATTTCTTGAGATACTATGGATCATTGTCACCCATTAGCTCACTAAGCCACATGCATATGGTGCTGTCCATTGTACAGTCTCTACACCTGTAATGCCCCTTTTATCCCTTCTCTTCCACAACACACACATGTTTTGAAATAGGCACAATGCAAACATCGTATAGGTGTGTGCTGGCAGACTTCCAAAGCACCACATTTTAACGTGAGTTGTTTTCATTGCGGTCTAGAAAGGCGTTTCCTTGATGTATTATAGTGTAGTATTGATCAGCAGATGGTTGCTAACGTTAGGTTTCCTGTTGAGATCCAAAAGTCAAGATTGTTAGAAACTTTAACTGAAAGCTGAAGCGTTAATCAAAAAGTCTCCGATCACATTAACACGTTACTTTACAAATGTACTTGATAGGAGGTAAATTAGTCTGACTTTACTTGGTACAGTTTCGTTACAGCTGCACAACAGGTACTGTGAGAATAATCACTATGTAAACTGTTACAATGTGCCTTATTGTGTCCTTATTTAGATGTAATATGTGATATGTAACATGTTATTGAATTAAGTAACTTAGTGGCCAATTTACCGTGAAATAAGATGCTATATTTGTAAACTGTGAAGCGGAAGAGTGCACCACCTAAAAGGGTGACAGAAGATCTGATTGGAGCAGAGAAGCGCTGAGAGGCGTGGACACGCCTACGTAACAACAAGGGGCCAATAGGACCTGGCCGCAGCCAACCAATGGGAGAAGACTACACCTGAAAGGCGGCGGGTATAAAATATGTTGTAAACAAGAGATCGTGGCCGTTCTGTGGATCTGTGAGACAGAGTCACTACTTAAATCTGGTCTGTGGACAGTGAAATGGGTCCTCAGCTGAGTACTTTTGTAATGCTCACCATATCATCATGGAATAAATACAGTTAATATGAAGAGAGGTTTTCTGAAATTGATTTATATGCGTCTCTATTTCAAATTAAAAACACAACAGTACCTTCTAAAATCGCCAAAGCAAGAGTCACATGTTCAGTTTCTACAAAAACAGAACATTGTGATGTGGTCATAGGATTTATGGAGCACCCGAAGGGCACTGGAGCTGTGAGCTGACATTAACGGCTAACGTAGCATCGGTGACCGTCGATTCGCGACTCTGAATTAGGCTAACCCGAGAGGTTACTGGATGTACAGCTGGCAAACTAGCTAGCTGAGGAGAAACTACATGCAAATAAAAACTAACTTAGGTAAAGCCTGAAAGATTTTGACAGATTCAAACTTTCCGGATCAGTAACTCAAACGAAAAAAACTACCCGGGGGAAACTGCAAACATTTCAATGCATTATTCTTCAGTAATATTCCTCCTCTTTTGGCAGAGAATATGTGTCATCGGAGCCCTCTCTCCATGCTATGCCCCGCCTGGACCAGTCTCTCCGCTGAACGCACCCAACTCCCGGTAAGAGAGCTAAACAAGCCACCCTCCAAAAATGTTGAAGTAATGTTGAGTGAACACTGCGATAAGTGAGTTTTCAAACTTTACAAACTTAACGTTATACTACTAATTCACGGTAAGCACATTAACGTACAACCTTACACAATTAGCAAGTACTGGATGTTACCGTACTGATGTTCCGCAGGTCACGTCATGTTCGCGAGCGTTAATTGGCAGTCGCTTGTTAGCTAGCTAACGTTAGCATGGAAACTGCTAGCTGGTGCTGAAAGTAATTCGGCATTTACCGTTTACCGAAGTATCCAGTCTAAAATAAAATAAAAGTGTTACAATAAGAGTGTTTCACGAGTTGACATTTAGAAATGTCAGTGGTGTTGATGAAAACTAAAGGGATTACCAAAACTCATTAACCTCTGGGAGCCATGAATTCGAGTAGTGTATTGAGGGGGGACCATTACTAACTGTAACACCGCCTAACGGCATACCGGAGCCCAAGCAACCGGCCCGTGTTGAACGGGCACTGCACTAGTATTATATACTAAGACAGCTTCAATTAAATACTGGAACACGATACATAATATATTGTCTTACAATGTAGAAATTGTGGGGTGTAAGGATACATTAAGCTATGGAAAATACTCTGGAGCCCATTTGTTTTAATCAGCAGGTATAATAAAGTCGCCTGAAAACAGAGAGAGGCAAGTTTGTGAGGTTTGTCTGTTAACGAGGCTATTAACATACAAATAATGTATCATGAAAATGCAAAGCCTGGTTTTCATTCTAATCGTCCACCCACTTACCTGGTCCATTCTGCTGACCTAAGTATTGTCTACTTTTCCATCCTTACCCCTCACTCTCCGGCCTCATTACATCCTCCAGTTTGCTCCTGTTTGACCTTTCCACCCACCCCCCATAAATTCAACCTTTTCTTATCTTTAAATTTTTTTTTTTTTACTGTTTTGCTCTGCTACAATTCTCACCTGGTCTTGATTTTTTCCATCTTTCTTCAAATATTTTCCTTTTCCCATCTGTCCTACTGTCCTCTCCTTTGCTCTTTCCCTCAGGCTGATCAGAAGATGGCAAAACCATTGCAGACTGCCTCCTCCCCAGACTTATCACAGCAGAGAAAAAAAGAAAGCGCTACAATTGCGATTATATAATATTCTGGGAATCGGGGGATCATTTTATTGCAGAGTGATTTGTATGAGAATATATGTGTGTGGGTAGGGTGGGGTAATTTCCAAATTATCAAATAATATGCCAGCTATACGACAGACAATTTAATGATGGGGAAAAAAGGTAACTTATTGCAAAATTCAATCAAGCCACATGGCAGACAGCCAGAAGGATTTTATAATCCCAGCATTTTAATATTTTTCCCACAATTATAGGTAGGGAGCCACATTTATTGACTTTCTTCCTAATTTCCTCAGTGACATACCATATTACATACATCTGTTATTGTCTGAAGCATTATTGCCTCCATTGAGAAACATTACCACTATAATCCTTATTTTGATATTAGCCCTTTTCATTATACAGTAATAAGTTTCATACTGTGTCTCATGAATGATGTCCAGCTGCGACCCAGTATCTGGTACTGCACACAGGACTCCTTGTAAAAGATTATTGTTACTGAGTGGATTATCCTGCTGAAATAAAGTAAATTGATTTTAATTGCTCCTGGTACTTATAGTCATGCAGTAATGGAGATTCAGATTCAATACATTCAGTAGTTGTAGATACACGACTAAATCCCTCAGATTATAATGTGGACCAACTGATGCAGTATTTCTAGCATCTCCATGTTTGTCAGGTTGGGAGACCCTCGGGAAAGTACTGGTTGAATGAGGATAAGATTTCTTACCTCAGGCTAGATTGTTGTTATGTGAGACTACCCGAGGCTAGAAACTTGTTTGAGTCCTATTTTCAGTCGTATACCATCAACAGTTCAGTTGTTCATTCAACTGATAATACAATTCATTGTGTAGAGACCTGTAGAAGTGCAGTCTCTCACACCAGCCTGGAAAATTATTTTGAGAAAAATACAAATTGCACTGTTTTGAATATGTCTCCCATTGTTCCCCTCCCACAGAGATTGATCTAGCTGAGCTTTGTCCTTCAAAATGTTTCATAAATGAGATACCCAATGCGAACGAGTGGAAAGAAACTCAGCTCTTGTTCCCAGCAATCTAAAATTATATCATTTTATCCCTGACAATATAACTGTAAGCTTTAAGAGGCCATGAACAATACTCAGTTTTGATTGGTTTTCAGGTGTTCCTAAATTGTATATAGAGACTCCTCAAGCACAAACTCTCTATCTCTAAAATAGCTTATTCTGTCCAACAAACAGTCCAAAGCTCAAAGATATTCAGTTTAAAATTCTACAAAACATAAAATCCTGACATTTGAGAAGCTGACATCAGCAAATATTTGAATTGTTTGTCCGAGTAAACCACTTCAAAGAGTATAGGATAATAAAAGTCATTGGCAATTAATTTTCTGCTGGGTGACTAATCGATTCATCAACTAATTGTTGATCCATTCGAATTTGCTTTCTGAATTTTGCTTTTGCTATTCTGTTCTATTCTATTTTACACAGCTATATTTTCTTGAAACATAGTAGTCAAAGGTCACTACAGTAGATTTCTTTAACTAGCAATGTTCCGTGGTTTTAAATGAGAGGTATATGACATTCAAGGTAGAGCGAAAATGAAATATGCAAGAAGGAAAGAGATTCAAGGAAAAAAAACAATCTGCATAAACAGGCGGACATAATTGAGTATAAAGATATGTAAAAGATTGACACACAGAAATCCTTGCCAAAATGACATTGCTAGCTCCTAATGGGAAGAGTAATTTGTCACCCAGCTTCCAATTTTTGAGGCACCTCAGTCACTTGGATATTACTTTACTGCGATGCTGAGCTCCTGCCAAAGGCAACAAACACACAGATTCATTTGAATTTCCAGCTGCTCCCTGCTCTCTGGTAGTCGCTGGCAAGATCACCACCAAAAAGCAATTACAATTCTCATACCACTATTTCTATAAAAAAGGTTTGAAAACATCCCCTACACACAAATGCGCACACACCGTTAATAATGAGATCCTATTTGTACACTATCAGTATCAGTTGTTTGGCTTTTTGTCATGGAACTCATTCTTATTCATGAAAGGAAAACAATATTGGCACAAATACATACATTTACATTCAGAGCAAATACTGCTGTACTAGTGATGTTGATGTGAGTCCCAGGCTCCCTGCTGGTCATTTGAGTGGGTCCCAGGGAAATTAAGTTGGCTCCCGATAATATTTGTGTTTTCTGAAAAATCAAATCAGTGTAAACCGTCTAAATGTCACCCTTTTATTTTATCGATAGTGTATAGTATATTGTATCTATGTGTATATATATATATAAAAACACAATTCAATTTATAGATATATATATAAAAAAAAACACAATTCAATTGATAGGGAAATCAGTGATTGTATTTGAATTAAAATTTTTGCTTTGATTAAAAAAATATATATATTTTTTAAATCTTGCCATTAATAGTTTTAATTATTTATTTTAAGTGGCTTAGAGCTAGTAATAGGAAGTTAAACAGGTCATAATTTGCTCTCTTATATCTATTTAATAATGCTATGAAAACATTTCCTTCAAACAACCATTTATTCAAGTTCGCCAAAAGGGATTTATTTTTTTTTTTTTACAAGATTACATTTGAACACTTCATGATAACCTTATAATTGACCTTCGCCCAATAATCACTTTTGCTGAATAGAGCCTGAACGCGTCATCATATAAGTGAATGGCACCTCCTGCTGCTGCTGCTGCTGCTGACACAGCTAAACTTTAGCGATCAACATTAACTAGCTAGGGGCGGCTGTGGTTTAGGAGGTAGAGTGGTTGTCCACTGGTTGGAGGGCGGTTCAATCCCCAGTCAACATGTTGAAGTGTCCTTTGGCAAGATACTGAACCCCAAATTGCTCCCAATGGCATGACCAACGGAGTGTGTGTGTGAGAGTGTTTATCACTACTGACGGGCTGAAGTCAGTAGTGACTCTGTATGAATGTGTGTGAATGGGTGAATGCTGACATGTGCTATATAAATGCAGTCCATTTAGCTCTCATCCTGCCGATTTTATCATGGATTTGTTGTTAACAATGTAGCTTTAGGGATCGGCCACTAGAGAGCATTAATATCGATCTCCCAATCGCATTTGTTTATAACTGAATATCAGCCGATAAGGATTGGCAGTAACAACAGGAAAAAACTACGGTTTCATCACTAGTAATGAGTGTGTGGATGAGCGAGAGAGAGAGAGACGCTTGTGCTGAGAGCAGATCAGCTGTTAGTGGGGCTGACAGGAACTCGGCGGTAAAGTGTCTCGTTGTTATTAAATGTGCACTCTTATAAACCTGCAATAATGAGCTTTTTGGCCAATGCTGGGCACAAAAAATTTATATTATTAAACCAGCAGAGCAGATAAAGACCTACAGTTACATTCATTTGGAGTATTTGTCCATTTTGACAAATCTAGGTCTACAATTCACTCTCTTTCTAGCCCTGTATTGGTCTCCACCAACTACTAAGGGAGGTATTTGGCTCTTTAGCTGCTAAATGCTCCACTACAGTAAGTTCAGCAACAAGTTGCTTACTTTGTCTATGTGGTAGTGGTAGTGTATAGAGGGGTGAAAACAAAAACAATGAGCTGGAAGGTGCTGCACAGCTCTGTAGAGCCGAGGGCAACAGCAGAGTCAGGTGATAATTCTGTGCGTGTACATTGCTGCTGATAATCACCTTTTAAATTACACAATTACAAATCCATGAAAAATATTATTTCAAGCAGCTTAAGAAGCCACTTTTTAAAAAACACCTTGCAGTAATTAAACTTTGGCTTCAGGTTAAGGCAGCATTCTTGAGATTTGAGTTAAATAAATAGCCTACAGGGGCTCGCTAAAAGGAAGCTCATCACCCTCACATTTACAGGAAAGTCTTTTTGTGCCAACTAAGAGATTTTGATTTGTTTTGGTGTGAAGAGTTGGACGTTTTCTCTTGGCTTTATGTTGTCATACCCAGATGGAGCCAGAGTCCATGTTTACCCTGCACTCTCAGCTTTGATATGCAGATGGAAAGTTCACAGAGAATGAGTGATGCTTTAGTCTGCTTGAGCTGCGCTAGAGGCCAGAGTAAACACAGTCTTTAATGGACAGAAGAGGGGCAGTGGCTCCAATACAAGTATTGATTTCCTCATTGCCTATTCCACTTTACCTGGATTCAAGGTCACACGTTAGTACTTTTCCTGCCTGATCAGTCCCGTGTCTTGAGACAGCAGAGGTCATCGGTGAGCAAGCCATGTTTTGTTTTGTTTGGTTTGATTTCTAGAGAATTCTGACACGGATACATCATTGGGAAAAAGAGAAAAGGTAAAACACTGATGGACTTTTTTGTGTGTTTCTGAAAATCTCTGTTAAATTCTTTCCCCACCATTCATCTTCACTGTAAGAAGAGAAACTGGACTCTGTTCGTATCAACTTTTTGAAAAGTACAGGAGAATATGATCATTCAAAAGGTAATGTTAAAACCAAAATATTAGAATACAAAAGATTTTTCATCTATTGAGTCATCTCAACCTTACTGATGGGTTTTTGGTCTTGTCTGCGTATTTATTCTCATTCAAATGAAATTCAAAAAGACGTCTCTATTAGCTTCCCCCACAATACACTGCGTCCTTTTAAATATGATGGTGTGACGAAAGGATGTGGAACAAATAGCATTAGCACTATGATGTTGCCTTATCTAGGTCATGATATAACCAACCTATCTCTGAGTAATCCTCTTGTGGCTGACACTGAATGAAAGGAATGGAATAATAAAGCACTCGATTGAGATGTCAAAACAGTCTGGCAGAATGCTATCGGGGTGGAAAGCAGGGTTTGATAAGCGCTGATGCCTTTGTTTAGGCAGCTGGGAGGGAGAGCAGGACGTGTTAGCGCAGAGCTCTGCTTATATTTGGGAGCTCTGGGGTTTTCCCTATTCTCTCTTTCTCACTCGCTCTCTCTCGCTCTCGTACTCTCTCTCGTACTCTCTCCCTCTTTTGCTCTTTCCCCATGCTGCCTCTCAGACAGCTTTGATCACAGCACCCTTTGAAGCAGTGTTCCAAAATGAAAACGAAGAGAAAGCAGAAGTCATCGAAAGTTCATGCCTAAACTTCCTGCAACTACTTGCAAAGTGCACATCTTCATCACAGCACTAGCTCTGCATATCCTATGGAAAGCCATCAATCATTAATTGCAAGTCGATAATGTGTTGTTACTATCGATGGCCTCTTCTTCCCTAATGTTAATGAGTTCAAAGATGCCGTTTGAGAAATGCACAGCAGATAAAACTCGATAGATGTTACCTGACATTTCTGAACCCGACTATAGCTCCTGTACAGCAAAACAAGAGAATGTGGCAGTATCTCTGGTTTCCTTTACCCAGGATGCTCCAACAATATTTCAGAGAAGGGTGCATTTTTAAAAGGAACAGCCATTTTGGGAAATACGCTTGTTTGCTTTCGGACACAGTGAAATGATAAGTTCTCTGGGAAATGTTTAGCAGACACAAAGACTGAACGCGAGGAGAAGGTGCTAGTCTAGCTCTGTCAAAAGTGAAAATATACTGTAGGCCTCCATAAAAAGTTTTATGTATTTTGTTGACATCGTAGATGCAGTAAGTATGTGTTAGTAAGTCATTTATTACCGTTACAGAGACTATTCTATGTAGTAACCGGCTACAACAATCAAATAGATAATTGTGTACAACTCACAACCCCCGTCAGCATTCGCATTAATAAATCTTAATACAGCACAGTTTGGCCGTTGCCTGTGCACAAGTGATGTTGTGAACTCTTTATTAAATCATTATAGTGGTTGATAACATTTATATGTAGTTGTTTGTAGTTTGTAATTGATTTGAAACTAAACGCTACTATACAGTGTGTGTTGGAGATGCACTGATTTTTCTCTCCACACACTGATTCTGATACCTCTATCGGTGTGTGCCGATATCGAGTTCAGATCACCGCATTTCAGGGTTCAGCGCTAATGTTTTCTTTCACTTGCATAGTCAGGCAAGTGGCTCAGGAATCTACTTGCCCGGAGTCAATTTTTACTTGCCCCTTTTCCCTAAATTGTTTTATCTATTAACGGTTATCAAATAACATCAAAGACTAAAGTTAATTGTCATGTTTAATCTTTATTTAAGTAAATGAATCTGGAGTTTCACTCGCATCCTTTGAAGCTACCCAACTAAACTCCTGTGTCCAGGACAATTGAAATGCGTGCTTGCACTTCAGCTCATCTACTTTGACTTTACCCAACACTCATTTCTGGATCGGTAGTGCACATGTGCAACCTTCAACGGAAATGAGAAGGAATCGAGATGGCTCACTCAATCGTCAGCTCCATAACAAAACGATTATAATTATTTTTTACCACTTGTCCGATGTGAGTTTCTAGATTACCTAGCCTGACGTGGCGTTTTAATTGCTCCTGGCAAGCGGGCAATCCTAGAGCATTGCATTTTTTTTTTTATATCTGTATAACTCAACTCTTGGAAGCATTTTCATTATGAGCTGGTAGTGGAAACACTTAATGTTACAGTGACATTGATACCTGATGAATAGAGTCAGTCTAAGCGTCCACACTGATCTGGTGTATTGAATGATGCCTCCCTAGTACGTATAGTCACATACAGTACTATCGTGCAATATTATTGATTTTTACATCACTGTGATACAATACCTTGATTTGTTTATTATGTTGGATTATCTGAAAACAGACATTACTGCCTGGTTAGTTAATCCATGAGCGGTTTCGAAATACATTTTTGAGGAAATATAATATCACAATATATATCAATCGTGCAATAGGAAATTACAGAACACTGACTGTCAACTTGAGGTGTTTGACAACTTGGATTTGTAAGTTTGACGCACATGCAGCACACGTACGAATAAATAGACAACCGCACATTGTTTTCCAAGTGCCAAGTGGGTTACTGCTCCACGAGTTACTGACCCATTCATTGTAGCGGCTGCCAAGTTCCCCTAGACACTGTTGCAACTACAGTACAGTCGAGAGAAGCAACTACTGTCAGCCAAAGTGGAGGAACAGGGAGAATATAGATGTGGGACATTTACAAGGGATACCGTGAGAGTGGTGCTCCTAAGCTGCCGCCTCAACAGTAATCTCTCGTGACAGGCTTCTGTGTTGTTTAACTACAACTCTGAGATGATTAAGGGCGAGAGAGAGAGGGAAAGGATAAATAAGAAGAACATAAAAGAGCAGAAGATAAAAAGAAAAATTACACCCGCGGAGCAAATGTAGGAGATATTACAGCCTGGCCTACATATCAGCAGCACTAATGACTGTTGGAGTTCTCTCTGTAATAACCTGAGTAACCACCTCACCACAGGGGCACTGCATGAATTTCACCCCAAACAGCTGAGTCTTCAGTAAGTCGGCAAAATGTAGCAAGTAACTCGAGGTTCTCTTCAATTGTAATCATGCGCCGTGGCTCCATTCAGCAACTGCCTTAATTACAACAGTCAGTCTGAGCTTCGTTAATGAAAGAGGGTTGGGGGAGTTTAAAAAAAAAAAAAAAAAAAAAAAAAAGTACTAGGTGTGAGCTAAATTAGCTGTGAAACTAATGAATGAAGGCAATTAGCCAGCTAGCTTCCAGTCTGTCTGCAGTCTAAGTGAGAAACCAGGCCAAAGACTATTTCTGGAAAAACTCAACAGTTCCTTTAACTTTTTCCCCCAATCTGTTTTGCTAATCTAATTGGAGAGGAAGCGTCCCAAAAAAAAAAGCCTTTTACAGATAGGTATTTATGTAAATGTTATGTGAGCGGATGTTTGGATTTATCGACCACAGCATGGCATTTATCAAGGCAATACATAAACAGCGGAAAAGAAAAAAAAACAGCTTGATATTCCAGGAAATTACTTTCCCATTTGAACCAAATAATTGATCGAGTCCAGAGAGTCCCTCGTGAGAGCAGAAGTAATGATTTTGAAAGGTCAAAAAGTGCCTGGTGACCTACCCTAATCTCTTCATATTTTTCATAGCATATTCTTCATAGCAGAAAAGGGTGGTTATGAGAGACTGCAAGACTCACACTTAAAGGGGAAGTATTAAACTAGAGCAAAGAAAAGTGACATGGAGGGGGGCGGCGGGAGGAATGTAAGCAAAGTGTAAACACAGTGGACAAGAGAGCAGAGAAGATGATGAGGGGGAGGTGGAGCTGTGAAGAGATGAAGAGAGATGTGGATGGAGAGGATCAGACAAGGATGCAGGATGAATGAGAGGAGAAAAATAGCAGTTCTGTAAACTCAAATGCCTGCATTGACTGGAGAGGCCCTAGAGATCTGTTAATGTAATGCAATGTCTTCTCTCTCTCTCTCTCTCTCTCCCCTTCACCCTGTTTCTCTCTCTCTCTATATATATATAGCTATATATATAGCTATATATATATATATGATTTGTTCTCTCTATCTCCAGCTTTAGTATACAGTTAGTGTTCTGCTCTAAAAGGAACACAAACACATTTCTTACCCCGGCAGTAGCCATCCATCTCCTCGTGGCCGATACTACAGACACAGCGGCCCAGTGGTACCAGCCAGTCTCCATCAGCGCCACAGTACAATTTGGGTGTGTCCCTCTCTTCTGCATTCTCCACACATGCTCCCCTTACTTCCACCAGAGAGGATGAGTCCATGTGTGGCACCGTGTCAGGAAATGCTGCCAGGTTCCTTAAAGTCGATGGGCAGCGTTTGTAGAACGCCTTATGTGAAAGAGCGATTTAAAAGAAAAAAAAAAAGGAAGTTGAAGTACTGCCAGTCTTATATAGGTCAAATATAAGTGTCGCACCACATTTGTTCACTGACCTTGACGGACACGAGAGCAATACAAGCTCCCACATCCTGGAAGGCCAAGTAGAAGCCCCTCTGTGTCACCGGTCCCACCTCCCTGACCTCAGTATTGAGGCGAAGAACACGATCTCCAAGATCTGTCTGTGTAAAACTCTCATCAGCTGCTATGGTGTCCACCTTTTAAAGCCAACAACAAACACTTCATAAGCAAAGTTCATTGTTATTGGATCCTACCAGTGGCACAACGGAGAAGTGTTTTTCGTGATACGGCTCCGATAACCAACCTTGGCATAGTCAGTAGGCCTAAACCGTGTCCCTGCAGAGAGTGGTTCTTCTGTCTGCAGGTAAAAGAGGTTGAATGTTTCCTTACAGGTACCAGACACCCAAGGAATGGAGTTGCAGTCTCTCAGTGTGAAACGCAGCTCCACATATACCTGAGGTAAAATATAGATGAATAAATAAATGATCACAAGCTCATTAGACATTACAAATACAGGGCAATTAACATTTTGCAGTCAGTGCTACATAGTGCCTGACCAATGGCAGGCTTTTAGTTTGGATATTATTCAAGTGCCAACATCAGAGCAATGACTTAATTAATAGAAAGTAATTGAAATGGGCAAAAGAGAAAGAATACAATTACAAATTAGAAACAGTAAAAAGGATAAAAGACTGTTTGATCAAATGCGTGGACAGTCATTTAAAAATCCTATATGGTGGCATCAGCCAAGCCGGACACTGATACAGCTCTGTTTTAGACTAATTGAGCTGCACTCCAGGCAAAGTGTAGGAAGAAATCCTGCACCAGCTTTGATTTATCATGGACAGTTCAGTGTTAACTTTGAGGAAACTTCTCTAATCAGGGGGAAGTCAAGTTTTTTTTGTTACTTTACAGTACATCTGCCTGTCATTTCTCTTTTTTTCTGATGTTACGTTCCCTCCAGTTACATTTACACTTTCCAAACCTTGAGAAAATGTCACATGCAAGCCATGCTTCAAGACTACTTCATTATATTCAAATTTCTGGCAAAGTACAGTGTGTCTGTGGAAATGTGATGTGTTCCAGACCCTCTGTGCAGCCTGCCGCTGGATCCATCCAGACCGTAGCCAGTTGTTTTGGTTTGGCTCCATTACGTGGCAAACCTGGAAGGTGTGAATAGGTCTGTTCTGCTCATCCATCTCTGTGATGGCGTCCCACTGTAAAACAAAATACAGGAAGAAAGTACCGTATGGGCACATTTGCCATATAGCAAGCAGAGCATAGTCGGTTACTTTATTGCCTACAATCTGAAAAATTGTCTTTGGCTCCACAACACGGCATTCAAAAAGAGACATACAAACAGATAATGAATATCAATGAAATACTTTATTTGTTAGAAGAACACGAGCAGTTTTAACCTACAGTTATTGTTTGCGCAGAAAGGTTTTGACGTCTATGTCATGTCAAAATCTAGACAGTTTAGTTTGCTAGTAAATTTGCTAAATATGTTTCTATCTGGCCTGTATGCAATAATCGGACCGCACCACTACTTGATGCCATTATCATTTTTGTTATTTGGCTTAACTGACCCTTTAAGACAGTCATTTAAAGGCTGCAGATTAGTATCAAAAATATTATTATGGGGACTATGTTTGGAGATTACAATACATGTACCCATGAATAATCTGGTTTCAGAGCTGTTCTATAAAATGTTTAACCTTCTATTTCTTGTAGTGAAACTTCTATAGTAACATGATGTTTGAGAGACATCGAGTTCTTCTCACCAATGTTTTCAAGGTGTTACATCAGCCAGACTCATTTGCCTGCTTTGCTTTAAAGGTGTGATGATCAGAGCTTCAAAAGCCCTAACGTGTATTTCTTTATTTCCCACAACTCCTGTCACAACAAATGGGCAGCTGAGATTGTGTCAGTTACACATTACATTACATTTAGCTGACGCTTTTGTCCAAAGCAATTTATCGTGCAAACAGTCACGACTCCAAACAGCAATAATCTTGCAAGTACATTAGCTTCAAATAGGTGTAGTCCTATAAGTGCAGTACATTAGCTTCAAATAGGTGTAGTCCTATAAGTGCAGTACAATAGCTTCAAATAAGCCAAACCAAAGTGAAGGCAATTTACAGAAACGATAGACTAGAAACTCATCCATGAGCTTCAAATAAGCCAAACCAAACGGTAATGTTTTTTTTTAATTATTATTGGCCAAGGTGCAGTCGAAACAGGTGGGTTTTCAGTCTGCGACGGAAGATGTGAAGACTTTCTGCTGACCTGATATCAATGAGGAACTTGTTCCACCATTTTGGAGCCAGGATAGCAGACAGACAGGTTTTATTTGAGGGGTGTCTGGGTCCCACTCGCAGTGAGGGAGTAGCGAGCCGATTGGCCCATACACAGCTGGACATAATTATATCTCAAGAACATGAGATACATGTGATAATTTTTGGGTCCTTTCTATTTGTTTGATACTTTTAGTTCCATCTGTTTCATTGGAAACTGATGGAGAATGAATTTCCTGGACATTACCTTGTATAAGACTTCTATAATCAAAGCTAAGGTTAAACCAACCATTGGAAGATTTCAACTCGCTGCTTTTTGTCTCTACAGTACTGCAGTAATATGAAAGCTGGGTTGGGCAGTATTCTTTGGCATCATTGGACAGAAAATTCAAAATAACCTTTCAGCACATTTTTAATTCAAGTGGTACCCTAGATAGTTTTCTGGAAATGGCTTAAGTAAATAATCATTTCTAAATTATTATAACAGTAATGTTTTTTTTCACACCAGCTCACTCTTTAGACTCTGAACAGGTCAGCTGCAAGCTTTTCTCCTGCTGCCCCAACACAGATGAGACCTGTTTCAGTAGACCAAACCTAATGGTGCATTTGTGTCTCTCATCAACAAGGCCAACATTTCCATGGCCGGCCATATTTATCACTAGAGTTACAGAGAGAAGTTGCACTCGACAGCACTGTGATTTACAATATATCCAAGCTGAGAAGAACAAACAGAATAATTTATGCCTGTCCTCCATTATTTACAGAATTTGCCCTTTTCATTGGTCTATTTCATCTGATGTTTGTATTACATGAAAAAGAGAGCAAATCCCAGATAAACAGAATGCTGTTATTTGACCTTTCTCGACATTACAAGTCGCATCGGAGGTAATCTTCCTTTGGAAGCCTCTTCTCTCCCAGTCCGCTCCAAGACGCAGAAGACTGAAGCTTCCTCCATGACTGCAGATTATCATTTCCACAAGTGGACTAGGGCATGGAGGACGTGAGAAAGCATAAGTAGCTAAATGGAAAGCACTCTGCAAGTGCTTATTGATTTGACTTGCCGCCATGTTGGTACCTACATTATGTAATTCTGTACCTGTGACATCTGCAAAAGGGAGTGTTCAATAGGAGAACATTTTTCAAAGCTACTACTATGTGATATGCATACATTTTCATTTTACAATACACACACAGTAGCTGCACAGTCCTTAATGATAAGTATGTTAAACGTGCTGCACAAAGGACCAATGAAGGTAGATGACAGACAAGAGTTGAGTCGCACAGAGGAAATTGAAACAACTGAGGTAGAGTGTTCTCAAATATAAATGATTAAATAACACTTTAACCTTGACTGGAGCGTGCAAAAGTAATTACTCTAATATTAATTAAGCTATCTAAATTAGCTCTATGTGACAGCCACAGGCTAAATAATGAATCAATCATAATCACATCCTCTTTCATTTGGAACTCCAGCCAGACAATAATGCTGTGTCGTGCCATTATGATGTTAAGTAGTCTCTAAGGTAGAATGTAATCATGCATATATCATTGCTATGGGGAATAAATGAGCAAAATCTACAAATGGAGAAAACATCTTGGTATAGGATTTAGTTGTATGTTCATAATTAATATAATTATTGTTTTAATATAATTAGGTGAACATGGCAAACGCTTCCATTGGCATATGATTATAACATAATTAATTGTATTATTACCATTTAACTCAACTCGTATGTTTTAGTCTCTACAGCCATGCTAGCAGGTCTGTCAGGCTGCAAGGATATCTTCACAATTTCATAACCGAGTGTCTTAAGACAACAGCTAGGTACCCATATGAACATAGAAACGCATGTAATGTGAGAAATGAGGAAGTCATCGTTCTGTGCAAAAACTCATTCGGAATTTTAGCTGAAGCTAAAGTTTGCAGTTTTAGTACAAAATGTCCCCTTTGTGTTACTATCCCTCCAGTGCAGCTCAGCAGAGCAACTCTGGAAACAAGGGATTTTTTTTTCAGAAAAGCTGTAACTTTGGAAGATGCCCTCTTGATTTGAAGCACCATATTTTTAAAAAACTTTTAAAAAAAAAAACCAACAACTCTGGAATACATTTTTGCACTGAATGAAAAGTGTGGATTTGACTGTAGAAGAACTAGTGCAGTGTCGGGATATGCTCCTGCCGCTGCTTGTTGGGTTTCAAAATGAGTCTATGCACACGTTTACGGTTGCAACACCAGAGTCTACGCATCATGAGTGCAAATGAGGCTCCCATGAAAATTGTACGGCCTCAATAAAGTCAAAGCCCCATTAAATGTGTACGTATGCCCCGGGTTTGATGAACGCTTTGGAAGAAAGTCGAAGTTCAGACTGGCCGACACCATAGAACACGGCTATTCAACTATATTGTTCCCTGTGAGCCGGACTTTATTCTGAGCTATTGTTCTCGGGGGGTAAATTGACCCACTCAAACTCTCCCTGGCCTTATGACCACTTTTTCTTTTGTTAATTTGTGTTTATTGGGTAGCACTTTTGACATACACTCCAGATATTACACATTTTTTGGCAAAACATAGGATAAGAAAGATCTATGTTCCTCACCATAGGGCTCCTGGTTGAGCTTTAAAATGGAGGAGCAAACCTGGAAAGATACATATGTAATACCGGGGGTGGTCTGGGGGTCGTCCCCCAGGAAAAAATTAATTGTAATAAAAAAATTTTTTTTTAAAAATCTGCATTTCTACACCAACTAACCTGTTGGATTAAGTCAATAAACTGCTGCATTCTGTTAATAAGATTGCTGTCAGTATCACATAGTGATATTTGTTTTTCGGTAAAACAGCGCCCCCTGCGAGCGCATCAGTAACCAAGATAATCGGAACTCTGACACACACAACACACACACACACACACACACACAGATAGCGAGACTTCTGTCATTATAGTATCAGTGGAAGTGATCTCTTTATGGCCAGTATCAACAGGAGGAATTATTACAGCAAACAACAGTTTTATGTTCACATTGGGCACTTGACTGTTCTTAAGACAGACTCGAAGAAATGTGAATATGTACTTTTTTCAGCACAGTGGTGCTAAGTGCTCATGCCAGCATGCTGACAGGCTTACGATTATAATGCTAGCATGTTGATGTTTAGTGTTTACTATCTTAGTTTAGCGTGTTAGCGTGCTTACATTAGCTATTTAGCATATAAACACAACATACTGTACAGCCAAGGCTGATGGGAATGCCATTAGTTTAGCATGTACAGTATTTGGTCATAAACCAAAGCATTGTATAAATTGAAACTTTGACCGGATGATTGACCTACATGAAAACTGAGGGGGCCAAAGTTTGAACATATCATTTGGCCGCCTGCCGGTGGCGCAAGAGGTCAGATAATTACCAAAGTTGTTAAGATTTTTCCTTTTTTTAGATCCTAGAGTGTAAGATAGACAAGAAAGGGGGGGGAGAGAGGGGATGACATGCAGCAAAGAGCCGCGGGTCGGATTGAACCCGGGCTGCTGCAGTAAGGACTCAGCCTTGGGACATAGGCCACCAGCTCTATCAGGGAACTACCAAGGCGGCCATTAAGACTTAAGCAAATTCTGATATCTGTAGCAAATTCCATGGCAATACATCCGATCGTTATTGAGATGCTTCAGACTGGACCAAAGGGTTTGACCGACTGACAGAATGACTTTGCCATCCCTGGCGCCGTGCCGCTGGCATGGCTGAAAATCTAAAATTCAAACGTTCATTCTGTGTTCACTAAAGTGAGAAGTGTGCTTTATAAGACCGCAAGGCCCCTGCAGTGCTTTGTCACATGCCAGTCAGCTTGTCATTTCTGAAATTTTCTGCAAGTGTATGAAGTTGGAAATGCTGCAGAAGTCATAGAAAGGAATCGTAAGTTCAAGCAAGACTCGCACACTTGAGAGAAGTTTCTTCAACATATTCACTCTATATTCGGTTTCTTCAGTGTCCTTCTTACAGATCACAAACAAAAACTCAGTATCTTTTAAAGAAGGCAAGCTCTCTGGTTTGCATAAGATCAGCATTAAGTAATTGAAGTTCCATTATGCATACAAAGAAGAGAAAATGGTAATTTGTCACTTTGTGTGCCTCAGTGTTCTAAAATGCCCTCTTGGGATGTGGCATGGTTCAGAGCAGACAAAACAAATTCAAAGCCAGAGTTTGAAAGATGAGCTGCAGCCCACGCTCTCTGAGGCGATCATATATGCACCTACTAATCGCTCTGCCTATTGGCCCCAAGCTAAGCAGACTGTAGCAGACAGAAACCAGGTTTTGAGTACAAGGTGTACAAAAAAATTATTGTATTGAGCCGACACTAATATTGTGATATGAGCAATACCAGGTTTTCTAAAATTGGCCCGTAAAAAAAAAAAGACTCACTGTTAACTTTGTTTAGAGGCTGACTGTGATGAAATACTAATGATTTGGAAAACTACAGGTCATGCAAAAAACGCACTACAATTAGACCTGCCCATACAAAGTGTCCTAATGACTTGTGCTTGTTCAGACAAACATGTCCAAAGGGATTTTAACGAAGTTTGCAACCAACACAGCAATTAATGACTAGCGTGCTTGCATACAGATGAAGGAGAGAGTGGGAGAATCCTGGAATACTTCATCATTATTGCTTTGTAGATGAAAATTTACTTTAAGAGTCTCAGTCCCCTCTTCAGACTTGAAGTGGACAGACACATAGCAGCTGCCCAGTTTCCATCAGTTCCGTGGCTGCAGTGATAGCTCTCATATGTAACATCCTTTAGAGTGCCTACATGCAGCCCATATAAGCATTTTACAAACATACTGTACATACACTTGTTTTTTATACACCTGTGCTAATTTGAACATGCTGCATGTTTCTTTTTGTTTTGAACATGCCTTGTGTCAGGAAGCTCTACGAACCCATCGGCTTGTTTGATGTGCAGGTGTGTGCGTCAGCTGCTCTGTTAGCCTCTGGAACATACTCTGAACAAAAAATTGATTACCATTTGCCTTTACCAGTTAAAAAAAAAATAATGATGCCCAATGTTTGACTTTTTGCTTTTTGGAGCACAGTACAGCCTGCTTTCTCCAATATCTCTGCCCTCTCTGTGCAGTTTTTGTTCCAGAACAGAACAGCTGCAGCCTGTGCATATAAATCCCAATATGTTTATTCCACATCCTGTCTGGCTGGACTGGGCTTCAGAGAGGACACCTACCTCTTAGGTGAAGTAGTGTTCTGCATCCTGCTTTGAAAATTGATGATGCCAGCTGAGCCTCTCACTGACTTCACAGACACACACACTAGCCTTCTCTATGACACTCAGAAGCAATTGCACAGCTCTATCAATTGTGCAGAGACGTCCAGACATTGAAAACTTTCTAACTTTTTTCTAACGTTCCTAACTCTTCTTGTTAGGATGTTTTTTAGGTTGTTTTTTTTTTTTTGCACCTTGGCTCCCGGCAGCTCAAGGTCTGCACTCAGCTCCTGACAGGAATCTTTGACAGCCACTGAAGGTAGTCAGTGGAAAGTTGTTATGAAATCGCTGAATAGAGGATTAGATGTAACTTTTTCCTCGTAGAAAAAAAGAAACCATCTTCCAAATCAGTGATGGCTTTATCGAGACCAGGCTTGCTTACACGAGCAGAAGCCTCTCCTTTCACTAGCGGGGGGGTGACATGACGTCAACCGAACATCACCTTCGTAATAATAATAGTCATTCTTAGTGTACGTGTCAGTTTTTAAAGCCAACATTCAATTAAGTTGTTGAGTGCTTCATTTAGGGCCATCATTAAATATTTCTTGACAATTTATTTCTCCGACAACTACAAAGTAGAGCTCGGTGAGAAAGTGTGACTAGAACTGTAGCTTAATTTCTGAGCTCAACACAAGTCGGCTGTAGTACGTTGCACTTTTGCCTCACCCGACTGCTCTCCCCAGCCAGTTGCCTTTCCTCGCCTACTAATAGCTAATGTGTGTTATTAAACTAACTCCACTGGCAGTCGTGGCAACGGAAGAACTGTGAGAAAAGAGAGAGCAAGAGAAAGGGAGCAAAGTGGTGCCGTTTAATGCGATCATTTAATGCTAATTCAGTGCTTTTAAGGCCAAACAATACTTACACCCTTCAGGAGAGCTTTTGCATTTGGCCTCACCCTATAAACTACTGTGTGTGTGTGTGTGTGTGTGTGTGTGTGTGTGTGTGTGTGTGTGTGTGAGAGATTGTTTTACTAAATCATACTCGCACACTGACATTGGACGATTACCTGTCTCAATCTCACAGAATCTGTGAGACACAGGTGTTGAATAGCAGCCAATGCCAGGATAGGTTCATTAACATTTAACCACCCACTATATGCCTGCGGGAAACAAGCACTACAACGTTCACTAGACTTCTGGTACTATACAAAGCTACATTAATAATACTACACGTACATGTAGTAGATGTATCTATAGTCAGTCAGTGTCTCAGTCATTGTGGTAGAATATTCATTCACGACCACAAATACAGATAAAACAAACCGACATTTACTTATATCAGCTTCAGCAAAGAAAAACAAAACTCCATATACATACCAATCAGTATTGACTTATATCTGATCAACCAGTGTCACCTAATATGAGAACAAATAAACAAGTACCACCACATGAGGCTGTCTGCACTGAGAACACATTTGGCACATTGATCATCAATCAGCCTGGGCGTCCAACTGAACGACGACCTGGAGCACCATCTCCAAGAAGGGCCTCAGCGGATTCTCTCCCTGAGAGGGCTCAGGTCCTTCAAAGTCTAATAAAACATCAGTCATGTTGTCATGTTGGAGTCTGTTGTTGCGAGCACCAAAGAACGCCATCAGACAACGAATGCTGTGTCTGTCTTAGGATCCAAGCTGTTCACAATGGAGGAGGTGGCGGAGGACAGGATGCTGGCAAAACTGCTAGCGATCGTAGATAACACCTCCCACCCCCTAAACGGCACGACAGCTAAGCTAAAGAGCACCTTTAGCAACAGATCTATTCTTATTATTCAGGACTGATACAGTGGATCTTTCCTGCTGGGTGTTATCAGACTTCACAATGCTACTCTTTGTACATCCAGAACATATCGGAAGACTTTGCCTTAATTTGGGAAAGCACTGTAATATTGTTCTTATTGACCAACCTAATATTTAACTTCAATTTCAATCTGCGTTTGCTTCATTATCATGGCTGCTATGTAACGTTTTCATTTCCCCTCTGGGAATTAATAAAGTCCACTATCGACCACTAACCTACCAGCCACTTTTAGCGAGCACAGAAGCGACATCTCTCAGTACACTTTCACCATTGAAGGAGGTCCCATGTGTTACCTGTTTAAACCTATAGCCGGTCTTGAGCCTCCTGGCCTTGTGTTTCGTTAGCTTAGGGGATGATAGACCAGTGACTTCACTTAAGGCCACTTTCACTTCAACTCACTTTAAAACAATATTTCGGCATTAGCTACCCTGACAACTGTCATTCAATTCTCAGTGGAAAAGAGTTGGTAAGCCAGTGTTCACCTGTATTTATATAACACGCCAACAAGTTCCTGTTTGTACAGCAGGGACAAAAATAATAATGTGGAGTTCCTTCAAGGTGAAATTCTAGTCTGAGTATCAACGTTTCTTGTCAATAGGTGTTGAAAAAGTCATTATGCCGTTAAACACACGCGCACACGCACACACGTATTTTACATTGTACAGACAGATACTGTTGTATGAGCAACAATGGTGGAGGCTAAGAGGTGTGAGGTTTTGATTAAAACAAGACAATTTGTCATTGTCAGACTAAGGGGAAGAGAGAGAGAGAGAGGTGTTATGAAAATATCATTAAATCTCTGTAGTTGCAATGAATTATTGATTTGATGTGAATCTGGATGGTGGTGTTGTGTTTTTGTTCAACCAATTAATGGCATTGTTGCTCCCCAAAGCAGAAATCTGTGAAGATTGTGTGCAAGGGAGAAGATGTTGCAATATTGGTATTTGGCCCTGAAAATATCTCAGTATTTTGTTTATATTTATTTGTTTTGCTCCAAAGGATTTATTACACTTTTAATAATAGCCTGAAAGTCCCGCTACCACCTCGTGTCCCAAATTAGACACAACATCTCGGATACATTATTGCTGTTGCCGATGGTTGCTTCGTCCCAGCTGAAATATTTGTAAGAATGATATCTACAGCATTTCCACTTCACGCTCAGCCCTGTAGGAATGATATGCCACAATTAAATTAGTTTAATATCTAGATATTCTAAAAGCCTCTTCAAATCTGCATTCATGGCACGTTAACATTGTCGTGTGTGTTTTTTAATTAAAAATACACTAGCGTGGATGACCAGAGACTATTAAGTTAAGGTTTTTGTGTTTTATGAGTTTTATTCTGCGTTTTATGTTTCAGAAATGTTCTCTCAACGTGTTGTTTGTGAATTTTTATTCATGTTTTATTTGAGATAAAGTTGTTCCTGATTTAAATTGAGTGGGAGAACAGGATGGAGAACCTGATATTTAAATAGCATTATCCTACCAGTAACATTATGCTAGTATGTCTTTATTTGCTGAACTCTGCGTGTGTATTAATGATCCATAGTACTTATGTTCAAAGCTGTAATAAAGTAAGGGTACATGTTCAGATGATGTCAAGCTCACGCTGGTCTCATCACTAAACACTTAACAAGATGCTATTGAAAATCCAGTCTTTCGGGACCGGAGTGTTGACATGCACACAATTGTTATGAGTTTATTTAGGCCCTTGATCATATTCAGGATATGATGTTTATATAGGACACAAAGTAACCTAGTTATCCATATCCCTGGACATTTGATAATAACATCATGCAAGTTTCTGATCACTGTCTGCTGTCTGCGGAGGCGTGTACTCAACTCAGGATAAACCCACTTCATCTCAGATACTTTGCTTAAGTAAAAGTACCAGTGCAACAATGCAAAAATACTCCCATTACAGATAAAAGTCCTAAATTCCAAATCCTAGTTTGGTAAAAGTACAGAAGTATTATCAAGAATAAAGACTCTCGTTCTGCTGTAAAATGTCCCCTGTGACTGTTATATTTGAAGATTATTACATTTTGAATACTGATGCAATCATGTGTAAGCAGCAGTTTACTTTTGTAGCTGGTTGTAGCTGGAGCTAATTTATCTACTATAGATACAGTCGGATCACTTTAATCTGAGATTAGATGATTATTGGGGTTGAAAGAAGGAGAAACTAAATTCTGCTACACAAATTTGTATTTTTTTTTGTCTAATAGTAATTAATTACACCTCTTTCATCCTCAAACCGTTACTTAAATTAAACCATCTTTTAAGTTTAGAGGGCAAATGTCTCTCTGGTAGAACTGCAAACAGCTCACATACATGGTGACCCAACCAACCTTTTTTTGTAAGTGCCAGGTTCACAAGCCAGTTGGTTGCAAACCACAGTTTTTAATCTTAACAAACCTCTGTTTACTGGATTGGACTTCTCATTTCTAGAAATCTAGAATAAGGGTGACACATGAAATTCTGTGTCTCTTCAGTTTACACTTTTAGGCTTTTAGTAGACCATGATATTGTTAATCATCATATTGTTTGTTTCTCCTGCTAATTATTTTTGCCACTTGATTCAAAGACGAGCGTGTTCAGACAGCCGTCAGTATTCCTTTTTTCTCTTTGAGGAAGCAGGATCACGCATTCTGGTTTCTCAAAAGTAAGATAATGATGTATCTGGATTTCTGTAACGACGACATGTTTTCCAGCACAAACGTATAAACAGGATTTTAAAAAGCCGCCTACAGAAAAGGAAGCTCCATTTATAAAATATTATTATATTAAAGTGTATTGAATTCCTGTATGATGCAAATCACCCATTTTATCCCCATCCCTCGTTTGGGTGATTTGCAGGTCATGTCTAGGTTAAAACTCGGCTAAATTTAGTTGAAAAGTGAATTATTTAAGATGTTGATGTTACATATAGCCATCGTTTGGACAGCTTTTCATTACTTTTCAATCACTGCAACATACTGTATATATCCAACACACAGGTTTAATCATGGAGGTGTACTGAAGCCATTAAAGCACATTCTGCCACACTGCTCACCTGAAAGCTAAGCTGTCACTTTGTTGCCACTGTTCAGCATTTCTAAAACCCCACCTCCACCCCAGCATCCACCTGTAAGTTAGAAAGGTTGCTCCTCACTCCCTGCTGTGTCATGCTTGGTGTTTCCTTGTGTTGGCGAGATAAGAGCTTAGACATTAATGCTGTAGATATTCATTTGCATACTAATCCATTCCACGTTACATTACAGGTCATTTAGCAGACGCTCTTATCCAGAGCGACTTACAGTGAACTAACTACAGGGACAGTCCCCTGGAGCAACTCGGGGTTAAATGCCTTGCTCAGGGGCTCAACGGTGGCAGCCTGGTATTGAACTCACACACTTCTGGTGTTGTATTTGAAAGCCTGACCGCTAGACTTCCACCACCACTTGAATGAACTATATTTCAATGTGAAACACATGTTGAAGTAAAGCATTGAAATGCTGTTGAAACAATTACAAGTAACGTGAACGCCTTAAAAAAATTTCCCTTTTTAACCATTTGTATCCCAGTTTTAACCTTGACATATAGAGGTTGTATAGTCGCGGGTTTTATTCGTAGATCACTAAATCCTTGCACACTGGATGACACATTGGTCTGACTACTGTCAGGAATGTTGCCATGTAAAATATGTAACCTGCTGCCTGTATATTTCCCAAGGTCCTGTCTCCTGTCTGTATCTGACTTTTCCTTTTACTCTGGCTCAAGGGTTCAGTTTTGAAAAGAAAGAGTTGTAGAGTCTAATCAATACTAAATGAGTAAAATTGGTAAATTAAACTGTTTTATTTTATTTTTGGTGTATATTATTAATGTATGGTAATTGCTCACTTGTTTGACTTATAAATGTAGGAAAGTTTGCAAAAAAAAAAAATAATAATCAGTAAATATTCTTATTTTAAAACATGATAATGTCACTCACCCCATTGACAGGATAGGTCTTCCAGTCCAGTTCTCCTAGCACTGTCGTGGTGTCCAAAAGAACCACTAAAAAGAGAGCAGGGTGGTGAAAAAGAAAGTCATGTAAAATGGAGAAGAATGGTTGGAAGAGGGAAAGAACGACAGTATGAGCAGAAAGAGTGACAGGAGAGGGGAAGAGAAAGGGAGTGCAAGAGAGGTTGGACAGTGAATTTAAAAAGAAGAGAGATGGAGGTGACAAAATAGGAAGAGAGCAGACAATAGTTATCAAGCTGTCAATGAGGAGCAGACAGAGCTGTAAAGCCCTTATCAGAGTCAACCACCTATGAAATAACAGCTCTTAGGAAAGTCCAGGACAACACTAACACAGATCCGCCCTCCATCTGGAAGTCTGGAAGATTAGTACTCTCCTTCTCAGAGGTCAGGAGTTTTCTGTGCTGCATGACATCAAAAATAAGCCAAAGATGAATAAAGGGGAAAGACGGAAGGACTATGGAAACTTTAAATATTCAACAAAACAAAATATGACTTAGTTAAAACTCATTTAAGACAAATACAACCAACCATAATAAAAAAAAAAAAAAGATCTTATTGTTTGGAGTTAACTGACGTTCCCCCTTGAACCAATTCATATCATTTTGTCACTTTTGTCCATTTGAAATTATAAGTCCCAATGCAGGAAGTAGTGTACCCTATGCACAGTATAGTGAGGAGATAAGTAACGGTGTGGTGGTTGGGATGTTGTGTGGCACGTCTTTCATGCAGGGCCAAAGTTTGCCTCCCGTCACAGACCTGCAATTATAATATATATATATATATATATATATATAATTTGCTGTTTTATTAACCTTGGTTATTCCCTACATGTTTTAGTTGCCTGACTCTAACCATACCTTATTTATTTTGCCATAAACAAAATGTAACCTTAACCATACTGTAGTTGACATGCACAGAATATTATAGTAAATGCAAATTTTAAAGAACACAGTGAGAACTTTGAAAAACTTTAAAAGACGGACACAAAATGTTTTCACTGAAAGTAATGCGGGGTTTCGCTGAATCATGCAATATTGACGTTCTTGTCTGGCGACAGGGTTGGATGGCAGTGATGAGATGTGCAAACACGATTTGTCAAATGGGGAGACGGTGGCGTTATGTAGAACAACGTATGGATTAGTGAACACATGACTGCACGAGATGATCTTGGCCTCATTGTTCTGGAAATGCAAATTCGCAGTGGGGAGGTTATTCCCCGAACGTAAACAAGGAAACACATGTTGCCAATCTGAACACTTTCCAGAAGGACAAAAGGGTGGATGGACAGAGAGACGGAGACAGATGGACGGATGAATCTCATGATTTCATGATGAGGGACGGTCACTTTTTGCATTTTGGGTTAAGTGTGTATTTACATCTCTGCCTTATGTCTAATTGAGACTGCACAATATCAGTCCAACATCCTGGCAGACTTGGGGCATCGCTTATTTTAGCCAGTGGGAAAAACAACCTACGCAGCATCTGGGACCCCTTGTCATGCCCCGACAAAAAGACTACCATGTTCCAATTTCTTTTGCCTAGTTTTGCAGTCCATACAACGTCACCTCTGTGCATCAAGCAAGTCGTGAAACACGGCATCTCTGATTGGTCCATTGTTTAACCTGCCGTGTTTCTCGGCCATGTCACGTCAATAATGTATGACTTTAATAGGTAATCTGACACAGTGGTCATTTCAAAAGGTAGAAAAATAGTGTCATCTAATCTCAGCATTAGCGTTTGGTGGTGTTTTTGCCTGAGCACGTTAACGGCTTTGTTTCCCGGTGCGACCGCGTTGTGTACATACAAGTGTAACGTTCTCAAGCTGTCTGCACTCTGGTCACGGCTCAGGCATGAAGAGAGCCATTATCTGGCCCTCGCTAAGCCCCCTGAGTCAATTTGCTAGGATGAATGTGCAATTTCCTTTGTCTCCACACAGCCAGTTAATTACAATCTCTATCAATAAGGTGCGTCCCATTTAAGAGGTCGACACTGTAGACGAAAGAGTCGCACCTTCAGACGACCTGCCACTCGAGTGTGCGGTGGACTCCGCGAAATCTGGATTCATTTAATGGGGTTGCTCCTGTTCTGAGTACAAGTCAGATAACCAGCGAAGACACACTTTGGTGAGACTAAATGAACCGCTTCAGTATTTACCCAGACTTCATTTAGCCTTGATCCCATTCTGGTAATTAAGGGCTGAATTATAATAGGATGGCCTTGCTTCTGTTCAAAAGGAGGACAGAGAGGGAGAGAGAGAGACGGAGAGAGAGAGAAAGAGACAGAGAGAGAGATACCGATTTTTGACTAAATTAGAAAAAACAATCTTTCATAATAATGAGCGATGTTCCATATCATGTTTGACAGCAGCAAACTTTTCCCATCGACTCCTCTCACTCTCTGTCTGGCTCTTTCTTGCACACACAGGCACACGCAGTAACGTAGTCAAACAATAATTAAATTCCTGCAACTGTCTTTGCAGCCAGGAAATAATAGATGACCTAAGACCACGGTGCTGAATTTGATACACAGATTTTATCACTCAGGAGGAAACAAATCGCATTACTCATGTCTGGGTATTGTGTCTGGAAGTATAATAATCTGCAACTGTCATTTCTATAGGACCATCAGAAAATTGGGGGAGGGTGGGCACAACTAATCTTTAGCAGTAAATTGCTATCTCATTGATACACTTGCATTAATATTGCCGGGTGAGGTGTTCAGGGTTGAGTGTTGAGTTGCTTTCAGCATTGAGCCTGCCATTACTAAAATCATCGTTTTCAGCTCAGCCGTGACATGCAGTTTGTTACTGCCTGTTTAAAAGCTCCCTGAAACAATCCCGATGTGAGAATTTGGCTGTAGATAGGTTGATGCTGAGCTATTAATCTTAAGTGCTTATCTGATCGTATAGGCCTAGTTTCGACGTCAATGTCACAACAGACTTGTTGCTTTTCGCATTGCTGTTCGTGTACAGATTAAACAAAGAAATATAACATGCTGCTAGAAAGATTTTTGAACTTTGGAGAGACTCGGGCGAGCTGTTTCCCCCTGCTTCCAGTTTTTCTGCACAGCTAAGCTTATCATGTATTTTCATAGTTATCGTACGACATGAGAGTGGTATAAATGTTCTCACCTAACTTTCAGAAAGAAACCAACTAAGGGTTGTGTTTCCTTAAATGTCAAACTATTCCTTTTTAAAGAAAGGTTTCATCTTACAGAGATATCATGACACAGTTTGGCATATGTCTATTGTTTTTCCTTCATATTGTTATAGACTTATTTGACCTATGATTCTCACCACTCTTAAGTACAACACATTGTCTAGGGTCCAACAAGTGCATGAACCACTGTACATTCACATAGACTACTCAGATCTCTTCAATACACAGCCTTTTATTGAGCAGTAGTTTTCAGCTAATTGCTGTGGGTGACATCTGACTAAAACCTTGAGCTAAATGGGAAAGATTTTATATATATATATATATATATCTTCCTTACAAGACGCTCATGAACACTCAAAAGCTAGACATTAGGTTAGTATTTGTCTGAGGCTATTCAAGTAGACAGCACTTGGTTGAGATTCTCCAGAGAGATGGGCATTTCTATATGGGCACTTCTTGTTTTTACTTTTTTTTCCTCCAGGATGTGGTTTCAGGAGGCCATTGGGAAAGGAAGAATCATTGTTTTCTCTTTGAGATGATAATAACAGTCGACGGCAGCATCTCATTCACATGATCATGATACAGATGATGTATTAAAGTAGAAAAACAATCCAGCGTCTGCCTCAATGCTACTGCTGTGTCACGATGAATTGTTACTGTGATGTCAGATCCCTCCTTTTAAAATACACGGGATAACAAAGACATGTTTAAGTATTTAGTCTTTTAAGTGATTAGATGATTGACAGAATATGTACTAATGACAGTTTTGATATTTGATCCTTGTGTGAGCCATTTGAGAACGTATAAAGTATTTGCTAGGCACAACTTCTCAGATGTGAGAACTTTCTAGCTTGTGAACTACATACTTTTCAGACAAAATTACCAAATGACCCTTTACTAAACCCCTCCCCCAAATCACGCTTGTCCAGTCGTAGATCGTATTTAGATCGTAACAACCATAACTAGGAGTTTACAGGGAAGTTTACGCTCCAACAAACGAGATAGCATTTTGCCAAAGAAATTGGTTAGCCTTTTCTCTTTTAACATTAAAAGTGAAATCATACTGTTTGAGAACTGGCTCTGTAAATGCGAAACAAACAAAGTGACAGGAGAAAGGCCATCGAAGTATAAAGAGAAGGCCGTGGGAGCGAGAGGGACGATAAATCTATTATTTGTTTGGGTGTTGAGTTTGAATATCAACAGTCTTTCTCCAGAATTGCTGACTCCACCTGAGCCTATTTAAGATTCTCCTTTTGAAACAAGTCGGCTGGAAATCAGTGACGGCTTCTTCAAACAGCCGATGGCGCCAACGTTAGCCTAATTAGCTAGCTAGCGCCAGCCAGTAAAATCGGACGCCTATGTTTAAGACACGTCGTTCAAGAAATAACTAGGAACTCTGAGTCGTCAGTCACCGTTATCAATGTAGACTTTACTATATATGTGTTACATGCTTGACAGAACATAGCAACAGTAACTAAGGGGTTCGGGAGCTTAGATAGTGGTGGATTTTTAAGAAATCACATAGAAAAGGTAACTTTAGATGGAAATATACCATTATTTGTGACACAATTTATACCAAATGATCCTTATAGTGACTGCAGGCACAACAGCTAAAAGACCAATAAATATCCTGTTATATACAAACTCCATCTCATCGCTCTCACTTTCTCAGTCTGAGATGACATTCACAAGTGATTGTCATTAGAAAACTCACTCAGATAAATTGCACCCGGCTAACATATTAAAAGCTTGCTCTCACTACATTTCAAACTCCCCACGCTGTTGTTTTTTCAAGTTTCCCCCGTGTCATCCCCTCCCCTACAAGCCTGTCACCACCACAGACAGACAGGCATACTGTGGGGAAATCTGAGCACACCACACACACAGAAAAATGAAGTGAAGAAGACTTTGACATTTGGCTCCTGTAGTCTTTGAAAATGTGTACCCTAAACATTAAACATTCAGGAAGGAATATTAAACTGACCCCTGCAAAACTGCGAAGTGGGAGATGTCAAGAACAGATTACATTATGGTAACCATTTCCCATGTGACTTATGATGGCGACTGACGGGAGATAAAATTATTATGTTCCCGTTTCTCATAAATATGCCACTGCACACACTGCCCATGTGACTGGAAAATTAATTTTGAAAAGTGGGAAATTATTCTGTAACAACCACTGGTCCAACACAATAAGTATGTCATGTTTTAAAGTATGTAAGTATAACACAAGTGTCTGTGAGGAATCCTGTATGGGCCAAAATCTGATATATGTTCAGCCCTGAGTGTACAAACTCGGCATCTCAAAACAGGCAACTCAAAAGTATCACTATAGCTGACAGAGTTGGCCAGAGGCTGACATTTACTGTTACACGCTCTGATCCTAAGCCCTGGCAATGTTTCTGTGCACTCTGTTTTAGCAAGTACCTCTTCCATAATTTTGGTGATGGATCTCCTGGTCTGGAACAGCACAAGGAACCTAGGTATCATTTTTTGCCTTTTGCTAATTATTAATGTTATAAAATTACATATTATAGTTTATTCCAGTGTGTATGTACTGTAAAACTCAGAACAAAATGAAACTATTTTGAGATTAAGTGGGTTGAAAAATGTACTAAAGCATGACTTACATTGACATGCTTAAGTCTTTTAAAGATGGGTGCTCTTGGTGGTACAGTATCAATGATTTGGAATACAGATAACCGATATGCACAGAAAACAGCCAGCCAGTTGCCATTTTGTGTATGCATTTTAAGGTAAATGTGTATTTTTTTGTAAAATTCATAGCAAAGTAATATAAAAAATATAATTTTCAGATGAACTGGGTTGAAAAAGTTCCTAAAACATTGCCATGTTCAGTGTTTCAAAGATGTGTGTGGTAAGACATACAGTATCAATGATTGGATTGGATTAGATCTACCAGAGCCAAGACTTTTTTTTTGATGAATTCAGAGATTGATACATTTTGAGACAGAATCTCCAAAAACGTAACCAACACGTGATTGCTGATGATCACATGATACTCATACTAAAACCAATAGACTGACATCAGTGTTTCAACCAGCACTTTGACTAGTTCACATACATTTTGGGGCTGTCAATCTTTCAATGTGTATTCTTCAGAACCGAAAAAAATCTAAAAATCACATTATTAATACTGCCATGTTCAGTCTTTTAGAGATGTGTGTCTTGACAGTATCAGTTATCAGGACAACAGATAAATGTACTGAAACCAAGACCAGCATCTTTTGGTTTAGCCAACATACTTGCATGGATTTTGAGGCTTCGCATGTATAAATGTGTATTGTCTTATATACATTTAGGGCCAGATTAGTCTATTTTAAAAGAGAGTAGGTGGAAAAAGCAACAAAAACATTATCATTACTGCCATGTTAAGTCTTTTAAAGAGGTGTTGTGTAAGCTATACAGTATGGTTAGGTAAGATACTAAAACAAAGGCTGTCATCTCATGCTGAAACCAAGACACTGACATATCTCTGTCCAATAAATTCACATTGGAGGGAAACAGCAAAACACCTGAAGTAAAACACATAAGTCACCCAGTGTCATTATAGTATTATTGATACAATTAATATGTTGTAGCCTATAACACCTGTGAAACGATTGCACTGTATCATGCGACCGATGTAAGATAAGTGAATGCATTACCTTCTTTAACTATTCCTATTGTGTTATGCAAATAGTGTTACACACTTGTGTGGTTGCAGACAGTAAATGAGACTACACTGTAAATGATTAAGTTACCTTTATGTTTTGCGTGAGAGCGTAAATGTGCGTAATGGAGAGAGCAGAGAGTCTGTGTTCTTGGAAAATACTTAAATGTGTCAAATGTGCTGCATCCACCCTTGTTCCTAAAGTCTGTGGTTTAGATGCTCTTCGTGCTCACCTTGGTTCGTGGTTCCCGGGTCCGACAGGATACTTCTAAGCAAGAACAAAAACACACAGTATTTCCCACCGGAGCACATCGTTGAGTCAGACACAAGTGCGCTCTCAACTAAAACGCTAAGACTAAGACTCCTAAATAGATCCCAAAAATGAAAAGGTAAAGAGGTTTCATGTAATAGGCTACTGAAATCTTCCCGGTATCCAGACTCACTCTCGGTTCCATAGGATTTCTTATTTATTTATTTTTCAGCCATTCCGAACTCCTCCATGTGGAGACGGGCAGACAGACGATATAAACGGCCAGCCATTGCGCGCAAAGACCCCGACGGCTTGTGATTTAGCGAGTTAAAACAAAAATAAAAACACATGGAGGAGTAGATGTCTGGAAACCTCAAACATGGACAGGTCGCCGGGTGCAGACTATCCCAAAAGTGTCCAAAAGCGAACTTCCGCGATAAGTGTCTGTGGTAAAGTCAGTTTGCCATTTGACATGTAATGTTTTTATCCCTAAAAGAGAGAGAGGAGGGAAAATCCCGGACTTCGTGCCTCACTTTCAGCCAGTGCATCCCTCACTGTGTCTCTGTATCACTGCGTGTCTCTCTCTCTCTCCCTCTCTCTCTCTCTCTCTCTCTCTCTCTCTCTCTCTCTCTCTCTCTCTCGCTCTCTCGCTCTCTCTCTCTCACGCGCAAGCAGAGGATCCGATTTTTATATCACAAGTCCATGCGTCCACATTTAACTTGGTCTTTGTGAAATTTCTCACTTTGCATCATGTGGAACGCGGGTGAGTCGTTTACATAAGATGCGATGTGTGGGCTTCTCTGTTATTGATTCAGGGGGGCACTGGGGAGATGGAAGGAAATATGAAGCCATTATTAAAGTCGGTTTATCCCATCTGTGCCATGATGTAGGTTATACCTGCATTGGATTATGTTGTAGGAATAGTAATGTGTCTGGGCCAGTTTCTATTTATGGTGGCAGGGGAGGAAGGCGAGCCGACAAATAGAGTATAAGTTGATATGGGGCATGGTGGGTTTAAGGTGCACACTCACATATTAATTTACATGCTCCTATGAGTCACTTCATTCTCATGAGTGAAAATTTAAAGCAATACAATGCAGCCCATTGCGCGCCATCATAAATTGATGCAACTCAACAGTTAACATTATTCATTTTTTTAAGACTGTTATGTTACTTTTGTATCGCTGTTTATGTTTGCCAACAGCCGGTGTTTGGGTTATCCGTGCACATAAAGTGATGCGTATGATTCCAGCAACTGCGGTTTGTTTTCCTTATTCCATATTTATGTCAGATAATGGCTGAAATGTTTCATCTCTGATTCAAACACTTTCACCTGTCCTGACTAATGGCCTGCAAGCTTTAATCTCTAACACAATGGTGGAGATGATTGTTAATAGTCCACAAGGAGAAGGTAGAATGACCGTTTTGTCTCCAGGGTCACAGCTCAGCTGTTGGAGGATAAAGGTGCTGCTTAGGACTGATGGGATCAGTCACTCATTGACTGTTTGAGTCATAGCTCAAGTAATTCCTGGCTGTATTGACAATGGAATTGCAGCAATTAGGTAGGGCATGCAGTTCGACAATGTTATATAGTTGCTGACGAGAAATGGTATCTCCTGTATGTTATTAGTGGGCTTGAACAGAAAGGAAATGTGTTGTGCAGATACTCAGTGAGTGTAGATATCTATGTTGCTTGCCTTGTGCAGTCACAGTGAGTCATCAGGATCATTGCCAACCTAACATTGCTGCCCTCTTAGGCTGCAGGAGTTGTAATGTTTATTGCCACATTGAACCATTTCCAGAAGCCAAACGAACATCTTCCAGTTTGTCGAGGCTGACCTGTAGCATGGGCAACATAGGCAGCCGGGGGCCATATGCAAAGATTTGTCTTTCATTACGTTCTCAGTTGTGTTGCTGAGGCTGCATTCACCTTTTTGATCCAGGTTGTGGATAATTCAGTCATTTTTGAGTAGACGGCAAATGTTAGTTTAAAAAAAATAGTACTAAGTCCAGTTTTCTCAGAAGGGCTTTTTTTGGAAGCTAAGAAACCTGTCCCAAACACCACTGTAGTCATTTTCATTTTCAATATTCACTTCACCTGAGGCCCAAAAAGATAAAGGCCCCTTCTAATGAAGGAAACAAGGCTCATCTCTTCTATCAATACACCTCAGTTGGCACCTAGCATAATACAGCATTTCAGCACCATGGACAGTGACACCAGACTGCAGAGGAGTTTGCCTCTGGGATATTTTCTTTTGCCTTGCTTCATTTGAAATAAAGTCTTAGTGTTCAGACATTTAATTAAATCATGAGTATATGTGTGCCATGTGCATCACACAGGCAGAATTACTATAAATGTGTTTTCCCTACTTCCAAATATTAATATTGTAAACTAAATCGAAGTGTTCTGGTATTGCTGCTTCATGAGTCCATGCACACTTTCCATTCCTCCATCAGTGTTTCCACCCTCTGCTAAAATTGGCAGGATATGATAAAGATATTTTGGATAACTGATGATGCCCATATTCAGACTGTTCTCACTATAAACTGACTACAAGCCCCTTTTTTTTTATGATTTTTTGTTTTCAGTTTGTCTTTCTCTGCTGAATCCTCCCTTTCTACCTGCTGTTTGAAAGACTCTATGTAGCTATTGATTCTAATGGTCAATTTTAAGCCATTTACTTCCTGCAGAGTAAATGGAGCATAACAGCTTTCCATTGTTTCATGATTCTACTTTTGCCCTACAAGCATTAGTCCGAAGGATGGCAATTTCATTTGTTTGTCCATCTGTCCAAGCAACACATTTGAGCACAATATCTCAACAAAGTTGGCCTGTTCCATGACATTTGGTGTGAATATTCATGATTTTCTGGAAGACAATTTCTAATTTGTTTAGTGTTAAAACCAGTGGCTGAATTTCAATGAACACTGTTGTGGATGTTCATTTTCAACAGAAGGTCCTGATCCTAATGTTTAAGGTGACCCTCTGACCTTTGTCCTAGCCCCACTTTCAGGCCAAATGTTCCACTTGAACTTAAAGACGAACTCCGCTGATTGTACACGTCAAAGTGTGGTACCGGTCTTGGAGAGTAAGAAAAAGTTGTATAAAGCCTTTTTTTTTTTGGCTCCTGAGGGAGCCAGAAATGTCATTAACATATTTCCACAAAATATACTGAGTGCATTTGGGCTCCCCAGAGGATTACTCATTACCATGTTGAATAAGAGCTACTGCGTCACTTACAGTACAACTTGTCAGCTTTCCACACACGGTATCTAAAAAGGTTAACCAACAGATTACCATGAAATTTGACCAGTACATTCATGCTTCGAAGAAGATTTTAACTATAATAAGACAAAGCAATGTAACATACAACCCTTCAACCTAAAGCCAAAAAAGACTGCAGTACATCTTTGGAAGTGTTAAAACATGACATGCAACTCTTGGCTGCATTTTTGAACGTATATAGTAATGGCTGAATAATGTGTTGTTGGAAGTGCAAATGATCTTATAAGGGATATTTCTATACTCTAATGTATCTATGATCTATAATGTAAAAGGATGTCATGGACTCCTGCTGAGGGGCCACGAAGGGAGAAGGTTACATGGGATGGTGCACAGCAGCTGCATCATGCCTGGACTACCCACTAATTATTCTAATGAACGATGGTGAGTGCCGGGCTTCGCCCTTCGCTGTCTTTCAATTAAGGTGTAGGATTATATTTGTAATGTCAGAGAGCTGTAACAAAATAAAACATGAAGGTGAACAATCACCAACAAAATGAAACATTGTTTTTATATTTTTTTTATTTTATTTTGAATTAAAGGTAATTTGTGTCACAATACATTGCTCATAACAAAAACACACTTCAAAGGGCAGATCTTGCAGCAAATGAACAGAAAGCAATAAATGGAAGAATAACTGCGTGCATGGGACTTGAACAGAGTATTTGCATTAACATGAAACATTTCCCTTGGGAATATAAATCTTTTATCCACAATTTCATTCCGTAATTTCTCAAAATGTTTTCCTACATTGTTCGTGAGATAACTTGCACATATTTAAATCTTCACACCACAGTCATCAATACCTGAAACATGCAAATCAGCTTAATGTTACATTTAAGAAAGTGCCTTTGTCACAGAAAACTCACAAAGACACAAATATAAAACCATTGCCTTGAAACACAACAGATGTATATAGTGCAAATGCTCTTTTCACAACCACCAATAGCTCAGCCCTGCCAGATCGATTTTACTTCTTTCTAGTCAACAATCACTTTAAATCCACCCACCCGAACACAGTTCTCGTACATCTTTGTATTGAAAATTGACACACCTTGCTGCTCCAGATACTGAAACACAGATGCTGCTTCGCCTGTGTAATGAGATGACTTAAGGCTGATTTGCCTACTACACCAAGCCCACCATACATATTCCAAGTCCCCAAAAGCCACTCTTGTTCTTACACTTCACTTTAGATTGAACTTTCCACATGCGCAACTGTGTGAAAAGTGATTGTTTACAGCACCGACTGTATGTGAGATGTCTCTATATGCGCCATGGACCGTCAGAAAAACAGAACTAAAGGCAGAGGTATGCTTGAAACAAACAAAATTGAACAGCGTGAGATCCGATCACGTCTGAAGGCAAAAGTGTTTATAGCTGTTCCAAATGGCCTCACTCAAAGCTGGGGCGAAAAGCCTGCTGTCACGGAGAGGGGAAAGACAAGATAATCATTCAAATGGGGATAACAGTGCACATTTACTTTTTGCTGGAGAATTCACGGTGTCAGTATCAGAAAAGTTACAGACATCGTTTGGGGATGATGCAAGCAGGAAGATCAGTATGGTAAGATGTCATTAAAACAAAGTTATTGCAGTTCATTCCTTGGGGAACATGAATGTGTGCACCACGTTTCGTGGCAATCCCTCCAATAGTTCCAGAGATATGCCACTCTGAACCAAAAATGTCAACCAGGTGATCACTGAAGTCATCGGGGTGTATCATCTGGGAAACATGAATGTGAAAAGTCCACGGCTTTCCGTTAAAAAGTTTGTCAAGATCCCTCTGTACTGACATTGCCACCCATTGCAATGCTCCAGCATGGCTGCAACACTGAGCATAAAAGTGAATACAAATGCAGAAAGCTTTTAAACATAGTAAAGATGGGCTTAGGAACTCAAAGTAAACTCCACTCAATTACATTAATAAGAAACCGTGTAATAATCCTTTAAAGCCGCAAAGTGAGTGGAGGTGAAAAGAGCAGCTCCACCTGGGAGAAGTCTTTCAAGATTCCAGGACAGAATGACCTGTGAAAGAATAAACCCTCATTAAGTGCTGGATAGGGATAATCACTCTTCAGCTGCACAATGACTGGGACCGTAAAGAGCTTTAGAGCATCATTTCCCGCAATCCATTTACTCTTACACATCTCCTCTGCTGTAGGACACCACACATTGTGCTGCCTGATTATTCCTGATTTGGTCTGCCTGTCAGTCTACATCTTTATTTGTCCTCCACATTTACAGCACCAATCCCTCCTCTCCCTCTCTGCTCCTTTCTGTCCTGTCACACTCTTCAACCTCTCTCCTGCATTTCTCTCTCTCTCTCTCGTTCTCTCTCTCTCTCGTTCTCTGTCTCTCTCGTTCTCTCTCTCTCTCTCTCTCTCTCTCTCGTTCTCTCTCTCTCTCTCTCTCGTTCTCTCTCTCTCTCTCTCTCTCTCTCTTCAGCCTTCAACCTTGTCGTTCCTTCCTTCGGCCATGCTCAACACATCCTCTGCTTTTTCTTCCCTTTCTCCTCTTACTCTCCACAAACAAGCAATTCCTCTCCTTCAGATCTTCTGCTGTAACACCGAGCCACCTACCCACGCACTTTTTTCCCTCCGTCCATCTTATCCTTGCTATGTGTGACCTCTGTCTCTCTCTCGTTCTCTCTCCCCTCCTCCCATCTCTCTCTGTGTGAATATTTCATGATTGGGTGGCACAGTGCTGAGGTGAGAAGCCTTCCTCTGTCTAGAGCTTGCACAGCACAAATATTTACTCTCTGAGCTGAGCTTAGTTCAGTGTTAGGACAGACTAACAGTGTGTGTGCGCGTGTGTGTTTGTCTTATAAGTAACAGTGATTTCATGTGGCATGGGCTCCAGAGGGGAAAGGAGGTCTTTGGTCTCTTCCTACATTGATGTTACTGCTCCATTGCACACTCTCTGAAGTCTTCTAGGATGGACGGACAGACAGACAGGCAGGCAGGCAGGCAGACAGACAGACAGAGACAGGAAAAACATATAAGAGGAGTCTGGATAGAAGTAGGACGGAAGAAAGGAAGGAAAAAGGAGATGAAATGGAGGGCAACGGCAGAAAATGTGGGGAGAGCGGGGAATCTCACGGTGCCTGTGCATTGACAAATGTCTGTTCTGTTTTGGTTGGTGAGAATGGAGCTCAATTGCAGGTCTGGAGGAACATCAAAACACAATTAAGGGCTGACATGGAACTGGTCATGCAGAAGAGCGAGGACAGGGGAAGGAGCGGAGCTCGAGGAAGGAGGACAGCTCGGTAAAGAGAGAAGGACACGAAAGTGAGACATTCGAGAAGCAGACAGAGAAACACAGAGACACTTAATTGTGTTTTATTTACTATGATTAGAGGGAAAAGTGGGCAGGGAATTGGAAAAAGGAAAAGGAAAAGGATAGTACAGTCATTTAGAAGGTGCTTATGTGTGTGAATGGGAGGGAATAGGTTAAGCGTGTTCATCACATGAATAATCCTTTCTTATGTATACGAATTATAATGTATTTAAAGAGGCTAATTTCATTTTCAACTCATTCTGAAATTGACTATGCATGGGCTTGTTTGAAGTGCGCAGACACGACCATCAATTCCTGACAGATTGTGAGGAGTGGCTCCAAGTCAAAAAATTAACTATGTGGGTTCTCTCCAGACCATATATCAGTCCCTATGTCCATTTCCCCTTCCACAACTTTGGTCTAATGAAATTCCCAGCTGTACTTTGTATTAAGTGCTAATTAGCAAATGTTAGTATGCTAAACTAAGAGGTCGAACATGGTGAGCATTCAGCTTGAAAAACATAAAGTAGGAGCTGGGAGGCAATAAGCTAAGGGAAATATCTAGCCTGGCTGACCCCAAAGTGGAAAAAATATGTCATAAGCACAACATCTCTTAACCTCACTAATTAAGACAATCTGTTTAATCCGTTTTAGAGTGATTTCTTGGCAAATACCAGCCGGGCTCAGTGACTTTGCGTAGCCTCCACAGTCTTGTCATCTGGAGGTTGCCAGGTGTGGTACCATCGTCCCTGTACAGAGAACAAAACGTGTGCTACAGCCGAAGACACTGTACAGAATTGTTCTGTCGACGGAGAAGCTGTCGTTCATATTTCTCCAAATGAACTGTTCCTTTTAAAGTGGTAAACTTTGGTTTACTTATCTGAAGTGTTCATATCACACTTCCCCTCCCTTTGTTTTGAATATACATTTTAGAGCTTGAAGTTTATTTTTTTGGGACAACATTTTGAGTCACAACAGCTTGTAAGAGTTACAATTTACCATTAGCAATCCTTCCTTCCACAATGCATTATAATTGATATGCTTGAAAACTCTGGATTTGAACTTTCAAGTAGCTGTATTGTAAAAATGAGAACGTTATCTACGTACCTAAAGACACAACAGCTTCAAAGCTGTGAAGTCAGCAGGAACTCCTAACTTTAACATCACAGTCCAATGGACTAAGCCCACCTCCACTGTGACTATTAACCTCAACTTCGTTGCTATTAAATGGAACAGTGTGCATTGAAGGGGAAAATGGGCCATATGAAAATTAAGTTGTGTGTATGTTAAGTTTATTATCCATTCTAGGCTCGTTCTGCCCTTTTGCAAGCGTGTAGTTTTTGATTGTTAAACTTTATTTTCCCTCAGGGAAATTTAATTTTAGTCAAAAGCAAAAAGGTCACAATTAACATTTTTTTAATGTAAGTGTTTGGTTTTTTTTTAATCCCCAGGAACCGTGAAAATAAATAAAGGGGGCCGAAAAGATACACACTAAACAATACAGATAACATACATTAACATCTCTTCTAAGACATGCAAAACAGGGCAACATTGATGAGTCAACGTCATCATTACATTGCCAAAAAAAAATAAAAAATCAAAGTTTAAGCAGAAGTGTGTAAACGAGTCTAGTCATGCTCTAAATGTGACCTTACTTTCAAAAAGAAAAGGTCCGGAGTGCTTGGAAGTTCAAACAAGTGAAATGAAGGTGCTCTTTGGTAGGGTACACAAAAGTAAAAAGAAGAAAGGCCCAAGGCACTCTTCTCAAAAAAAAAAAAGGAAAGCGCCTTGGATCAGACGGCTGTTTCATGGTGAATTTCTAAAAACATAGACAATGCTTGGACATGCTAAAATAGAGCTGGGTTAACAACCCACCTGTAGCTGCACAACTACCCTTCTAAACACCCCGAGGAAGGATATCAAACTGTTTACTGGGGATAGGTGGTAGTCACTGTAAAGACTACCATCTTTCCATATAAAAGTAAATCCGCTATATGTTCCTTCAAGCCAGAGGACCTTTTAGGTATTCAACCCTATATCTGCAGTTACAAAGAGAAGGTGACATATCAAACATCTAGAGGACATCACATAAACGGCGACCCCTCCCCCTCCCGCTGCCCACTGAGCTGATTTCCTTTGTTCTAAAGCTGAGAGAGGCTTTCCGTCGATGCGTGACCAAATTTGAACACCTGTGAACAACTGTTGTTATAAGATCGATCTCAACGGTAGCAGGGGAAGCCCAGGTTTGTGTTTTAGGTTTTCGATTGAGGCTGTGTAGAAATGGCCCTGTGGGATGTTGAATCCTCTCTGTGATTAAGGGATGTGAAAGGCTTTGTGTCCTTCAAAAGTGTTTTTATAACTACAGGTCTGCACACACTATTATTCGAAAGAAACTATCGACATTTCTAAATGAATCCATGACATAATAGTGTGATGACCGAACTGCACTTTAAACAGATGAAAGCAGTGGTCTCTGTTAAAACGGCTCTAGTGAAGGCAATTTTCTAGGATCAGCAGCCTGCATAATCTTGTACAACAGTGCAAGTCTGTTTATTCAAGCCCAAAACTGCACCAGGAAAAACAGCAGAAAAAAACTTGACACTAGCAGCTCTCTCTCTCGGTCTCGCTCTCTCCCTCTCTCTCTCTCTCTCTCTCTCTCGCTCTCTCCCTCTCTCTCTCTCTCTCTGAAGCAAAGTGTCCTGATGAGGATTAAACTCAGGCCCAGTTTGATAAGATGAGTCAGTGAGACCCATGTATCACTCCAGCAGGGGAGATTTTAAAGAGGTGGCACCAGGCCGCTGCCCTCTCGCTGACCACAAAGACAGCCAGCTCAGCAAACTCTCAGCAACTAGATCCTCCCACGGAGTGCTCAAGCTAAGGACCTCACAACTTAATTCATCCAAGAATACTTTTCTCAGGCCCGGTGATGCATGGCTGATCATGCCTGATTGGTGAATTATTTTTACATTGCAGTTATAGAGCCTTGTCTTTATCATCTTAAAAACAAGTGTCCCAATCTGAACAAAGCAATCCTTCATATTATTGCCTGTGGCTACAGGAAATTATTTTTGCAGACACTTTGGTTAAACATTTGGTTATTAAATTTCAGCTCGCATATTACTTTCCTTAATCCTCGTCTTCTAGCTTGCAGGTCTTTTATTTTTAACCATGAAGCTAGTGCCATGGCTCGATGAATGGCAATGTCAGTCTGTCGGCCGTCCACCGCTTTGGTCCTGAAATACTTCAACAACTCCTAGATTGCTTTCAAATTGTATACAGACATTCATTGTCTGTACAAAATGTACAGGATGAACCGTACAGACTTGGGTGCTCCACATTCTTTTACTCTATGCAATCATGAGGTTGACGTGTGGTTTTTAGTGTAATTATTTTAAGTATTGGAGGGTTGTCATGAAATTCAGCATACGCATTCATGACCCCTACCTCAGGGTGATTTGTAAAACGTTGGTGAACTTTGACGGCATCATCAGGTCAACATTTTAATTTGTCCAATACTTTGGTTTATTTCTATCAGCTTCACTTTGTGTTTAGTGCTAATTAGCAACTGGTAGTATGCTACCTAAGTGTAAGATGGTGAACGTACTATACCTGGCAAACATCGGCATGTTAGCATTTGCCATTGTGTGTTGCTCTGCTAGCATTAGCATTTAGTTCAAAGAAACGCTGTGCCAAAGTACAGCCTCACAGAGGCTCTTCGACTCTTAGCATTGTTCCTTGTCCCAACATGTTTTCTTCATTTCCATCATGCTCTCTTCATTTCTGTCCATGTGTAATCTAAACTTACCATCGTCTCACCTGCCATCCTCCGCCTAATGGCTCATTGATCCCATTAAAGGTTCGAGCCTCATTTGACCCGCTGTTTCTTTCCACTCCCTGACAGTTATTTTATCTCCACTAGACCTTCTACCTCATTACCTTTCAGTTAACATAATTAGCCTTACTTGTCAATTTTCTTGAGAATGAGAATATGTATCAAAATAGCACTTTTGTAAAGACATCCAACTGTTTATTTAGTCTGTTCCCAACTGGATGCCATTTACCTAAATTAAACAAAGAAAAAAATGCACTGCTTGCACTTCTCTTTTAGATTCTCTATTGATTTTTGAAGACTTTTCATGTTGCATTTACAATACATCAGTCTGGTGTATCTGTTAATTACCTTAAAGGTACATGTAGGAGAACAAAACAGCAAATATTGGTTTTGCTTTGTATATGCTGAATTTTTTTTTTGTCTCACAGACATTTTTCACACAAGATTTATTTTTCCCTGCACCTTGTAGTCTGAGCAGGTGCACTCTGGTAGTTTCTCAAAAAAATCGAGCTTTTGGCAGTGGTGACGTGGATTTAGCTGAAACAGAAAAACGTGTTTGGAATTGGCTATAGCCTGACAACGGTTTTCTCCTTCCTTTTACCAAATGATGGGAAAGGCATAATTGCAGCCCTAACACTGAAAACCCTAAGCAGGTACAATGTGCAATATGGTTAGATGGAAATCTGAAGTGCATCTATTAAAGCTTCATTTTGATCTTAAAGCCCATTAATAATTTAAAATACCTCTAATTTCCTTGTATAACTTCTGTGTTCTGCAAGGTAAAACAACTGTATTTTTGCACTAAGTCTGGTGGCTTTGAAGAGAGCATAGCGGCTTCAGTTCCCAGTCGGAAAGGGCTGTCAAACAGCAAGGTAAAGCAGTGAAAATATTCCAAATATAGTGCCCACTTAAACTGATATTGATTTTTTTTTTTTTTTTTTTTTTTAGGTGGCTAAAAATTGGTTTTGCTGCTGCCGCCGTCCACAGCAGTACATTGCTAAGCTAACTGCCTGTACTCCTGTCCGTTTCCTCGAACTGAGTGATGGACAGGCAAGTGGACGGAAAAACGTGGCCGGGGAAAAGGGGTGAAGGGAGCTGAAGTGGAAGGGGAAGATTAAAGTTTCTATGTGACCATTAAATTAGGAGAGGTACAGGCGGGAAAAGAAAATAAGATATTTTCTCTCAAGTGGAAAGATGTGAGTTTTGTTGGCTTCAGAGATGCTGATGACTCAGTTTCTTCAGTTGTGGCACATTTAGTTCCTGAGCTCATTTGTGCTGCTTCTGACCGTAAACAACTCAAGATGCATCAGTTATCTTGAACAAGTGGGATTTTATTTTCCGTGCAAACTAAACACTTGATACCACTATTGTGAAAGTCTTTGGCTCTTCCTGACAACAGATTTTTTTTTTTTCGATTAGGTCGCGTTGAAGAGGAGTTTTTTTGACACACAAATCTTGCAAAGTGATTATGCATCGCCTCACTGTGTGACTAACATCTCTAAGCACCTTTTAATAATACATTTATAATTCATGATGATAATTGAACTACTTCTGTAGAACCATTTAGTCACCTGCATTATTCATTTAAACTGGCGTTGCATAATGAATGTGGCAAAGGAGCAAAAACACAAAAGACTGTTTATGTTTTCACACTTTGACATTTATGTTTCTTTGCTTGTGGCATATTTCAACTGGTATTAATTAAAATAATAATATGTCATTCTTTTTTGATGTATCGGTTTAGGAAGTAATACCAAAGAAAAACAAGCAAAGGTGCATGTGTGTGCGTGTGCAATCTCATGATACATACGCACACAATAATTCCAAGAAAAAGACCCTCCGAGACATGAGGAAATTAAACATAAATTTCTGGTCCACGGACTGTAGTTCAGTTAAGTGTTCAGCCATGATTCTCCTTATTGGCCCAACCAGTTAGAGTCTCCTGGTGCTTGTTAACAAGGAAACAAGTGGACGAATCAGCTGTTTTGCTTTTCCAATCTCTCATTATCTACAGAGTGATTTACAAAATGCACAATGTTAATAGCTTTATTGAATTCCCAAAGAGTAATTTTAAGTAACTCTTTTACAAGATTTATTAAATATAACTTCAGTATATTGAATTCCCGATGCCTTATTCCTCAAATATAGTACTTATTGATTTCAGAGAGAGAAAAAAAGACCTAATTCAGATCGCTTTGATATTCTGGCCAATAGCCACCTGTCACATCGATGTGATCCACCTCCAGGAAAGAGAAATATGAAAACACAAACACCACCTTTCTGTCTTCTCAGCATACACTATAGACCCCCATCACTGTAGTGGACAGCTTCGGGAGATATTCGGATCGATTTGTCTAACTGTAGTCTGCTGAAGTCTAATATTAGATTCAGCTGAACTTTAGAAGTCATTTTTAGCCAGAACAAGGACTGTGGACAGAGGAGAGATCACAGCGACTAATAAACCTTTAACATACTCTACATATATATGAGTCATCAAACCTGAGATAGACCTCAATAAATGTGAACCTGTCCTTCAAATGAGTGACGTTTTTTTTTTAAAGTTTTCTTAATGTTATATAATAATGCTTATTATTAAGTTACATGAACACTCAGTTAGGGTTTAACATTTAAGAGTTAATGCTTATGGTTAGCAATGGCTGCTAAATGGGCAGCATTTTGACATGTAGGAAACACAGGTGTACACAATCAGAGGAAAGATGGCTCAATTCTATTTGGCTCCTTCAGCTTCAGGGTGCTGCTGGTGTTCATGTTGGCTCACTGTCACATTGTTGTGGCTTAATAGGAAACACTTGACTAGAACATAGTTCATGTAATTAGCAACGCCTGTGTTCTTCCTATTATGACACGCCTAAATGTCTGCTGTGAAAAATGCCTTTTATTTTGGTGACATTGTTATCATAAAAGGTAGAAATGATGGTCAAATCTACAAAAAAAAAAAAAAAACCTTAGAAAAATATCCTTAGAAATTAGCATCATCTTGGACAGTTTTTGATATTGGACTCGACATTAGATTAGTTCATGATTGGGGTTATTAATGATTTATTGTTAATACTTACTATTAACCACATTGTGTTCATTAGGTGGGTTTTATATTTTGCGCAGTGTTATTGCTTTTGGTAAGTGATATTAGGTTTAAAGGTCCGCCCACACAGGTGTGTTCACCTCCTCTCAGGACTGTGTGGGCGTGTACACACTGCTCTTGATTGACACCTCCCTCCTCTCTTGTTTTGCTCCTGCCCCTGTGTGATTCGTATCATCACATAAAGTTTGGTGAAATTTCCCTACATAAACCTGCCTAAAAGTATAATCAGCCTCAGTAATTCAAAACACGAACACGTTGGACAAGTTGGCAGTTTTTCTAATGGCTCGATTCAAACCGCCCACCGTGTGTTTGTTTGAACCTTTTGTGTGTCAAATTTGATGTAGGTTTACAATTACAATAATTGATCATTGTATACAATAAAACAGAGACAAACCAAAACATACGCTGAAATTACAAGTCAGGAAAATGAAGTAAAACATAAGACAATTGGCACACAGTTCAGTCAGTCCAGGACAGTTTGGTCATGACACTGGACAATAAGAGGCAAAGATTTACAAGATTTACGAATTCTTACAACTTCCAACAACATGTTTTTATTTTTTTTTTTGTCCTCTCATATATGGCAATGCAAGGTCTTGCATGTACATATATATGCAACCGCAAGTGTGTACGCTTTACTGACAAGGGTAATTGTAAATACTCTTTCTTTCTCCTCCGTCTCTTTTCCTCTGGGTGAATGGTCTTGAAAATGTATGTTATGGGTCTTGAGTGCTGAGTGCACTTGTACGTTTCACAAGAACATCAAAACACAATCAAGTTGTGTGGATCCCAGAGGCTCGAGGCTGGGAGCTAGCACTTAGGGAAAGAGAAGGATTAAGGGGAGGGGGGTGGGGGGGTGAGGACTTGGGAGAAATAGGGAGGGGAGCAGAAGAAGAATATGCAGCTGGAAAATAGATGCATGGAAAGGTTGCGATAAATCACTTTCAATCATTGCATACTGTTGAAACCATCTGATAAGATATTCTAATACAAAACCTAGATTGCATGATATTGCTTTGTTCATATCAGATTATGACTTATTGATTCCCTCATACATTCATTCAATAGTTTTCACCCTCCTCCGTTGTTAAGTACTGGGTTCGCTGAATCGTTCCAAAACGCAGCTGCGGAACAGAAACCTCTTTAAAATACAGGTGTCACAATTCACCCCTGAGCAAAGGGAACTCTGACAGACGGAGAAAAGGGAAATTAAAAGTTTTTGGGGTTTTTTTTTTACGTGGTCAAGAAATCCTTCTCCATTTTTCGCACTGTTGCAGCCTGAGTGTGAGGAATGGTAATTGAGCCATCATTCCAGGAAAGAGAGAAAGATGGATAGACATTAGGGGGGAGAGAGAAGTGGAGGGAAGAACGAGTGACTGGCTCACAGACAAAGATGGGAGCAAAGCAAGCGAATCTCCTTTTGAAGTTTGTTCATTTGCAACTATATTTGTGTTAGCAAAAAAAAAAAAAAACATTTTGGGGAAACATAATGATGCTAAGATTATTGCTGATCACCGAGTGTGTTTGCAAAATCTCCACTGCTTTTTAAAATTAGTGATTTGTTCAACGTCGTATCGCAGAGCGAAGCTGACGTTAGGCAACTACAATCACTTGGTCAAGTTTAGGGAAGATCATGGTCACGTTAAAATATTCAAAATGCTGGTGGTGAGGTTGGGTTGTGTTGATTAATAATAGTTATGTGTAGGTACGTTCCTTGAGATGGTTAAATTCAGATGTAGAAGTTGTAAATTGTTATGTTTAGAGTAAGATTAGACATGGTTAGGGGTTTCAATGATTATGCATTTATGAGTTAAGGAGTTTTATTGTGATTCATTTAGAGACTTCTATATCTGCCCATGACTACTGTGGGATTTTTAAAATGCTTCCTCTTCTGGTTCATTGCTTCTTTGTTTAACTCAAACTGGAGTTGAAACAATTAGTCAATGAGTGTGGCTGAGCATCATTTTCAAAGCTGTTTCGGTAAATCTTCTCTCTAACTGTGAAGATATCATTCTTATCATATCACTCTTGATATCATTATTTTTGTGTTACACTGGGAAAGCAATTTTGGCTTCCAGCACAATGGATATTTATCTTAATTTACCAGTTTATTTTATTGCCACGGAGAAATTAGTTTCTTCCCAATTTCCTGGAGCAATAATGATTGAGAATTTAGGAAAACAGAACGAAGCCTCGATGATGCAAAGTTTAGGAGTAAATATTTAGGCAGACTTCAGTCCGAGATCTTTCTGATACCTTCATATAAACTAGCTTACATGTTCCTATTTATTGTGTGAAGTTATAACATGTCCCTCGATGTTTTGCATTTCAAACGTCATTACATTGTATATATTATTTACCTACGTTATGCCAGAAAAATATATTATTCGCATCAGATTACATCAGGCCAGTGTGTGCTGTACGTTCTGGTTTGTTTGTCAGAAGGACTGTTGCTGCTGTCACCATATTTATTTCAGCTTATATGAATTTTAAACCTGTTCCTCACTTTGAATTTACCTTATTTCTCCACACACTTCACACACACACACACGCGCACACACACACACACACACACAGTATGCTTGATAAAGGATGTCCAGGCCTGTCATTAGGGCGTGCGGTGTGGGAAATGATGTCTCAGTAGACCTCCTGCAAAAGGCAGAGCAAGAGTTAAGACATTAATAGGCAGAGAAAAGCTCTACAGCATCACTGTCTACCTCTGTGCTAGGGCTGGCAAGATCAAAGGCTTACTCTGGGAGGGAGAGAGGGGGAGAGAGGGGTAGGGAGGGTAGAGAAAGACAGCCAGATACATAGACGCAGAGGATGGGAGAGAAAAAGTCATCCGGCGACAAGGAGACCGAGAGAATAGCAAGTTCTGAAAGCACAGAAGGGACAGGGAGGCAGGTAAGAAAAAAACATCGACAGGGAGGATAAATAGGAGGCATTTCCCTTCTGCCACCTGCCTTATTGCTGACTTCAGATTATGCGCCGCATTGGCCTCGGTGTCACCTTCAGTATGCCTTGTGAAACCCTTGAAACAAGGCAGGCATTCAACCTGGTCAGCACACTGACTACTGGATCATGCTAATTCGATATCGATGGCAATGTCAGTCTGTTGGACGGTCCGTCAGTTCGCCACTTTGGTCCAGACCGAAATATCTCAACATCTATTGGATGAATTGCCATTTAAATGTGGTCAGGATGAATTGTTATAACGTTGGTGATCCTCTGACATTTCATCAACCTTCCCAAAGTAGCACAGTTTTTTTTTTTATTGTAGCAAAGGCAATCAGTGTGATTTTATCAGTGCAATATTTCAAAGGCAAACTGCTCAAGTAAAAGAATATATATACTGTATATATATATATATATATATATATATAAAATATCTATATAAATAGATTATATATATATATATATATATATATATATATATATACTGTATATATACATATAAATAAATACTGTAAAAGAATTGGGAGGAAAAAGATAGCATCCTGCAACACTTAACAGCTTCACACATTCCAATATGACCGGCTGAATATGAATAATAAATATATTATGTATAAGTGCTTAAGTGCTAACATAAAATGTGATGAATAGACCATTCAATATCCAATCTAAGCATTTTAAAGGTAGGCTCCAGGAGGACTCCATTATTTCTGAATTACCTCAAACCACTCTGCGAACATGTTCTTAATTTGAGGAAGTGCCACCCATTTGATCCTGTGTATAACACTCCCCACTAATGTATTTTGTGTTAATGTTAAAGTTTTCAACTGAAACTGCTGGTATGAAACCTATGTGTTTAAATCAGCCCCTTCATACCACCATCCAGCCCAGACCCCCCCCCCCCCTCCCCTCTTCTGACTTTTTTTCCCCTTTGGGTGAAAAATCTATTATTCATGCTTTTCCTTCACTCGGGGAGTGGCCACTTCAACAAGGTTTGAAGTCGGGGAGTTTAACAGAAATGAAGTAAAAACTAAGATGAGGCAACTCAATTTCTGGATGAACATTTTAGTCTTGGGGAACACCATGCAGGGATCCATGCAGGGGTCAGATCAGTGTTAATACAGGGCGTCAGTGGTAAAGTGGGAACAGACTCGCATGAGCTGGTTAACATGTGAAGTCCCGAGTTGAGAGAGAGCTTTTCTAAAATGACGTCAAAGCGATTATGAAGCATGGAGCCCCCCGAAGTTGACCCGAACCTGCAGCAGTCCAGGCACCACAGAGAGTGGTTGATTATCTCATGTTGAGAAGCGTTCATTCATTCAACCTTTATTTTGACTCTGAATACATCGAGGTAGAGACCTCATTTACAATATAACCGAGGCAACAACAAAAGAAATCAAGGATAAAAGTGACGTAAGCTTTAGATTGTTCTTTGTGTTATTCCACGTTGCATATGCACCCCCCCCCCCCCCCCCCCCCCACATACACTTGAGCCTGTGCTTTGTCTTGTGGTGCTGAGGCTCACAGAGGACTACAGGAGGAACAACCACACGCCTCTCTTCTTGGTGCAGCTCATCAGGGGCCGCACAGCAGTTATTCTGGAAGTGCTCTTGATGCTTGAGTGCTTTTTCTATTGCCCATGAGTCCATTTTGATAAAGTTTTGAAATAATGGTAAAATTGGATATGCAGTAAAAAAAAAAAAAATGTAAACTAGGTCATACAAGCATTGGCCACCTTGTGTTTAACAATTTTAAATATTATGTATATTTACATATCCAAGTACAAGACAATTGTCACCCCAGTATATATATTTTCAGCATTTTGTTGGAATCCTCTGAAATAGACGGGATCACTGCCCTCTCCACTAAATCTCTAAACAAGCTAAACAAAACGCTTTTTTTTCTCTCTTTGTAGTTTATTTTGCATTTGGAGTCAGTGTTTATGCCAGACAAACAGTAAATAAAAAGATGCAAATATTAGCTTATCGTGAAGTTGTTTCTGTTACCCTCTCACTTCCTCTCCCAATAATTCTTCTCTGCCGTTGTCTGTCTGTGCTGACATTGATGCTGCCCGATGTCTCCCCAGGCCATAAAACACATGAAATCTCTGTTATGTATTGCATTTGGATTACAGCGAAACTTATAGTTTAGTTGTACTTTCTTTCTCCAAAGTGTTTTTCCCTCAGAGATTACTAGTGTACCAATCAATCAAGTGCGGCAATCCTGGTCTCTCTTCTACTAATGGAATATTGACAAATGATGACGTTGGTAATGAGTGATGGATACCTCAAACATTTCTAAATCTATACACCCACTTGTTAACCGTCAGTCATATTCAGTGTCAAACGCTTCAAGTCAAACATTTGTCACAAGGGGAAAATTATCCGAGTTACAGTGTGATAATTGTGGGTTGAATCTGATTTAGATTCAAGCTGCACAAATAATGAATACGCTTTACTATGTCAGTGATGCTCTATGGAGTATCCTGTATATGAATATATCCGAATGTGTGTAATATTGTACCCAAAAAGTCACCGACGAACTCACTAACTTTGTCACTAATTTCGTCTGTCTGCAGCTCGGTGCTGAGCAGCTAAAGGACAGTGGGTTTGAGAGCTTCTTCTTCTCTTTTTTTTTTTTTTCTTAAAACAGCTGTCTGCTGCCGAAAACGGGGTTAATGACAGCAGTGCGACTGAGCCCTACATTACATTTACAGGCTGTGAGTAGAGTTTTAAAGCCTACACATACTGCTAAATGGCTCTCAGTATGACTGACATATGGTTTAATGCTGCATAATAAGGACTCTAATGATGTGTTTTTGTCACTGCACACCGCTAAAATTGTAATGTACGTACAAAATAAAAACCAAGTGACAGAGCTGAATGTTGCCAGACTGAAAACAAACGGCATTCTAGTTCAGCAGAGCTCAGGCCAGATTAGCCTGTTTAGCTATAGTATCCTCTGGCATTCGGGGCCATCCAATGCTCCGTATCTCTTTCTCAATTCCGACCTCCATTTCCTCCTCCTCCCATTATTGTCAATGACTAGGGTTTTAATGATTACATCTGGTGGTGCCACAAATTAATTCCTGCCTCTCTGGCAAAAAGCTGTTCCCCACCTGATTATGCAAAGCAGGCCTACATTCTCTGCCTTTGAAGTGGAGAAAAAGCTGCTTAGAGATTCTCCCCTTGAGGAAACACTGCAATATGGGGAACAGCAACAAACCAGAGTTCACACAAAGGTCAGCAACATGGCTGAGCTCAACGAAGCCCCACACTACACATCGCGCTACTTTTAGCTTGTGTTGATGGTGGAGAAATGGTTCGCACTGGTATCAGAGACTGAACCTACTTTTCAAAGACGTGGAGCGAAAGTAGGACATCCAATAAAAATAGCCATACAAATGCACCTAATAATGCTCGTGTCTATGGCCAGGCAGAGTAGCTGGTTGAAACTGGTGCAAGGTTGTTGTAGCTTTTCCCATTTCAGCAATCACATCCTGGACAGTGTCTCACAGCGCTATATATTTGGGAGGAAGAAATTAGGGTTTTCACACATAACTACCTTTGCAACTGCGCAGTTTGCCAGTCTGTTATGTTCAAAAGGGATAAAAATATATGTGTTCTTGTGCGTTATCGTCTACAGTTACTTTCAAAACACCTTTCGGCTTCTGGTTTGAGCTATCACAAGATGATGAAAAGCCACCACACTGCAATGAAATTGTGTACTTTTCACTCAAGCGAGACATGAGAACAGTCCACCCAGGTAATGAGCCGCTAGAAGAGAGGAGACTGCAGTCTCAATCACACTAAAGGGAGGCATGATGACGGATGGAGGATAACTAGAAGTGAGACTTGAAGCACGTGTTAATTCAGAGAAGGACCAAGCAGGGATGTAGAAAGAGAAACTGTGTTAATTATATCATTACCGCTCTTCCTGGTTATTAAACTAATCACTCAGACAGGAAACTTTCAGCCTCCTGTTGAGTCTGTAATGCCGATGTGTTGACATTTGCAAGTGTTATGGCATTTATGTTCAAAAACAAACAGAGGCCAATAAACACATAAGTCCTAAGTGTACAGATAGAAACATTTGAAAGATTCAGTGATGACTCAATTCAAGAGTTAATCAAAATTTTATGAACACAACCTCACTTAAGGCTGGAAGATGGAAATTCTGAATGTGAGTTTCTGTCTTTTAATGTCATCTGTTCTCTAAATACCATTCAAATAGTATTTAGAAAGCTAAAACTCACACTAAGCACTCGCTCCTAATGGAATACACTGGATATTACAACCTTACATTGTAGAACACTGCAGTGTTATAGTATTATCAATTTCGTTATTGGACAGTTATTAATGTGAAGCACTTAAAAAACATGTTCAGTCGATATCATCTAATTGTACATCTGCTGTGTCAGTAGTTTCCATAAACAATAAATCATAATGACAAATAATAAATACAAAGGGTGTGGGTTGCAAAAGCTAAAAGAAAACAATTAAACCTGCAATGGCTGATTGTTTTGGCCATTTGGGTGCAGCGGGAAAAAAAGTTGTCAACACAACATTGATATATCAAATGAGATTTGGCACGAGTTTCAACAATCTTTTTCTGCACCGGAGGATTTCCTTCTTCTAATCCGAGACAAAAACATGGGTCCCCATGTCTTGCCGGGCTGCGGAACCACTAAAATGCCGAGTTTGTGATGACAGGAGGATGAGGTGCCATTCTGTCGCTGCAGGGATGGCTTGTGAGGTGTCGGCCCATGACCAGGGTGAGCAGGATTAAATGTAAAGTATTTTGATAAAGGAATGGCAATCTCCTCCCACAGGTCTTCCAGTTCAGCCTCAGGACAGTCATTCAGCACTTTCTCAACCACAGCACAGTTCTCAGAGCTGGACAGAGTGCAAGTTGAATAGACAACAACACCCCCTGGACGCACCGCTGACAGCGCAGACCTGTAAAGAGACAAATATTGCACTTCATGAGGAGAGACTTCAAATGAGAAAATCCAACGATTTCACACATCAAAGTCTGTTTACAGGTCTTGGGAGGTATGACTGCATATGTGGGAAAAAAAAAAAAAAAGTTGTATAAAGCCTTTTGTGGCTCCTGAGGGAGCTGGCGAAGTCTGATAAATTGCCTCAAGTGATGGGTCTGAAGATGAAAAAAGTCTGGGGGTGTGGAGTTAGAAAGCAGTGAGACGTCTGCAGCTGCTCCTCGACTCTGCTTGAGGATAGCTGCTCGTAGCTAGATTAACACCACTCGCAGAACGCATCCAAATCTCTGACTAAACTGTTGAGTTGCACTGTGGGTAAAGTAGGTGGCAGGTTTCGGAAAGGAGTAGAGAATCAGTGGAACAAAAAATTTTTTTTTTTTTAAAAAGCGATATCTAAATGATAATTTCACCCAATTCTACAAAGCTGGATAATATTAAGTTTAATACAAATTCGCCCTTAAAATACTGTATATATCTAGAGAGTCAGATATTTTATTAGTCTTTTTGGAAATTCATCATGTGCCTTACAGCAATTGTCAGATAAATAAACAGACCAACAACTGAACACCACATATCATTAAAGTGCCCAACATATCATCAACGGTGCAATAGTGGATGTCGAGTTTCTCCTCCCTCAACACAGTAAAAAATGTGACTTTGACTGATACAACTGCAACTTGACCTCCGTTACTCTCTTAGTTGGTTCCAGTTCCTTTGACATTCACATGTTAAAGAGCTGAATTGACAGATGATGCAATCTTCCATCAGACTTATAGCACTGTTTCTGTGTGTAACTGCAGCACAGGGGAATATGGACTATATTCCCCTGTGCTGCAGTTACACACACATCTGAACCAAAACAATGTTATACTTTTTTTGTTTAACCATCTTCAGACTCGAACGGTTATATCATATATCCCGAGTAATAATAAGATAACGAAAGGAGAGTACCACAAGGTTAAACACATTAGCAGACGTTTTTCTTTTGTCGGGGATTGGACTTACCTAAGCAGTTGAGCCTGGAGCGCAGGCAGCCCGGATCTTTCCTTCAGTCTCTGTTCCCCCTGCTGGCTGCTGCCAGAATACAACCAGCTCCTGTCATTAGAACATGGAGCGTCGACTAAAACCTGCAACAGAGAGAGCAAGAAATGTAAATAGTTCAGAGTCTGAGTCAGAGAGTTCAAGAGTGTACCGGCAGCGAGAGACAGAAAGGATCAAGCGAGAAAAGCGAAAGGGAAGGAGTAAGAACATGTAAATAGTTAATGAGCGTCAAACCAGACAAAAATACAAATGCTGGAAGTCTGTAAAATAAGTCAAGTGCATGCTCCCGTTTTCCCCACACACAAACTTTGAAACTTTACACCTTCAGCTGAGAATCTTCCAACAGATCTGTCGTCTCTGCCACAATAACGCTTGAATCTGTGCAGCCTGTTTGAAAGGCATAAGAGTAGCAGAGTTTTTTTTCCTTACTCTCAACCTTTTCATTCTGTGCTTTCCTGTTTCCAATATTTCTGGTCCATTATCAGTCTCTATGAGTCCTTTTGAAAGCTCCCGACCATTTGCCTGCCTCTTCTTGGCTCATATTTTGAATAAACGGTTGTGTTCTCTTCCGCTGGGCTTATTACCTTCAGTTCAAAGGCTGGCTGTTCTCATTCATTTCTAACCATGGCCTTGGGAAAAAAAAAAAAAAACTCAATTTGTTGAACACTGAAGCAAAATTCAGTCACACGCTGACACAACCGTGACACCAGCCCCCCCCCCCTCACCTTGTCATATGCTCCCGCTTCACTTTGCCCAAAAGACCGTCCGTCCTGTGCGGACACAATCACTCTGCTGGTTAGTGACTGAGGCAGAAAAGACTCCAGAGTTTTGGCCAGCCAGTCCCGTCTCTGGGGGTCTGGCTCATTACAGCAGAGAAGTGCTGGAAGACAACACGGGCCGGGAATAACTTAGAACTTGTAACCAGTATTCAATGCAAATAGGCTATTCACCGCTGACGAAAAATATGCATTAGATTCAACTGCAGCGACCTACATGCAAAGTACATTATAAATATTTAAGAACAGCTTTTTGTGAAAAGCTCTTGTTGCCAAATACCTCTATCCTGGAAATAGTGCCATCAACTTCCCTTTACTAATACAGTCACTTATGATTTGGTGTCATTTCAATCTAATTAAGTGTACTCATTCATATTTATTAACTATAAGAGTTGATAAATAAGAGCATTAAAAATACCAATAGTTAACATTTTACATAACACAAAGTTATAACTTGATGTATACGCTTCATCAGTGTATAAATCGCAGTAGACCTATTTTATCTTGAAACTGAATCCACTATCTTATACTTATTTGCATGATAAAAAAAAAGAAAGAAAAAAAAAAGTTTGCAAAGTCCTTTTTAAAACTACTTGTTTACCTGGGGTGGCACACTGCATTATGGCTACGGCTTTGCCCCCAGGGGCAGAGCAAAGATCCAAAACTTTCTCTCCATCTCTGACTTGCAAAGCCAGCACTGGAAGCAGGGAGGCAGCATTCAGGAGATAGTACTGCTTCATCTGTCCACGCCTGTGAGCCTGAGAGGGGAACCACAGTGGATATGGATGGATGTAACACTGTAATGTAGGACGGGGGAAACTGAGTGAAGGATCTGATTGAAGGTCTTGACTGAGCGCATGAGAGGTGCTGTCAGGTTGGAGATGGGAGTCATTAGGAGGGCACTTTGGAATGTAGTCAGGCAACAGAGAGTCTTGTCCTGCTTGGTGTTCAGAATTTGACATTGTCGAGGAGCCATTATCAAGCAACGTGGAGACACCTGTTTGCGGCAGCAACGTGGAAAAGCCCTGTGATTGGAGAATCTGTGTGATGCCCGTCACAGTGCTGAAGCGGTTGAGCATGACCCCATACTGCCAAGAGTGAGGGTCCAGGAGCACTGCTCTGCAGGAGAAAAGCAATCCCGATGAAGGAAGGGTACAAATGCTGTCCATGTGCATGCTGTAATAATTATTTCAGAGAAAATGTACCTTGCAGGTGCCCATAGGTCTCCCAGTTCCTGACTGTACTGCTGGTCAAAGCAGTCCAGTACTGGCTGACATGAAGATCTTTCTTTTTTGTGCCTTTTGGTTACCTGTTACAAACACACTGCAGTGAATAAATAAATTCTGAAGAGGTACGAAATTAGGCAGCATCCCTAAAGAACCTTCTGACAGGGCTCACTGGGACATTTTCTCATTCAAAGCTGTAAGTCCTATTCATGTAAAAATCATATGGAGCTAACTATCGAGCGTAAACATCAAGTGACCAAATACCACAAAATATCTCCTGTTGAAAAAATGTATTCAAGTCTTGATGTTCTAATTTCCATTTTAACAGTTTACTGACAAAAACCACCAGAAGAGTAAGATGCACATTCTAGTTTAAGGTGGATTTTCCCTTTAAGTTCCAGAACAAAAGCTGGAAACAACTACTGTCTTTTGTCTTGTACACTCTCTACCCCTAGTGGACAGTGAGCGTAAAAGCTGTGCTGTTAGAAATGACTACAGGAGGGCCTGTGTGTAATAGTGTAACTGACCAAATGAGTCTCCACTGTGACTCTGTGTTTTTGATGAAGCATGTTAGCTTATATAATAAAACTGGTCAGATGTTTGCTAAAATCTAAGTGCACACAAAGTCCCACTTCCGGTGTAGACAGGACGTTAAAAGACAAAATAATGAAGACTGAGGACTTTCTTGTTGCTGAAATGCTCAAGATAAGATACAACTAAATGTATCTCAAAGCAAGTTGCAGTGTGGCAATTGAAATACAAAGTGGGAAGAGTGCAAATAGAATGAGTAATGGCACACATCATTTCAATTGTAAAACAAAAAAATGATTATCTAGTCTTTCAGTCAATGTTTAGTTACAACTCTGGACTAATGCAACATGGAAAGCGATGCATTTACATGAATATTATATATATATATAAAAATCATATATATATATAAAATCATATATATATTGATTGAATATTGAATTTAAAATGTTGATTAGCTGGGCACACTGGGCAATATGGATGCACATATTTCAGCTACGCTATAGTATAATTAGTATTTTATATTTTTAAATGTAGAAAAAGGAAATCTAGAATGGCCAGTTTAAATGAGCCTGATGCAGTTGATACAATTAATGATAGTATTGTATTGTGAAGTAGCCTACACTGACAGTGACATACCACTTTTAAGCAGCACCTGCCGTTGGGACACTGTATACAGTTTCCTAACGGCACGTGCTGCTTAAAAGTGGCAGATATGCCAGTTGAGCCGAACCACACCACTCTAGGGATCGACATAAGCCGCTGAACCGTAGTGGCATAACATCAGACACTTTTCGATGTCGGCGTCTCTCAATCCAAAAGTGTTTGTTTACCTGGTTATCGGGGACTCCTTTTTTCCCATTCAGGTGTAGAACAACGTCAGGACCCGTGTGACAGTTAACCGACCACCACAGAGCGGTGTGTGTTCGCCTCTGAGGTTTGAAGAAAACTATCCTCTTCGCAATGTAAAACCAATGTCTTGATAACATATTTATACATTAGGTTATCTATTTTACTGTCTAATTGACATGCCAGGGTATATTAATTATAACTTGACTTTCTTTCATAAACCCGAAACAAACCTCGGGCACACGTACGTCTCTCAAATCCGTCCTCCCTCAACTCTGACCTGTGTTTAGTTCCACCTGACGAACAGTTGATTTTTCTTTCGTCGCAGCGTCATTGATATTATTTAGGTGGTTCGTTAACAAAACACCCACCCTTCTTTGATGCCTCTTACAGCATCAAAAAAAAATCATTGAATTTAAGAGGCGATTACTGGAAAAAATTAGCAATGTCACCGTTTGTGTAAGAAACGTTTCAATTAAATGTTCCCCGGTCCGTAGGCCTACCGTTCTGCTTATTCTCCAGATACAATGTACGTTAACATTACGCTGGAAATATTGGACGTAAACGTTGATTATTAAATAATTATTTAATTATTATAGATAGTGGACGTCACTGGAATCCCCAACCCGCTGCTGGACATCGGGCGACACAATACGTTTTAATTTCTCTCTTTAGGTTTATGTAGGGGAGGGTAAGTGACCTATTTGTAACAAGTGTTGACAAGATCCCCTAATAGTTATATGCAATATCCTGTAATCTATGCATCTTCCACATAATGGTCCACAGCAGTCACCCATTTAATTTTCTCAAATTGGCAATCACTTTTTTTTTTTTTTTTTACAAACCTCAACATTAAAGATGCAATCAATGATCTTTCCCTGGCTCCTCTTTACACAAAATAACCATAAAATATCAGCAGGGGTGTGCAAGTGCTGCTGCTGCTCAATGTCAGTCAATTTTATTACCTCATTAGCTGCTTAAGTGTTACCTTCCAACATCCAGGTCTAATCAACTAGGATACTTAACATACCTATAAAGTTCATGCTACAGTCAAACGTTGACCCCTAGGGTTCTCCAAAAAGTCACGTGAACATTAGTGCAGCTTTAGAACGGTAAAGGAAATGTTGCATACTGATGCAGAATTTGTTAGAATGGTAGCAACCTATGTGCAGCTAATGTTAGCCACAGAGGCGAGCTAGCTCAAGTTTGTTGAAATCAAAGTCAGATTAACTACATATTTTTTATTATTAGGGTTTGAATTATTTCACATTTTGTGCAACTGTTAGCCTTGCCATTATTTAATGAGAAACAGTGCCACTGCCACTTTGAATCTAAAATCTACATACACAAATAGCCCCACAACCATTTACAAATGCACAAACACACATGTTGAATTAAACATTTTACTTCTGTTGTTGGTTGAATGTTTAACAAAAACATTTGATTAAATATACAATATAATGGTAAAACCAATGTTTACAAAACCATGTAAACAAATTATTTGGCTTTGCCAGAGTTTCTTACATCAGTGAGTTCACAATTTTAAGAAACACCAATGAACAAGAATGAGCGACACGATAAGCTGACATCATCGTATCATTCAAGGGCATCTCAAAATGCTCATTTTTGTTAACATTGTGATGCATCTCTGTACAGCAAATGCCTAACTGGTTTACATGGCGAACAGAATAAGGAATGCAACCATCAGACAGAAAAGACCCATAGCTTCAGACAGAGCGAATCCCAAGATGGCGTAAGAGAACAGCTGCTGCTTCAGAGAGGGGTTCCTGTTGAGAAAGAGAGGCAGCTGAGACCAATTGGAGGTACAAAGTAATACAAATACAACTGCTAAGACATTTCAGTGAGCAGACAATCCCAGTGTCTTCCAAGGTTCCCCATGAAGGACTTAAAACATGTGACAAAAAAAATTCTATTAATAACCCTCAACAATGTAGTAGAATCTATTTTTAGACCCAAAGAGAAATTCTTTTCACTTAAAATCGAATTAATTTCTTGACCATTTAAACATTTGAAATCAAGTATGCATCTGTTAGTTTCATTGTTAATGCCATTACTATTTAAAAACATCTAAACGGCAAACATCCTAGATGTAAAAAAAAAAAAAAAAAAAAAAAATCACTAAAAGCTAATTATTTTTTGACCAAAACCTTATCTGTCCACCAGATGAAATAGAAATTAATTGATAGGTTTTTACGACGCATGAGACATTCCCTCCTTGGTGAAGAGGTCCTAAAATGACAGATGAGTTTGAGCTATTCATTGTTTTAAAATATTTAGTAATTAAACATTTATTTTATTCCCATTTTGTAGAAAGTAATTTAATTATTTAGTATCATTATTTTAGTTAATAATACTTTTGTTTTAAAAAGGCAGCGTCAGCTACCGGGTGAATTTCTCTAAAATGGTAGAAAGGTGGAGGAGGGATGGGCACCGGGAAAGGCCTATGTTTTTTGTTTTATTTTTAAACCAGGGCAAGAAAGGCTGCAGAGGCCATTGTTCTTTGTTTTGTTTGCTTACTGAAAATGTTCAAATAATAATAATAATAATAATAATAATAATAATAATAATAATAATAATAATATTATACTTCTATAAACGTAAGAGTCGCTCCCTGGTGACCGTTTAGATTTTGAGTTAGATTTTTTGTTTTGTTGTTTTTGTTTAAGTCAAGTCGCCAATGCGTTTAGTTTACCTTGCATATCCGATAATAAGGCTACCAAACACTGTTCCAATTCCAGCTCCAGATCCAGCCACTCCCACAGTGGCAGCTCCTGCTCCAATGAACTTTGCAGCAGTGTCGATGTCACGGCTCACAACACTGGTCTGGAACGCCCGCAGCGCCACCTGCTGCTGGGAGGCTACAATGCTCTGTGGTGCCAGGAGTGAAGCAGTCTGAAATACAAACAGAGAAGTGAGGTTAGTATGAAGACAAAACAGTACAGGATCACAGAGAAGCACCAAACATTGTTCTTCTATATGTAGAAAGATGTATTTCTAGAACTAAATCAGTTTTGATAAGATCCCCTAATAGTTATGTGAAATATCCTGTAATCTGCCAGATAATGGTCCACTGCAGTCACCCATTTCAATTTACTGTCAATAAAAATGACCATCACTATTATTTATTTTTATTTTTTTTACAAACATTGACATTAAAGATGCAATCAGTGATTTATCCCTGGCTTCTCTTTGCACAAAATATCAGCAGGGGTTTGCAAGCGCTGCTGCTCAATGTCAGTCCCTTTTGTCAACTCATTAGCAGCTGAAGTTTTACCTTCAAACATGCAGGTCTGATCAACTTTATGCAATAATCAGGGATACTTAAGATACCTATAAAGTTGATGCTACAGGCACACGTTGACCCCTGAATCGGACTGTAATGAACTACGCTCTTGATTAAGGTTCTCCAAAAACTCACAAGATTATTTGTCCAGCTTTAGAAATGTAAAGGATGTTGCACACTGGTGCAGAATTGGCATAGCATTTGTGGCAATGCTAGCAACCTATGTGCAGCTAAGGTTAGCCAAAGAGGCGAGCTAACTTAAGTTTAATGTTGATACAAATGTCAGCACTGATTTTGACGACAAAACTGCCAATGGTACTCCTCAATAGGAAACCGGACATGTTACATTTAACTTCTAATCCTATCCAATCACCTCACCATGATAACATGCCTGCGTAAAATGATGTCACTTTGTTGGGTAGCTGCATTAAACAATGTTATAATATGTAGCATTCTGTCTTAAATACTGTTAGCTATGGGTAATATAAAAATAAATTCTAAATCAAATTCTAATTTCAAAATTTAGTTTCACAAATGATGTTGACTATGGTACTGTAAAACAAACCTGCATCAAAATGTATAATGGGTTTTATTGTCCAATAGTCACTCTTGGTATGTGAGAAATAAGGTAATGGGAATAGCAAAGGGGTTTAATGGAGCTGCGATAGCTTCAGAGTGCCCCTCCTCTGTGAACACTCAAAGTCCAATAAATCAGTTATAATTCCAAGTCCAGATAGCTGCCTACCTCTGCTTTCCTGGCATCTGAGACTACTGCTGCGGAGAGTGGTCTGTACAGTGCCCGAGATCCAGCACGGACCTGCATCAAGAAAAAGAAACAAAAACATTTTTTTTTTTTTTTTTAGTTGAGATGGTCATGCTCTGATTAGATGCCCTACCAGCATGTTATATTGAGATCCGTCTGTATAACTTTAAAATTGGATAAAAATACATCTACTCCAGACAGAATCAAAAACACAGACGAAGACATTCAGCTTGTAGGAAATATGGTCAGATGTGGAAGAAGTATTTCAATAATTTACTTAAGAGTAAAATTAGTAATACCACAGTATTAAAAAAAGACTCCATTACAATTAAAGGTCCTGCATTAAAATGTTCACTTAAGGTAAAGTATTCATAATGTTGCCATCTGTGTTATACTATTATATTCTTGAATCATCTTTATTGATGTAGTAATATGTATCCAGTACTTTAATGGCAAGGTGAAGATCATTTTAACTTTCTTATAGTAGTTTAATTAGTAATATTGGAAACTGATATCAGAATCAGATGATTAACTAATAATATTTCTTTATATGCAAAATGTTACATTTGTAACAGCTATTAAAATAAACGTAGTTAAGTAAAAAGTAAAATACACCTCAAATATCCCTGCAAGTACCTAAAATGTGTCCTGAAGTACAGTACTTGAGTAATAGCACTTGGTTCTGTTCCACAACTGAATGTGATCAATTATAGAGAAAACCCAGCATAGATGTCAGTGACACATTATAGTGTTGCGTTGGATTGCTTCTGCTAAAAAAGCTCAGTTTTCAACTTGAATATGGCTGCTTCTCAATAAACTACATAATATCCTTTAAATGTAGATACAGATTCATATTAGTTTTAAAAAGAAAAAAAGGGTGGGGGGGATACAGTGGACAGGCTGAGGCTCGATAATGTCCAAACAAGGACGTCCTTGCAGGTGTGAGCACTAGCTGACTTTAGCATGGCTCAAAGACGGCTACATGGCTCAGTGCTAGCGTTAGCGAGCTACCTTAAACCTGCTGCTCGTTTGCCTGGCCCGAATACAGACTTGCATCTTTGTTTGCACACTGTCAAGATTAAGCACGATCAAGCACGATTAAGCACGATTAAGCACTATATGCATTAATTGAAGGCGTATCACTCACCAGAGAGGGCGTGGAGACGAACTTAGCACAGGCATACATTACGATGGGACGTAGTGGGCAGGTCAAGCAAAGGACTGTCTGGGGAAAAACAATACACAGAAGAAAACAATGCATAAAAACACGAGTGAACAGAGTCGGTTCGTTTAGCCTGTGACTACTTTGCTTAATAAGAAAGTACAACGTGTGCGAAATTACGTGGACACACATACACGTAAGGTCAAGATTAGCTGCAAACCGAACAATGTCACTAAAAAAAACAAGCTAGCTGTAAAATCACAAGAGCTGAGCAGTGCCGAGGTTAACAGAGCTACACATATACAGAATTACTCTGAATTAACACGATTAAATGTTTAACTCACACAGTTCGTGACTGAGGAGGTTAGCTCTCACCGGTTTGTAGTAGAGGTCGAACACACGAGAAACATGCGCATGCGCAAATATCACGTCAATGGGGTTGATATCCGGTTTCCTGACGTTTTTTCTTTTTTTTTTTAATGAGATGAATATAACGACAATAGACGCCTCTCGCCATACAAGCCACAGTCGATAGGAAAGATCACTAAATTATTAAAATATATAAAATAATAATGTAATAGCTTAAATAATAGAGAGTAGAAAAAATCTAATACGTCTTTACTCTTCCATAGCTGCTTTAGGGGTCATCATCATCATCATCTTCATCATCATATATTTTCAGTTCTTCATTTGACCCAAGGAGCGATGTTGCATGTTCAATCTGAAAGCGATGAGATGATTGTCGACAAGGATCCATTTCTAAAAATCAGAAAAAAAGGTTTCATTTTCCTCCTTATGGATGTAAAACATACAGATATGAAGTGTCTTGATAGCCTTTGTGTTAGTCGAATTAGAAAGTAGTATCACATAATAATCAACATCCTTCAGGAAAACAACAAAATACGTTTTTTTTTATTGATAAATTTGCATTTATTAGCATTGCATTTATGAACAAAGCATTGTGCCAGCACACCACCTGTTCCCATAATTCAATTAAATATTTAAAGATAAAATCAATGCTCTGCAAAGGTCAGAATTTCTTAGTGTGAGTACATTGCCAAAATAGGTATAAGGAGCCATAGCCACTCCAGATGGCCTATCATGACAGTACATCATGTTTAAATGCCTTTCCAACAAAGTTAACCAGGACATGGAGCACAGACACGCTGACTATCTCTGGCACTATCAGATTAACACAAAAAGCTACTTGTCGTATTTACTACCCCATCGAGATCATTTTTAACAAATTGTTATACTGTATTTACACCCATAATATAATCGAATCCAATATATTACGACTAGAAATTACAGCCTTCAAAATGTGCAAAATGTTGAGACAACACGTTTAGCAAAGTCCCAACAGAAAATGTGTATGGACTTTAAAAACAAGTATTTTATTGTATATCCTACAGTATTTGACAATATTTGGAAATATTTAATGAAATGAAATGACCAAATGTAACCTACTTTTATCTTAGTCTAAGTATGTTATCTATATTAGCCTATTGCAGATATATCGGTGTATATGTCAGCCGATAAGTATCAAGTAATAACAGTACAGAAATACATTTCCTCAAATTAGGTTTGAGGTCATTTAGAAACAGTGTCACTGTTGATTTTTTCAACTGTAAAAAAAGAAATATCGATATCAGTATCAGTCGGGCTATAATGTACATACCGTATTCAAGTCATTGTGTTTCTCATGGCCATTAGGATATGACATAATTTCCCTTTAAAAACAATGTATAGCAGCAGAAGCAGTCCTATTTATTCCAGGTGGATGTGCATACTATCAGCTGTCACATCCACGTTATTTATAGCAATTATATATATATTAACAGTGATGAGTAGATTAAAAATAGAAATAAATGCAAACATCAATAGCATTTATACTTCTATCGTGATTGTTTACTGTTGTTATTGTTTATCTATTCACATTTCTCACATAGGCACAAAGGAGAAAATAGGCTACACGATAATGTTGGAAACACACCCACGCAATGAGTTACATGGTTCAAATGTAATGTAAGACCTAAAGCCACAAGAGGGCACCAACACACCATGCAGAGTCTGCGATCATCTAAACTGGAAAATGATATTCATTGTGTTCGAGAAAATCTATGAAAAATATGCTGGATGCAATATTAAACATAAAAACACATGCATAGGTAACATAGAGAAAAATGACCTGAAGTCATTTGAGCTCCATTTGGACAGTAGAACGAGATTTGCCTCCATTAACGTGTTACACAGCTTTGACATTATAAATTGAAAACATTTTGCATTATCCAACTAAGGCATGGATCAGTAAAAGCAGACATCATTGGTATAGATCAGGCCTGTCAGCTGTGAAGAATTACATCTGCAAGATCAAGAAATTGTGTTTTTTGGCTGCAGCCTTCATTTCTATAGACAGCCAGGTGGTGGGTGGAAAGATAGGGAGTGAGTGACACATGCATGCCAACCTGTGTTGCATTTTCACTGCCAAATGTAAGTATTCCTTTGTCTGCATTTAGTCAAACATACATTCAAGTGTGACGTTAGCCTAAGGCGGCGAAAGACTAAGGGATCAATACCAATTATTTCGCATGTTATACTTTTACGCCTTTATAATGTGTGCGGCTCCCTCATATTAAAATTATATTTCCAAGATATGGTATAATTGTATTGACCTCCCCCACGCAGCGACCATGAAGCTCTGAAACTGATAATCAATTTAAGCAAGACTAGCGATCATATTTCCATAAAAGCTTTCACCTGGTCTCTGCATTGAGCCCTCATACACATTAACATCTTGCATCATGTTGATATCCTTCCACCGTCTCTAAATGCATCTCCTAAATTAACATTAAATATTTATATCACTCGAGCTTTAAGTGGGCTTTCCCTCTTCAAGGATTCATCTCTGGCCGCCCCCTCAGAGGTAGCTCTCCATTTGGCGATGCGGAAGGGAGATTCCTTAGCTCTTCCAGCCATACACCCCCTCCTCTGTATGATGGCACCGTTACGCACCACTATAATAAGCGGAGACGTGATTTTCTGGGGCGAATCCCTGCCGACGTCACTCCCAGTTCTATATAAATATCCTGAGCAGCGACTCTGATCAGACTCAAACAAAACCGCTTTTTCGGCTACAACAACTCTTCAAACCAAGGATTACAGGATTTGCCATCGTTGGATTTTATTCACAGCACCGAGTAAGTGTCTTTGATACTGTTGAGACAATTTAAGCTTTAGTTGTATTTTGCCTTTTTTTGTTGTTGAGTACAGTCAAACATGTGGTCATGTCAGGTCGATATTTCAGAAAAAAAAGATTTCATATTTGCTTAACTATAGGATGTTCAGCCAGAATTTCATTTTATACCTTGACTTACAATGATAAACATGTATGTGTGGCATTATCCTCCACGACTTTTTACACTTTTCCTTTAGGCCTATGTAAATGTGATGAAACAAAAGAGCATACATTTACGCATGCATGTCACATCTGTCCACAGATCCTCGGTAAGCACAATGACTTTGAACAAGGGAGACAAATTGCGGAACATGGACAAGAGAAGAGGAAGCATGCCTTTCCCCATGAATCTACCAAACCTACACCGGAGAAGCATGCCCGTGGACGACCGAGACCTGCGCGCCACGATGCCACAGACGGGGCAGACCGACGACCTGTCCAACCTCCTGCGCTGCACGTCATACTCCCCGAACGAGCAGCACCGAGGCAGCTGCGCGTCGGACTCCTCCGACTCCGTGATCTCCACCGGCAGCGAGACGGAGTCCCAAGTGTACAAGGTGGTTCTCCTCGGGGAGCACGGCGTCGGCAAGTCCAGCCTGGCACGCGTCTTTGGAGGAGTTGAGGATGCTGGTCACGACTGCGATGAAGCAGGTAAATGCTGACGCTGAGAATGAGTCATCATAGACTCATAGACACACACACACTCCAGATGTTTATTGTCTATTAATACACTAATTAGCACTGTTAAAGGTTCATTTAGTCTACATAGTGCTGGACAACACACAATGCAAAATATATTACCAACTCATGCTTGGAGATCAAAGGGTTAAGGAATGAAGTACATTTCTGAGATAAGCATCAAAACTTTGGGGTCCACTTTCTACTTTTTGAATTATCCTACCGTAATCTTTAAAAAGAAACACCACCACTCAAGCATGAACATGTGGATGTTTTAGAATTACATAAAAGCCACATGAAGCCTTATAAGCTCTCTAATATATTTGTATGCATGAGGACAGTCATTAAGTTTAGCTGATGGGTCAGAAGGAAAAAAAAATGCATGCAAGAGTGTTGCATTGATTATTGCTATTTCCATCTACAGTGAAGCACCAGCCCTGCCCGCAGTAGTACAGCTGTTAGAAACACATCCACTAGCAGAAAGGAAGGGAAATATAAAAGGCCAGTGATGGCTTGATCACAGGCTGTGATCAGCTTTCTGCTTCAATGTGTAGACTACAAAAGGGAAAATGTGCTAAAAATCAGTGTGAAGACAAGCACCAGCAAACACGACTGTTCATATAAGAGATGCTTTGCCCCTCTTTGTCTGTGTGTAACAAAGCATTTCTTTTTTTCTTCCTCAGGAAACACTTATGACAGATCTATCGTGGTGGATGAAGAAGATTCATCCATTGTGTTGTACGACATCTGGGAACAGGTGAGTTGTATATTATTTATGCAACGATTGCTCCATTTAAATTGATTCATGGATATTGCATTAGGATAAGACGGGGTCAGCCACGTATGATGCTAAACTCCGCATCTGCTTCTTTCCTGAAGGATAACAGCCAGTGGCTGAAGGAACAGTGCATGAGGATGGGAGACGCCTACATCATCGTGTATTCAGTGACAGACAAATCCAGCTTCGAGAAGGCGTCAGAGCTGCGCATTCAGCTGCGCCGAGCCAGGCAGTCAGAGAACATTCCCATAATCCTTGTGGGCAACAAGAGTGACCTGGTGCGGTCCAGAGAGGTGTCTGTAGATGGTAAGTCAGTTTGATTAAATAACTTTTGAACCTTAAATGTTCCACCGATGTGTGATGTGTTAGGATGATATTAGGTTTTAGCTCAGGGGAAGTAGGTGAAGCAGTTTGATTACTTAAAAAAAAAAAACTGATATTTATAATTTGACGCTTAAAAGCTATTCTTGAGGCTTTTCATTATAAAATCTGACAGTTTGGTGGTGTCAGGCCGCATGTCTCACGTGACTGCTCAAGTCCAGGCAAGGCCCACCTATAGATATCACTGCAAACTAAAGCCAAAGTTTTAAAATGAACATTTTCAGTTTCCAGCCTAAATCTACTTGCGCTTCTATGTTTTTCTTAATGCAGAGTGCACCTTGTCAAAGCACTCATTTTCCTTTTCTCCATATTCTTTATCTCAGAGGGGAGCGCCTGTGCGGTGGTGTTCGACTGCAAGTTCATCGAGACGTCTGCATCCCTTCACCACAATGTGCAGGAGCTCTTCGAGGGCATCGTCAGACAGATCCGCTTGAGGAAAGACAGCAAGGAGGAGAACGCACGACGCATGGCCAACTGCAGGCGTAGAGAGAGCATCGGCAAGAAGGCCAAGCGGTTTCTGGGCCGCATGGTTGCACGCAAGAACAAGAAGATGGCTTTCAGGCAGAAGTCGAAGTCCTGCCATGACCTAACAGTTCTCTGAGGAACAGACGGCACAGACATTTCTTCTTTGGCCTCTGAAGACCAGACGCTGTGTGTGTTTTAACACTAACCCTAAAGGACTAATAGAGCTGTACAGAAATATATTTTTTATTTTTTAGACACCAACTAAAAGAGGACTCAAATAATAAAAACGACACCATTCAAGTATCATGTTATGATAATGGTGATAGCCTGCATGAAGCTTTGCAAACATTTATTTTATCTCATCATTATTATTTGTGTCTGCCTTATACATGTTGCTGTCATAATATGGTCAAAGACTTGTTATTTCTAATGAGTTGCAAAGATTGCCTTGCTGTTGGGTTATTGTTGTGCACCTTTGTTGGAGGGGATCGATGTATATACTATAACGTGAATGATGCTGGATGCAACATACATCTCATTGTCCTAAAAGACACGGTAAAGGATCACAATACTTGGTCATCTGGAGTCATATTTACTTGAAACGTGGTACGCAGGTTCGTGCCTCGACCAAGTTAGTCAGGACTAGTCAAAGATATGAGCAAAGTCTGTTTTTCTATGTTGTTCCATAACATTGAATTCAGGTTGTGAATGTATGAGTAAAGCAATAATTATATTAGTCTTGTGAACCATGACGTTATTTGGAAATTCTTTGTTTACGTTGATTTCCTTTTTTCAATAAAACATAAAAACAAAACACGCAACCTTCTCTGTCATTATTCCCGAGGCAAAGTGTTCCGCAGGTCGCATCAGAGAAGACGGAGATGTTGGTCAGGTCATCCTCATCAATATTCATTTGATCGTATCAGTGGACTGGAGCCTCACTGGCCATTGGTTTTACAGGAAGGAAACAAGGTAGTTAGGCATGTTTATCTGAAGGTGTTAACCATTAATCCACCAAAGGAGTACAAGTACGCAATTTTTCCAACCAATTTAAACTCCTCTCCCACCTCTCGGAAGGAACACACACATCACTCGGAGAAGGTGAGACACAAAAACCTTTTGTTTAAAATGGGAAGGTAATTTAATAAGTTTAGCTACTTCTGCTGTTTTTGCCACATTCATCATTGTCACCTTCTGCTGTTGTTGACCTACAGTATATCCAGTGTTTGCTGTTATACTTTAGAGGCTTGAATTGGAGTTACTGGAGTCTATAAGGCTGTTATACACTGCTGCATAGCCTATGATTTGGCATTGCTACAGTATCAGCAGCTGTATCTAAAAGATATCCAAGTGAATTACACAATCTTGGCAGCCTACTTGATTTTAACAGACAAACGTTTTACTTCCAAATCAAACGTGGATTCATTGGTCTTCTGTGCTGCTTTTAATCGTGGGGGGTTTAAACGGCTTTGTAGGTGGTTATGTATTTAAAAGCAGGCTGTCTGAAATCTGTGTGTATGAAAGATAACTATGGTGGTGAATCAGTAACAAGACAGAAATTGTGTTGATTGTTGGGCTGAGGCCATGTGGTTTGAAACCTTTACAGGGACTCATGGCTGACAGAGAAGCGACGACAATGCTCATCATAGCTCTCATAGTAAGATATTTCTAGTTTTACGGATTTTTTAATTTCTCATGCTAACTTAAGCTTAACTTTGTTCTTTTACAAGAGCAAATTACTGCACGAGTAATGAAGCCAAGACACACTGAATATGTTGTTTCGCAGGTGGTGATACTTTACACATTTGCACCGTGCTCTGGAGCGAATGTTAAAATTGGTGTCCCTGAAAACTACGATGGTATTTTCCCATGGTATCTGGCCAAGGTAAGGCATTTCAATTGTCTTTGAATTCAGCTAACAAAGTTTTCTTCTTGTGCTCATAGCCTTCTGATAAGAAATGAGATGTTTAATTCTTATATCTTCCCCAATCTTAACCTTTTTCTTTTTCTTCCACAATGTACCTATAGTGATTAGAGCACGTACTTGGAAAATCTCCAAGAGCTTTTTTATTCTCACATGTCATATTCATGAATATAGTTATTCGAGATGCACGTTGACAGTGACTCTAAGCCTAGATGCTTAACACGCATCAACCTCTGCTGGAAAGATTCCAAAAACCTTGCATATGAGAGTGATTCTCCCATATTTCATTTAATTTAATGCAAAGCACACTTTCCATTAACATTGAATGCACTTCATATAGATTAAAATAGGCTGCCACCATTGAGTCCCTGAGCAAGGCACTTAACCCCGAGTTGCTCCAGGGGACTGTCCCTGTAGTTAGTTCACTGTAAGACGCTCTGGATAAGAGCCTCTGCTAAATTACCTGTAATGTAATGTAATGTTAATAAAAACATCTCCTGGCAGCCCTTTGAGCCTGTTCATCTTTAAATGGTGAGAAATAGGATGAAAAGATCATAATTGGTATGCAGAAAATGAAGGTATATTAAACCAGAATCGCATGAGTCTCTTAATTCTCTCCTCTCCGCTCTAACTGTAAGGTTGAAGATGTATGAGCATGCTGCCGTCATCACTAGACTATTATTGGAGTGTCCACAATGACCCCAGCCACTGCATTCAGTCCAGCTGTATGGCAGGCAGGGTGTTTTGTTCATACATTTCGCTCATCATCCTCTGCATTGTGCAGCATCAGGGGTGTCTGGCACTTTCATTGGTTGTATTGTGACTCCATCACATCTGGACTGAAACCATAATTTGAGTCTTTGTGTCGGTCTGAGAGTCATTAAAACGTTTTAAATAGCATGTTGATGGCCAGAATTGAGGAGTTGGATAATAACCGCACTTTGTGTTATACATTAAATGGACTGTTAATTCAAGGTAAAAGCTCTTTGTGATAGTTTGTTCATCAGAGAGGGCTACACTCAATTTTGAAAACTTTATGAATGACAAAAGCACCATGTTAATCAGCCCCAACACACCACTGGCTCTAAATGTAGACATTTGGATCCTGAGATATTTCTCCTTTAACAAGACTTTCATTGAGGGAATTTCAAAGATATCAACCTTCTGTCCATACATATCTAAGCTGAGCCTTCACAGAAAGCTTTAACAAGTTGTAGGATTGTTAAATCAATCATTTAAAGGATATAGTGAGCATTATTCTAGATTTTTTGTATTGACAACAAAACCAACAATTAGTCCATCTCTTATGTCTGTGGTACTCAGTCCCAAGCCCATGTATACCCACTTAAGACATAAACCTTTAAAAATGGGTTACAACTATATAGTTCAATTCAGAAACAGCTCAGTAATTCTCTTAAACAGCTGGGCACTGTAGTTTTTAGCAAATATTATCCAAGCAGCAGTAAATTGTGTATTTGTTGGGGACTATTTTTAGCAGTGGATTAATACACAATAAGTGTGTTGGTGAGTATTTAAAGCAGCAGGATGGTGTGTGTGGAATTGAATCAAAATAAACTACAGTGGCCATTGTTATGATAATTAGGGAACATGTCACCCAGTGCAATGGAGTGGCTAAATTAATAGTTCTTAGACTGTGATAACTATTTCACTATTATATAACTATATTCATTGCTGGTTTTGGTCTTTTAGTAGGATTTATGGATGGTAAGATAAATATAAAATATCACAAGACCTATCCTGGCAAGTGGCCATCAGCTGCAGCCAGTATGGAGTTTCATCCTCACTGAGCCTTTGACTTTTCACCAGAAAACCAGAAAAACAATATAACTAATAATGTGAAACAATCTTGCTTGTAGTTTTTGAGGAAACGTTACTAATGTGCTTCTCACCATCCCTTCATTTTATGTTTTAATCATGCCTTATGTACTGTAATTACTTAATGTATTTTTTTTTTCTAATTTCAATTTAAATTCCTGTTCAAATACAGGTTAAAAGGAAATCACTGGTGGCTGCAGTAACTCTCCTGCTGCTCCAGTCCTCCTGCACGCCACTGTTTGGTCATGTGGCTTGATTTTAAACAGACTAATGTTTTTTTTCGTTTTTAACTTTTTGTTCTGTTCTGTACAGCTCCATAGCCTGCCAGGTAATTACAGCGACCTGGTGGTGAAAGGGGATGATGAGGGCATATTCGGAGTCGACGCTCAGTTTCTGTATGCTCTAAAACCACTGGACAGAGAGAAACAGCCGTCTTACTCTCTGCAGGTAGCACGTCATAACATGTCATATAGTGACAGCGATGTCCCACACGTGTCTGAGTTAAACAGTTCTTACAAATGAATTCATTCAAGATGCATCAAATAACATAATGTGAAGTATGTATGCTTATGTTGAATAATGAATGAGAGATGAATCCCTTTTAGATCATTAAATGAAGGCTGCATGACGACAGCAGAGTGCGTTATGCAAAGATACCTACATGTGTGTTTGTCCAATACAGGTGTCCTTCAGGACATCAGAGCACCGTCAGAGCTTCACTGTCGAAGTGTGTGTCATCGACAAGAACGACAATGTGCCCACTTTCATAGAGGAGAGCATGCGAGGCAGCGTGCAGCTCGGGCTCCTCAAAGGTACGAGAACCTTGAGCCGTGTTACACAACCTTTTTCAGTCTTGCTCACATTTGTCAGTCCTGCTTCATGGAATACAAAAACTCATTCAGCTTTGCCCTAATCATTGGAAAACATGCCTAATGTATCCTTGGAAAACGTCAATTTACCCTGAAACTCTGTATTAATGGAATCAATGACGTGGCATACTGGATCAGTTACATTTGGATTACAGTAAAAATACTTTTTTACGCAAACTATCACAAGGTGTAGCAATCACATTGGCTCAGATACAAATGTATTAAATCTGAATCAATTCTTAGAAGAGATGGACCCTAACCCTCAACAAAAAAAAAATCCTTTACAGATAAATTCATAATAGTTAACTACTGTTCAGCTTTTTAAAGCGTATCATGTTTTTATGTGCTACTTATCACAAATATGAGGGTACATGCACCTGCAGCATTGGTTCCTTAAACCAGCTGTCAAACCATTCAATGGCTGCAGAAATTATTATTGCATCATATTGCCTTATGTGCAAATCAGGCATTTCATAGCTATATCATGTTTTAACTTGGGTATCAATATACGTTTACCTATATACAAAACCAAGCACATACTTCAAATGCTTCTTTGCTTTGCTTATCCTGATTGGAAACAACCCATGTTCATTCCCTTTCTCTGAATTGAGAAAGTTAATCTGCTTTGACTTTGGGAGGGAGAGCGATGTCTGTGATACAGAAGGTACCATTGTTGTTACCATTGTACCATTGTTGCCCCTGCACCACCTGTGTCTCTCAGGGATCCCATTCATGCATGTGGATGCGATGGATCGTGATGACCGCAACACTGCCCACGCTGAGCTGCGGTTCAGCCTCATGGAACAGACTCCCAGGATTCCCTCCAGCCAAATGTTCTTCATCAACTCCATCACTGGAGAGGTTTCCCTCACGGAGGAAGGTCAGTCCCAACTAGTGACTGTAGAGAAAGGATCAAGTTAGTGTGACACTTTGTTTGTCCCCAAAGGGAAGTTTTCCTATGCGTGTTTATTTCAGGGATCTCCCAATGCACACTTAAGAATGCTTTTTTTTTAATTGCATATTAGTAATCAGCAGTCACGTAGTTATGGAATTAATAGTCTTGTTTTATTATCCCATTAGTTTTCATGTTTAATGAACATTGCCACGAATAATAGATACAGCCCATTAACATTTTGCATGTATATCGGCCAATGAGAAACAATTAATTGCAGTACAGAAATGTTAATGGAAGTTTAGAATCAGTGTTGCCATTACATAGTTTGTCTACCAGAGAACGCTTACAATATTTTTCAAATGTAAACTAACCTGCTCAGTACCACATTTCTTAAAAGAAAAAAAAGAAATCGAGTATGTGTTGGGCTCTAATAAACGCAGTGCTAATTTGGAAACAAGCTCTGGCTTGAATGAAGTTTTTTTAATGATGTTCTCAACGAGATGCTACGCAGAGATATGAACCCTCTCCTTAAAAAGTGTAATACTTGTTAGTCATAGCCCCCTTATTGCACTTGTTGAAAAATGATCAAAAGGTAAGAAAAGCTGGATTTAAAAAAAAAGAAAAAGCTTCTACGAAACATCCTGTAAAACCCAAACATGAGATGTTTCATCATTTATCTTGTTAGGGTTCGAGTTACTTGACACACAGAAATAAAATACAAATAATGTAGAAAGATACAAAAGTGATGCAATTATTTTGGCCAATCCCACTTATTTTAGGCAAACAGACATACACATACACATACACATACACATACACACTGTTACCCTAGATGCAGTGACGTCCTGTATGCTGGAGCTATTTCTGTAGCTCTGGTATTGCACTTTGTTACGGCTTGGCAGGAGTTGGATGACTTTCACACTTGTCCCTTCCGGCCCACACTGTTACTGGTTTCCACAGAGCTTCAGCAGTGAAAATCAAAAATGATCTTTATTTTCTACTGTACATTTCAGGCCAGCCGTTACTGATGTGTATGATTACCTTCGAAAGTGGGTTGTTTCCGGTATTTCTTTTCCATTTCTGTAGGAAATTGAAAATTAAGTGATGAATAGAGCACTCATGGTCCTGTTAAATTTAGCAGACAATATGAATAATGTCTCAGTAATCTAATGGAAAGTATAGTCCGCTCTAATTGTTGTGTGTTGCATAAACCCTCATATTTTTACAGTCATTTTTGTTTGCATGTGTTTTTTTTCCCCCCCATTTTCTTTGTCTCTTTAAATAATTTTTTTCCCCTTTGGTTCCTCATATACTTTACACACATACAGTATTATGACAATAAACACGGCACAATATGTACTGTCGATGCCTTTGTAAAAGAGGTTTATTTAGAAATTAAAACTGAAAGAATAATGTTGTGACTGTGACCACCAGGAGCTTCTACTCTGGACCCAGAGATGTGCGGCCGTTACAAGCTCTCAGTGATGGTGAAGGACATGTCCGGGAAGGCAAACGCTTTCTTCACCACCGGCATCGTCACTGTCGAGGTGACTGGAAACACCTGGGCATCGCCAGACCCCGTACGACTTCAGGAGAACCTTCCAGGCCCCTACCCCATCCCCATCTCACAGGTGAGGCAGCAAAGCCCTGATCAACACGTGTTCACGCTGAAACTCAAAACCACCACTTTAGCACATAAAGTGTTTTTTACCCTACAACTACATTCATCTAGATTAAAACCACTTTTACTTATTTGATCTTTACCGTGAATCATGCAAACAACTTGAGGGTAAGTGCTTTATTGTTCATGCAGTTCCAAGTGTTATATCATATTACAATAAAACAAACTCTGTCAATAGCCTGGGCCGAGTAAAATGGCATCATATAGCCAGTTGCTGTTTTTAGTGGCTCTTGGGTCCTACTAAGTGACCAGACACTGAATTATTGATGCTGTTCAAATGCCATGGATCCTTTTAGGCTACCTCCTGACTGAGTCCCTTTAACTCCCATAATCACTCACTCTCCCACCCACCACCACCACTGAGGGGTATTTTACAAACCTAACAGCTTAAAGGCAAAATCCACCTTAAAATAGACTTCACACACGGCTTGTCATTTTAATCATATCTTACAGCTCAGCATAAATATTTTATTATTTCAGATATCTAGAGAGAAATTGGAAACCTGATAACTGCCATTCAATGGGATGATAAAATTCAAAATGGGTGAAATATCTATCTCAACTATATGTGTATTGTGATCCATAAACATAAAATGAATCAGCAGCTATTGTGATAATCAATCAATAAGTTAAGTCATTTTCAGAGCACAGATGCCAACCACTCTCTGGTCCCAGCCTCTCAGCTGTGAGGACACGCTGCTTTTTCTTCATCATTTACATCATTGTAAATTGAATATTGTTGGGTTTTGCCAGATCAGTTGTTGAAATCATAAATTGCAACTGAATAACTGAGAAGCTACAACAGTAACCATGGTGATTTCACCATGATATAGGCACATTTTCAGATCAAAAAGCTGGAAATCCTGTGTTCAAATAAAATTTCCGTTGTAGTCTCTCCCTCGGAAAAAAAATCTATAAGCCTATCACTATTTCATTGTGGACTTACTCCAAAAAGTGTCTTAAAAGCGACTTATATTATCTGATAATCAATCAATCGGAGTTCCGGTCAGAAGAGACGTTTAATTATATTTGGAGAAAAAACACTTTAATTCTACATTACTGCTACTGTAATTTAAAATCTGTTTAAAGGTTTCCCTCAGGTTCTCTTAACATATGTCTGTCCCTGGTCTTGTCTAACCTTGTAGTTGTTATAATATTAGCCATATCAGCTACATGTCTAAAAATAACTCAAAAGCCCTCAGAGATTCTGTAACACATGGGATGAAAAAGAAATCCGCTAGCAGTGGCAGTTACCATTTGTGAGGAAATTTTACGGCTGCATGGGAAACATTTTTTTTTTTTATTCATTCACTACCGAGAACAGCGGAAACAAACAGTATTGTAGAGCTGAATGTGATGCTAAATTAAAAGCATTGTGCATGTTCTGAGAGTCGCTGTGGCCAGTAGGTATATCACAGTACCTCCCCCTCCTCCTGTTTTCTCCCACCTCCCCCACACTCGCCCTCAGCCTCTCATCTCCTGTTCTAACAGCCCCTTCCACCCACTGAAATTGTGTGGATTCACAAGTGTGGGCACATTTGATTTCTTTTTTTTTTTTTCTTCATAGTTTTCAAAGGCCAGGTCAAATCTACAATACAATATTTGTGTCTTATACGTTTAATAACCTAATAACCAATGCTAGAGCACACAGCTTGGTGAATTTGAAAGTATAATTCATTTTCATAAATGTAATATCAACCAATAGCATCTGTGCCTCTTTATGTAAATGAGGATGTGTGAAAAATATTTCACTCAGCAGATTCCCTTGGTGTATCTATCCCCTTTCATTTCTAATGAAAAACCCTCTATTCTTCCATCACTCAACCATCTACACGAAAACCATTTAGTTACATCCAGAATAAATCACACAGAACTGGATTAGTTTAATGTGGATATTTACTTGGGGGAAGCCTCATTTCGCCCCCGCTGAGTGATTGTACTGCTGTGCTCAGTAGGTGGTAGGACTAACTGCTGCCATGACACATGCATGCAGACAGAGTCATGTTCAAGGGCCCACTCTATGGATCTCGCCTCCACTACTGTCTCAGATAAATGGAGCAGTCACGTTCACATCCACTCATCTGCAACAAATGTTGTCTTTTTCTTGCGCTTGCATCATCCATGTTAGAGCGACATTTTTAACAGATCCTTAAATCAATCTGTTGCTTAGCTTTATGTATTTCTGCCATCACTTTTCTTTGTGTAAAAAGTTATAAAACTAAATTGAGATTGTGATCAATTTGACTCGATCTGCAATCAGATCAAAATATGCCGTGATTTTAAAATATGAAATCCAGGCATTTGTTATCGGTACTTTTGCCCTTATTGGGGTTGGGGAGGTTAATTTTAATCTGTTATCTATTGCATGTTTCTGATTGCCTGGCTACAACTTTGATTATGTAATGCAATCAGTAGAACTACTTCAACTCTGTTACACAATCTATTGAGACTGATACTGATGATGACACTTTCATCAACGTGTTGCTTCAGCTAAGACTATTCATCAGAGGTTTGAAAAACACCAACAATAAAGGTGCTTTGACCAAAATGGGATACGAACAAATAATCACAATAAATGGTTATGATGCTCCGTATCTGATTGACGTGTAAAAAAGCAGCTGTTTGCTCATTTATTCGCCATATCAATTTATCAAGGTGATAATATGTCAGAGTTTTGTTTACAACTTGTTTATGCTTCCCCCAAGTGGCCAAAAAAACACTGTGTGTTATTAACCTGTTAATGCAGGTTTAATGCTTCAAACCCAAATACAACTCTTCCTTTGTTTCTGTCTCACTAATGCTTTTGTTCTGCCCTCCAGCCGAAATACACAGAGTAGTTTTATCTGTCATTTGCTAAAGTCAATATCAACTGTTAATACTGGGGATCATACAAGCAATCTCCCTCTGCTCCCTCCAAGATATCCACTATTTACCATGTCAGTGTCAATTTAATATCACATCTATATTTCATAGGGCTGCAACTAATGATTATTATTTTATTTTCATTAAAGATTATGTCCTCTCACTTAATCTATTGAGTCGGATATTTAAATTGCTTGCTTTGTCCAGCTAACACTCCAAAACCTAAACATATATAGTTTACTGTTATTAATGATAAAGAAAAGCAGCAAATCCTCACGTTTGAAAAGTTCCAACTAGTAAATGTTTTGCACTTTTGCTTGAAAACGGACTGAAACAATATTAAAAATAGTTGCAGATGCATTTTTCGATTTCATTTCATCTACACATTGTTCCAGCTCCGATATTTTAAGCATTCCCTGATATTGTGTTTAATGCAGGACATTGCAGTCTTTACTGTAAGTCAGCAGCCGATGACTCTCCAGTCCACATTGTCTTGGAGAAAAGCACACGCACACATGAGGCGCTCCTGACGCAGCTCGCACAAAGCTGATGGGGGGGGGGGACAGAACGTGCTCTGCAAACTCAAACACTGACGGATGCAAAACAGATGACTTCATAGAAGTTTTGTACGGATCTTTATATAGAGCAGTCAGTGATCATTAATCAGCTCTTTAAACATATCTCTTTAAAGTTCTGATGACCAGAAACACACCATAACACCGAGAGGCAGCCAGCTGTGTGAAGCGGCTTCATGTATACATAAGCATAGTGTTAGGGCAGTCATCTCCAAAACAAGGGAGGAGTGTGTGACAGTGACTTGAGGAGATACACATGCCCTGGGTGTGCATCAGCTGTGCTGCAACTGGGCCCCTCTCCTTCTTGGGTGCTGTTTGATAGCTACCAGGGCCCTTTCAGCCCCACTGCACAGCCCTCTGTCAAGGGCTGTAAAGCAGAGTGGAAAATCCCCTTCAGCCTGCATAGTTAGTTTTGGCTGTGCTCTCTGTTCCACATCATTGTCAGTGCATTTGGTTGGCTTCTTATCATGTAAACAAATGTAGCTTAGCTCTGTACTTATACATAATGCCTGATGAATAGCTTTCTTGGTGTATACTGCATGATACATGTATGATACATTTCCTGTTGCACCCGGATGAAAAACACTTTGTGCATTTTTACTGCAAAAACAAAATAGACAAGGGAAGTCTTTAGAATGTTTACCACTTTATATAAGTTAAAATGTTGTATTTAGAACACTTTTCGTTGTGTGTATGTGTGCGCGTGCGCCTATGTGGGTGTTTATGTAGGTCAAATGGAGTGGAAGTCAGGCAGAGTACAGTCTGGAGGGGGAGTTTCCAGAGATGCTCTTCACCATCAGCAGAGAAGGAGTCATTTATCTCAACGCCCCTCTGGACAGAGAGACACAAGACCAGGTCTGTATGACTGCATGCTAAACATCTCCAGCACCTAATAACAAATGTCAGTTTATAATAACTGTTTAAAGCGTCAAAACATTAGGGCTGTAGGTGCTACACTGTTCCCTTAACACTGACAAAAGCAAATGTATTTCTATACTTGAACTCAATACTTTCAATTCAAATTAAAATAAATGATTGTGGCTGTCTTATATTCTAAATATAAAGTTAGCATTATGTTTTGGTTCTCATATGTCGTGCTACTTTTCTCTTTCTCTTTTCGTTCACTTTTACAATTGTTTTCAGGAACTGACGACATGGAGCTTGACAGTGATTTCAAAACGCTGTAAAAGAACAATATGAAGGGGCAGACTTGACGGCACAAAATGACTTCTTATGTTGTTAAGAAAACTCCTATTATTCCTCATATAATTTACAGCTTAACAACGTTTTAAATAAAGGGACCCTGGTAACCCTTATTGCAACAAAACTAAGCAGAAAAGAGAAGTAATTAAGCAATCAACCCAAAACTCTGATAAGCACAGCTATGTTCCTTGAACATATTCTGCCTGTGGAAAAAGAAAAGATTATTGTGTTATGACAAGGATAAAGCTTCCTTCCAAATATGGAAGGAAGGTTGCAGATGCAGACGTACCCTCACTTCAAAAATGATTGATAACCCGTGGACGTGGTAAAGAGCCACTAAATGCTAAACTTCTCCTTTTCTGAATACATCTCCATCAATCTGTATTCTTCATGAGTGATGGTGCACTGCTGATGGAGCCTTTTCACATTGTAAGTGTTGTGCTCCCACCTGCCCGAGGTGCAGAATGATAAACATAGAGATGCCTATCTCCAGGCTGTTTCTCACTTCCATCCATCTATTTGGTTTACCAGTTTACCCCTATTGCAGGATCCAATCCCATCATGCAGGGGAGCACCCTGCACTGGTTACCAGTCTACCAGTCTACTGCAGGGCCGTATATTTATATATATGTATAAGTGGCATGAATGTGATGCTGCACAGAGGTCACAATGTAAAGGTACCACGCCGGTTGACCAGATGCGTCTAAACACTACTTATCCTCATACGAAGGCAAACATTTTGTTTCTCCTTTTGCCTTGTCAGTTTCAGATCAGCATTGTGGTTGAGCGTCCAGATGGCAGAGAGATTGCCAAGCCTGTGGAGTTGAGGGTGATGGTGGGCGACGCTAATGATAACAGACCCACCTTTCCACAGGCACAGTACCACACTGTGGTCAAGGAGCTGGCTGCTCGAGGTAAGTGACAGCTTTTTATATATTTTAGCACTCTCGGGAAAGAATATTTGGAAAATGTTTCTTAAAAAAATGTGTTCTTGTGTGTCTCACATTTTGCAAACATGTGTTTGAAGGGTCCAAAACTGCCCTGACCAATACGTTTACAGAGGGATATTTATTTAGTGCGTAACAGAGGGGTTAAAGTTCAAATCTAAAGCAAAACAAACATGTTATAGTGTCAATAGTTACAATGTTTCTATGTAAAAATACTTTGGTCAACTGTGTAAGTTGAAAACACTAAACAAGCCTTTTTCTCATACAAACTCCTTACAAGTCTGAACAATTCGGACATTTACCTTCTCACATACAGCTCCTCCGGGTTATGTCAAGATCATTTCAGGGTTGCAAAGTGTATGAAAGGGTCTTAAAACAAAGTCTCTGTGCCGTTTTTTCTTATTTTTTTATTTCTAATTACTGGTGAAGGGATCATTGTAAACACAATGAGAACCCTAAATGAACCTTTGTCCCTTTAACTGTATAATGGGAATCTTGTTTCACAACAAGGCAGAGGAAACACTGACTTGAAGGGACATTGCAGTGATGAAAGAGCTGAGAGTGCCAGATACTTTGTGTGAAAGAAGATTGGGACTTTTGCCTGGACGCGGGGGAAAGCACCCTCACTCACAAAAAGCACATGCTGTTTTGTGACATATCTGGTCCCGGCATAAAAGCTTTTTTGTTGATGCTTTAAAATGCTTGATTCTGGGAAATGAATTAGACTGGACAATCTGTTAATCTTAATGGAATTACTGAGTGAGGATTAAACGAGAACGCTATTGTTATGTCCTTCCTCGCACTTATATTTGCTCTGTGGCTGTAACTTATTTTAGAGAGATTAACATTTTAAGTTCTTTGGCTGTATCACAGGACCTCTCAGTCTGAAGTGTAAAGTAGTGCTTTCAGATTTCCAGTAACACATTTAGAACATTTGAAATTCATTGATGAGAAAAACAGAGAAATATTTAGCATTTCTAAAAAACTTTATGTTTCAGTTGTATCTCATGAGATCTTATGGCTGTAAATCAGTTAGATGGTCTCGTCTGTCAGAGGGCCTTTTTTTTTTTTTTTTAACATTCTTTACTGGTTTATGTTTCCCCAGGGACAGAAATCCTGACAGTGCAGGCGGCCGACAACGACGATCCCAAGACGGACAACGTGCGTATCTTTTACCGTTTAGTGGGACAAATTCCAGAGAGTCCTCGTGCCCTCTTCAGAGTGGACCGTGACTCGGGTGTCATCTCTGTCCAAGCAGACAGTATGGAGGGCACCGCCCCTCAGTACACGCTCACCATCACTGCTGAGGATGCCAAAGGTGACTTTGGATCGATGCAAATATATAGCCCTGTCGATGTTGGGATTTTTCTTTTTACAGCCTCACAAAGTCTCACAAAAAGTCACAAATGGCATTTTAACTGTGACTTGCTTCTTTCATTTAATCTACTGGTATTTCTCTTTGCTGAAGTAAGACATTATGTTGGGAGGAATAGAATATTAGCTATAAAGGTTTTTGATCAAATGACTTGAAAGCCAGTATTGATACCTCCGCCAAGTTAAGTAAAAAAAATAAATTAAAAAAAATAGATATATAATATATTCATAAACACACACATAACTTAAAAATCTTCTAAAAATAAACAATAACATATAAATAGATAGATTACATTACAGATCACAGTATATCTATATTTCATATCCTAACATTAGCAAGTAAAGTGATTATTTTTTGTTGCTGCTTTAATCTTGTTTACCTTATACACATGTTATCTGTGGCAGATTGTTAAATCACAATGTACTTATTTAAGTAAAAATGTCACAGTTAGATGATATCTTTGTACACAAACAAAAAAGGTTGAACACTCATGTTTACCTATTTCTTTCTCCTAATTATACCACTATGCTTATATTATGTAAACAAATATAGACACATACTGTTGACAGATACTGTACATTAGCTGTGCTTTGGTTATCCCCGCTCACTTTTGGCACTGCCACAAATAAGAAAAATCTAATTTGTATAAGAAAGCTAAATTAAGTATTCCAGTATGAATATAGTGCATCCCTAAAAAAGACTTTACAGGGCCAGGTTTCCATTCACCGCCCCTGTTATTTAACTGGTGATGGCGTACGCTACATGGCCAATCACAATTTCCCTTAAATGTCAGCCATAATGAAGAAATAGTTGGTAATCAAGCTGCAAGCTGTTGTTAGGACATTATGTTTAAGCTGCCAATTAAGAGGTGAGAGAGAAAAAGAGCAGTGATAAAAAAATAAAAAAAACAATTCTAAAGCAGTTACTATACCAGGGAGTAACACAACATATGGGTATTTAAAACGCTGCACGTATGCTAGCCTCTGGGGTGAAAGATGATGTGGTCAGCATGACTCACGCATCAGGTGGTGATGGAGGCAGGATGAGGTACTTGCTGTTCCTTCTGCATATTTTATTTGTGTGATTTGCTGACCCTGAGTCACTAACCGAAGCTGTGATGATGTCCCTGGCAGGTCTTAACAGTTCGTGCACAGTGGTTGTGACGGTGCAGGATGAGAACAACAACCCACCAGTCTTCTCCCAACATGAGGTACGAGCGTCTCCGAAAAGACACAGAAACGCTTGTGATGCAACTGTCTACTCGGGACATGATGAACAATACTTTTTTGAGAGGCCATCATAAGTGGCTGTTGGACTGCGGACTGTGAATCCGCTCTGCAGGTCACTGATCTAATTTTCCTGGCGGGGAACTAGATATGCCCTCTAATCTCAGGCTTATAGTGATGGCACCATGTTATTGGAGTTTTATTCAGTTCTTTGTACTCAAAGTGGACTGTGTTCTTGGAGTTTAATCTGATAAAGCTTTCTGTGGAGAGTAGTTTCCACTCTTTAAGTGAAATCTACACAATGACACATAACATGTTGGAAAATAGGTAAGAATCAATGTCGTCACAGCTACTACAATGTCACAGACACGTCTTTGTTATCTTTCTTTATTTCAGCAGCTTACTGGTTTGAATCTGTGCAAGAGAGTACTTAAAGTGTCCTACAAAAAATATTTTTGATATTAAACATACACTCCCTGCTTTAAATGTGGCTGTAAGAAGGTTATAGTTGTTGTTTTTTTTAGGTCAAAGTGTATTCATGTAAATTACTAAGCGTGTGGCGGCTATTGTTTTCACCTAGTGAGTCTTTGTGTGTGTCACAATATGGTCCTGCAGACACCTACTGTAGCAGGAACTACTGTAGCGGTTTTGAGTACTTTGCCAGGTGCTTATATTTCTGTGCACAGATTTTGTTACATGTTATATATATATATATATATGCTGTATATATATAGCCTCATAAGCGTGCAAGATGCAGGCAAGATACTTTACAGGTGTGTACTCGAGGCCAAAATGAAGGCCAAGTTCCTAGATGGCCTAATTTGGCATTGCAGCTGGTATGATCCCTTCTCAAGACGGTCTCTAGATTCCAATGCTGACAGGTTTTAACAGCGGACAAAGGAAAAAAACTAAATATCTACGTCGGCTTCTCTGTGGTGATGTTTTAGAAAAAAATTAATCAAATTAACATCCACAGAAATGTATCAAACCACTCACAGCATAATTCCCTTCCCCGCTTCTTGTTTACAGCCACCTTTGAAGCCTGAGCTGAGTCGATACCCCTCAAAATAACTTTGAGTGTTTAAGATAAGCACAAGTCGGTCCCCAGGTGACCACGGCTCAACGTCCCATGTTCGCTTCTGGCCGGGACTTATGCTGCATGTAATTCCCCATCTCTCTCTCTCTACCCTCATTTCCTGTATCTCTCTACGTTCAGTTGTCTAATAAGGGCATAACATGCACAAATAATTACAAAAAAAGAGACAAGCAATTGTGTTAATCCAACAATTTTTTGCTTTCATTTTCTATTGCATCCTCGTTTATATTTCATTCATATATTTGCAATAATAAAGCATCTTTGGGAACTACCGGCAATATCTATTTTTATCTTGTAGTCACCCAGTTGATCATTGAAGCTGCGGTCACAGGCCCAGCATGAAATGTGACTGTGGTTTTCCTCATTTTTGGCGTAGCTGCTGGTATGAAAGAAAAAAGTTCTAAAGATAGGAGTTTACAGAAAATCCCCTCACTTTTCACCCACATGTGCAGCATAATAGAAGAGAGAACAGTCATGAGAGTTGAGAGTTACGTGGGAGAGCCGTCATGCTGTGATAATGGGGAACCAGCCTCTGGCTGTATTCTCTGTCAGAGCTCAGTGACACTGAAAAGGCTGCACAGACATTGTGAGTTGTGAATTTTGAGCAGGGAGAGAAAGGTATTGTCTTTAAATTTAACAACGGAAATTGGCTGTAGAGCTTTGGCATTAATATTAAAACCGATAACAGGAGACATGTTGAATGCAGATGAGTTGATAAAAGATTGTGCAATATATCTTTTTATGTAACATCTTTCGTCATGGTATTCTTTATTTCCTTGCTCCATCCAATTAGCACTTTAGGAATTTTAACCAAATGTCATTCGAACATTGCTGAAAGCTCAATTTAAAGCTATTACAAACAAATGTGCACACTTGCTCAGCTAATCGCCACCACACACACACACACACACACACACACACACACACACACAGACACACACACACACACACACACAAACACAGAGGTGGAAAATGCTCTTGAGCAGGTCACGCCTGAGAAGAGCAGCTTTTTCCATGGCGATGTGAAGGCAACACTATAGGGGGTGATGTGGGAGGCGAGTGGTGACAGGGCTGGGTTCACTGACCCTGTGGATGGGGCAGCCAGATCAGAGGCATGGCTGCTTCACTAGAGGACATCTGAGAGTGGCAGATTAAACGGCTGTCTGAACACACAGAGGTGTGTGAATAAAGGTTAGCTAACACCAGGAGGGCAAGACGGAGCGAGCAGTCACCCAAGACTTTTTTTGGAAACCACCACATTGCAACATCATCAACGTCTCTGTGGCTACATTCACATTAGCCTGTTATTGATATACATGTCTGATTGTATTATTTAACATTTAATGCAGCTGTTAATGCAGAGTCATCTGAGAGTAATATGTATATTGTTCAACTTTAAATGGCCCTGCCTCCAGTAGATTTATATATTTGGCACAACTCTTAGATATCTACATTTTGGAGATCTTTGTTAAAAAAAATATGAGTTTATAGGCTAAAAAAGAATATTAGCTGATATTCATGTCAGGATCAATATTATTCCCAGGATCCAGTATTGGTCAGTCCCAATAAACAACAAAGTATTATAAAAGAAATGAGTAAGATGATTACAGCAAAGATCAATCAAAGGTACTATAAATAGTATTAATACAAGTTTGCCATTTGCTTTATTAGTTTGATAAGGAAATGCTCCAATTTTCTTCAATTATTTTGTTCTTATTATTCCTTCTCTTTTTGCGTGCTGTCAGTGAGGCTAGACGTGAGCTGAAATCTGTAAAGAGTGTTATTATAATGTATTGCTATTGTATACATTTGCACCCTTGAGTGCATTTTTAAATAGGAGTGTCTGAAATGAATGGTTTCTGCTGGGTAATCCGACATTTCCCGTCTCCTTCCTATCAGTATGGGCCCTTTCACATTCCAGAGGACGCTCTAGTGGGCACCACAGTAACAGCTGTGCTGGCAGGGGATGCAGATGTTCGAGGAGGAGACAGCTGGAAGGTGGACTACCGTTTAGAGTCTGGAAACGAGGAGGAGGTCTTTACGTTAGTGACAGACAAGCAGACCAATGAGGTCTCACTCATCCTTTCAAAGGTAAAAAAAAAACCCACACATTTCATCCCATCATTGATTACTTACCTCATACAAAGATTCCTGCCATGTCCAAATTAAACGTATATGTTAATTGTTTTCCTTATCCTGTTTAGGGTATAAGGGTACAAACTAAATATTAATGTCAAGGGCAATTTTTGGCATGATGGCTTTTATCTGTCCTTGGTGTCTGTGCAGTCCTGGAAGATCATTCAGCGTCTCGCCATGACGAGATAGCAGTCTCATAAAGCTGAATTCATTTTGACGAGGACATTTTAATATCACTGCGTGAAGATGTAAGGCACCGACAGAAAGGTTGGAAAATGATATTCCAATACGTCAATACTTTAGTCTGACATGCCTCAAATAAAAAAAAGAGTCCAGATGACAATGGCATGTTTTAGCACCCAATAATCTCTCGTGTCCCCTGCGAATCACCCTTCGCTTACCCGTATAATCCAGCAGGACGTTTTAGGGATGCATGAGGGAACGAGTGTGTGTGTGTGTGTCTGCGTGTGTGTGTGTGTGTGTGCGCCAATGGTCTGCTCTCTGTAAGTGGGCCAGGCAGGAGACAGTCTATTATTTTCAACCTCTCAGTGGGAGTTGACAAATGTGATTGAACTGTGAGCTGCAGATGCTCTGCTGAGATAAAACAGGAGATGTATAAAAGCTAAAAATGGATCACGTATTATTTCAGATTTAACCAACGAGGACTTCTGTTTTTTTTAGAAATTGTAAATGCTCGTCGCTTTGAGCGGCTGTGTTTAAAGCTCTTGTAGTGACCTTGTGATATATCACTGTAACTAACTTTGTGTCAAGGGATACTGTTGTTTATTTAGCTTACTTTAGTAACAAATGTATAAATAAATAAAAATTCTTAAATCCTTCACAGGTAAAGCCCCAGTGGATTAAATTTCACTTGAGAAAATCCTTTAATTCATCGTGTTACAGTGTGAGATCAACGCCAGAAGGCAGATACATTTCATTTGAAAATGACACACTGTTCACAGCCCAAGTAAATAATTAGATTGTGTGAGCAGACACTAATGGCAGTTTACCACAAAGACTAGAGGCCGTGAGGAATCTAATCAGGATGAGGAACACAGGAAACGTTAGACATTACCTCAAATATAAAACAATATTATTAAATTTAAAAAATGAAATAAAACTTAGTTTGAAGTTTAAGTGAACCGGAGCTTGCTGTAGCAGTTTAAATATTCACGTTAATGTAATATTTACAATCAATAAATAAATTAAAAGTATTTACACAGAAATTCTTAATACATCCATTACTTCTTAATGTAAGAAAACTGAATCATATGATTCATATGATGATGTTAGCAGGAATAATGGGGTCACTTTAATCCCCTTAATGAATTGGATATTCTTTACAAAGATATTTGTTATGTGCTTCATTTTAATTCAGACAAATGCATTCAAGGTGTAATTTGGATTATATAATAGTGCGGTGGATAAAGAAACGGGATAGATGCTTTTATAACGGATGAGCCAGCAGCGCAGGACGAGCTGTGTTTCAACTTCGATTAATCGCCTTGACCCATTTTGACGATTTTTTTATATTGTGTATGAAGAGTGAAGGTGAGGTACGGTTGCGGTTCACCAATATCTGAATCATATTTCAGGGCAAAAGATATCCAGAATGAATCAACAGTAGTATCCCCATGTGAAGACTGAGTAATATAGGGGTTCAGGCGACTAACTATAGCCTTGAGAGAGTCCATGCACATGTTCTAGTGCACTAAGTAGTTTAATGCGTCACTTCCAGTCAACGGCAGTACTCATGCAACCTCCAAGCTCTGTGTTTCTTCTCCCTGGCAACAGAGACGCACTCCTGCCTGAGCAGCGTGATGTCAGGCAACGCTGGTTTGATAATGTCTTGTTTCATCTGCAGACAGAACACATTTGAGGGTAAAAACCTGACAGCAAACACAAGCTTCAGGGCAGGATTCAGATCATAATAACATTAAAATAATCAAATACATTAAAGATTATGATAAAATAGTGCGATCCCTTTGTCTTTAGATTCTTTCGCCTATAAAATCTTTAAAAACCTTTAAATTGTATGTATGTATGAAGTATTCAAATCCCTGACTACACTGTACAACTACTTGTTTAATCCTCAAAAACAAAATCAACAGGTCACAGCAACCTTTTTTTTTTTTTTGTCCAGATTAGAGTAATCCTATCACTTGAAATCCTCTACTCCCAATTTTGATTTAAAACTTTGGACCCAAATATAGTTGAGAAGTAAAAATGTTTAGCTTTATTTATTTCTATGTGATTTTTACACTCCGTTCCCCCTATTTTACAATCAAGGATTTATATATTGAATAGCCTGCAATGTCATATATGTTTATACAATCCTCAACAATGTATTGAGCTCATACAGTGGTATTTATTTATTTATTACATGTCACATACAGTAGGTGATGCAGCTCTCGGTGCATTATCATGGAAAATGACACAGTGAATCAGATGGCTCATCTCTCTGTGATCAGTGTCTGGCTCATATTGGAAATACAGCAATACTCTGCCAGTAAAGTCTGTTTTCTTGGAAGGGAGATAAAGGGACTGGACTGTGTCCGTCTACTGCAAAGACGACTTGCTGTTTTTATTTAACGTGTGGGCGTTTGACTGAGTGCTTATAAAATGTAATTCAATCCAAAGAAATTCAAATACATTTATTTCAATTGGTGATAACGTCATCATTTATAAAAAGGACCAGTTCACCCAAATCAAAAGAGCATCATTTCCCACTCACCCTTAGTATTATCCAACAATGTAGCATGATTTTATGGATTGCGTTCAACTGTTTTCATTAGGAATTATTTTCCTAATGTAAGTAAGTATAGTAACTGAAACTAACCAGAAGATCATTTTTGGAAAGCCATCTGTAATTGAGGTTTATATATTTTTGTATGTCCATCGTACTGGGGTCAATAGTGATCATGGAGACTTATTTTGAGATTGAAGTATTGACATGCCACCAATCATTTTTATTAATATATTTGTCCTTGTTCCCTGTGTGTGTGTGTGTGTGTGTGTGTGTGTGCGTGTGTGTGTGTGTGTGTGTGTGTGTGTGTTTCCGTATATTTGCACAGGTCTTGGACTTTGAGCGTGAGAGTGAGTACATCCTCGTGCTCAGTGCTCAGAACCCAGTGGCTCTGGTCCGTGGCCGATACGGACCTGCATCCACGGCAACAGTCTCCATCTATGTCGACGATGTGAATGAAGGTCCGATCTTGTCTCAGAGCCATTATGAGGTGACTGTCAGAGAGGGCGAGGAACCGGGGCGCGTTATTGCCACCATCCGAGGTTACGACCCTGATTCTCACCCAATCAGGTAAGCCTGAACTGATAAATGCTGTAGGAACATTTATCTACTCCCTTCAATAGTTCTTATTTTACAGAGTCGCAAATGTTCTTTTGTGCAGATATTCTCTTCAAGGTGACACCAAGAAATACTTTTCAATAGGGAAGTATTCTGGTGAACTAAAGACGGTGCAGGCCTTGGACAGAGAGGAGAACAGCACGTACACCATGGAGGTCATTGCAGTGGATGGGCGTACGTTTGTTTTCATCAATATAAATACCACACAACTATGTGATTAATTAATCATTTACAGTGAATAATTGATTAACCTAAATGTTATCTGAGGTTTAGAATATCAATATTATCATTTGATTTGTGGATTGTTACACATATTCTCTTTCATTTGACATTTGTCAGTCGTTTATTTTTCATTCTGAATCATTTTGAATAATCTTTACGTATCTCCAAATTACCCGCTAATAATTGACAGAAAAATGCAGAAAAAAGCACACGTGCCTACATTACCGCACACGCTGTCAGCAAATGCACATCCATCCGAAGAGTCTTAAGAATGCAGATGTAGAAGAAGAGACAGAGCTGCAGAACAGTGAGATCAAAAAGCAAGTGTGAGTGCAAGAGAAGAGAAAGCAACCCGAACAACCGGCGAAGAGTCAGGCAAGCTGAGGAATGTACTGAGCTGACGTGTCATCATCCAGCTGGAGCTGCTGCACCTCATCTCTGTTTGTTCGGGGGGGGAACATCTTTACAACATCTCTTGTGCTCCTCTTAGGAAACTCTTCCTTATCTGCGTCCACCTTGGTGACAGTCCAAATCCTGGACGTGAACGACAACAGCCCTGTGCTGGTTGGAGACTATTCTTGGAAGTACCTGTGTACGCCCCGCTGGGAGGACCAAGCTCTGGTGCTGGCCTCGCGGGACAGTGACGGGCCACAGCACGGAGGACGACTCAACTTCTCCCTGCGCAGTGATGCCACAGTCCGACGTAACTGGAAGCTAACGCCTATTAACGGTGAGGTGAACGCAGGCTTGGTGAACCCGGTCGACCCACCGCAGACGATGCTAGTTCACAAGGTCACACTGATGGGAGAAGCTACCCTAAACTAATTTACTACATTGCTTTGGCAGGCTAGACATGCTGAGATTAATTGCAGCAAATAAAGTGTACACATTTATAATAAAGGTGTTTCAAGCGTCTATTATATTATACAGTACTCTGGTCAGATTCTGGGTGGCAACATGGTCTCAAAGCCAGACAGAGTGCTGCTAAATGGATCTTATTATCAGATGAAATCAGAATCCTAAAATCCATCACAATTACTAAATCAAATCATGACTTTCACAGCGACAACTTTATACATTATCCACTGTTTTGAGATGGTTTATGGTCCAAGTAAATTGCCAAGTCCACTTTGGTAAAAAAATCAGCCTGCTTTTGAATAATGTAAGAGTAATAATGTTGATTTATCGGAGTAGACAGGTTGATGTCGTACAGCCTCGAGGCCGTGCAGTGTGACGTTACTGATGAATGGGTTTTTAAATACACCCTGTGGACACCGAGTTTTCCACAGTGTGCAAAAAAAATGTTTTGAGTTACTTTGAATTATATGAATTAAAATAAGCAATATGCCATCCACGAGGACAGCTCGTCAAAGAAACGAGAGCGATCTGGCCCTGAAGATGTGCAAATTGCCCTGTTCTGTTTTCTTCCTGCATAATTCCGTCAGTCCTATCTGGGAAGTGAGGTATAATGTAATTATCCTTTTTTTTTTTGCCCTTGTAAACAGCTAGTGTTGGGCTCATTTAATAGAAACTATTTACTGCAATGACGTCTGTCATTAAGTCATTCAAACTGCTCAACCACTTCCCTCTCAGGTTTTTTTTTATCTCCCTCTTTCACTCCCCTGTTCCTGTTGGTATTGATTGGGCCCAAACTGTAATTATATCTTCTGTGTAATTTCTTTGGCGTCACGGCTGGGTTCCTGCCAGCTAATGGAGGCTAAAAGAGGAATCTCCCAGACTGCTTTGCACCTGGTGGCAGCCAGTAATGGTTGTACCAATAAAATGTGTGCTTGTTCCGGTATGATTTCTGCTCTTGCACGTTTTGCGCGACACAAACATAACCTCCCATTAAAAGAAGTGTGTGCACGCGTGTGTGCACGCGTGCGTGCGCGCATACGCGTGCGTGCGCCATGTGTGTCATGGCCATTCATCTCAAGTCTTTCAGAATCTCAAATGTACCATGTTTTTTTTATAATTAGCAGTTCTTTTCATTGCAGAAATTCGGTTAATGAGGCAGCACACTTATTCCACTTACATCCACTCTTAATGACTGCCCATATCAGTGAGGCGAGAAAATGTGACACATCCAGTCTTTATGTAACGCATTTAATACCATTGTAATGTAAAGAATACTTTTTGTCATCACAATCACCTGAAGTAGTTCTGGGAAGGAGGTCACGTCAGAGGTGAAACCGTGTCGATATAAGATAAATTAACAGCCTGCACAGCTCGTGTTTCCCTGAGTGACAAATGGAACATGAAGGGGAATGATGGTAAAGTGCGAGTGTGAAGTTTAAGACCCCCAGATAAGGGTTCAAACAGCTTGATAAAACAGTTCTTTTTACGGGACAGGGCTTTTACGTCATGCAGCCAGGCGTGTATTTTAGACTGATTTACTGAGATAAGATATGGAGTCACACACTCCAGACCTCTCCATGAACAGCCCCCATCAGTCTCTCTCATTGGCTGTGTTGTGTAGTTATGCAGCTGTATGCTTTTGCTTGATTTGTGTTTGTCTTTGCTAGTAGAAATTGTACAATTGTGCGTGATTAACATGTTTACCAGTGTTGCAGCTGACTCCTATGGGATGTAAAAAAAAAAGCACCTTTTCAGAATTTACTGTTCTGATCTGTGATGTGCTGAACTGGTACTCAATTGGAGTGCACAGAAAGTAATGCTTTTTTCTTCTAATCAGAAATGATGAAAACAATATTGTTACCATTGTGCACGTGTTTCTCAATCACCAAATACAAGTACCAGGCAGCACACATTTATTTATTTCTCTGACATAATCAAAAGTACAATAGACTGCAGATGTTAATTTTCAATACATTTCAGAATGCTGCTAATTTGCCAAGTTTTAAATTGAGCTTTGATGATAAGTACATGTAATGAAATTGTTATAAACATTTTTTTTTAAATCTATTTTGGTAACAATGGCAGGAGTGGTCTCTTTTTTTTACAGCCTTTACCTCGTCATTCAAGAAAAATCATAAAAGGTTTTTATCTAATGTGTAATAACACATATGACACAATTGTTACCAACAGCCCATTTTTCTGTGTCATTTGTGCATTTTGTCCATCAGATACTCACACCAACCTGTCCTTAAACATCCCGTACCTGGCCCCTGAGGTCTACACTGTGCCCTTCACCATCTCTGACAGCAGCTCTCCCCCCAGGAGCACCTTCATAAACTTGCCAGGTAATGCCGACTCTCCTGCTGATAAGCTAAAGCGAACACGGGCAGTTTATGGGACAAGAGCGTAGGAACAATCAATAGAGATCAACCCCTGTGTGTGCCAGCCTGTCCCAGCACTGTTCCTGTTTAATAATGATGCAATGGAGCTTTGCAAATGATTTTTCCAGGCTTTGTGATTGCACAGCTCTCTTAAGATAGTGCTCTGCCCAATAAGCCTACTGACACCTGATATGCATTATCCAAAATAACACAAAACTCCATTTGTACAGATTAGAATAAACTATGTGGTTAAGGGAATAATGGGTGTCGGTGTGGTGTCCTTTAGTTTTCCCTGCCTGTAGTTTTGTATGGCAAATTACGTTTATGTTGTCTCGTTCTTTATGAAATTCAGTTTTCATACATGGTGTATAACAAATATAGTAATATGTACAGGCAGGTGAACATTTAACGCCTTTCACCTGTCAACTGTGCAGAGTTTACATGAATTATTCTCTGAATTCTCAAATGAATCTTCCATTCATTATAAGTTGAGCAGTGTTTTTGTTGGAGTAAAAGTGTTTAGAACTTAACTTGTTTTGAAGAATCTTGGCACCGAACATCAATCGTAAACATGAGACAAATTGTTTTAAGTCGTACTTCCTGTTCAGTCAGAACTAGTCTGTTGTGGGATGTTAAAAAAGAAAAACCCATATCAGTAAGTTGTTTTCTCCTTTTCCTCTCCTGTTAGTGACAGTGTGTCCCTGCAACGTGAGAGGGAACTGCAAAATGGCTGCCAAGCAGTTGCAGGGCATGCCAACGATCCAGTCTGCAGTGGGGATTCTGCTTGGCACTTTTGCAGTCATAGGTAAGCTGGGAGGCTGACGAAAACAGTTTTGCATTCGTGAAAAAGTGTGCCTTTGAGAATGCATTTTAAGCTTCATTTAGCTTTAGAAAAGTAGCATTTGGTAGTCTGTGTACTGGATTGTATTGTGTGATGCTAACAGCCAAAGAAGCAAAAATATAACAATGTTGTTGAACAGTTCACTGTTTTTTTTTTTTTATTGCAGGAACTATTCTCATTGTTGTATTTGTGAGACTCTCCTACCAGAACCCAAAAAGGCCGAGCAAAACTAACCAGGAGAGAGTTCCCCTGAAGATTTCAATCTAATTATGATGATACTGTTTTGTCTGTCCTGCTTACTGCCTCTGCCAACTGGATCAATGTAACAATGTTGCTTCAGGGCACTGAATTCATTAAGTGAATGTATAAAAATGAATGTATATTTCAGTTATTGGATCAAAGTTCAGATTTACTGACCTAAAAGCAAAATTACAAGACAATTTAGATTACTCAAGACGTGTAATGTATATTAACTGCTTAGGCCTGTGCCTGGGACAGGATTTATGTTTTAAGTTTGTTCTTTTTTTTTTTTTTTTGTATTGCTGTAGACCTGTTCATTTGTTTCTAAATGGTGCCTATTTACTACAGCAGAGTAGTAGGACCATGGTTTTGTAATAACAATTGAGAGATTTTCGAGAACAAAGTCATAATAGGAAAAGAAAAAAAGTTGCTATATTTCGAAAATAAAGTTGTCATTTTTGTGAAAGAAATTGTAATATTTTGAGTTTAACGTTATAATATAAAAAAGAGGTCGTAATATTTTGAGTTTCAAGGTCCAAGTGTCTTCTTTCTTGTACATTAGCAAAATACTGTCACTTTCTTTCTTTTAATATTTCAACTTTATTCTCAAAATCACTTTTTCTCTAACCTTGGCTCTCTGTAATTTAAACTGCATGTTTCTGTTATTCATCTTCATCTCCTTGATCCCTAATTATTACATTATTACAAAAATATCGTTAAAACCAAGGGGTGCTGAGGTGCATTTTAATCTAATTCAACACATACATTCAGAATTACAACATGCTGCAAGCAGCATAAATGCACAATTTCAACTTCAAATCTTCATATATAATTTTTGTTCTATTAATTCCATCCAAGTATAACTGTATACACGCTGCGCTGTAGATCTGGGTCACTTCAACCTGTAGCAATGGATTCACTCATTCACTTTAAATCTTTTCTGTTCTACCTGCTTGCTTCCACGTTACAAAACACTTTTAATCTAATGAGACAGCCTGAAACTGTCCTGTGTTGGTAATTGCATTAGCAGTGCGTTCAGTTCTCTGTGATTAAGGCTTTATAAATGCTGACCCAGGTGACCTCACAGAGAGGCAAAGCTATATTCAGACCAAAGTGTTGCTATAAATATCTCAACAATTGAAGGTCCGCCGAATGAAACTCACCTAGCAGTGTCCAACAAACTAATCACCTCTTAATCGAGACAAAGCTTTAAAAAAATGAAATAGACGCCACATATTCATCCATTAGCCTGCTGCAACAAAAGTTTTAATTTAGAATAATTGTTCATACTCGACTGTGAGGAGAAAAAAGGCGCAGTCACAAAAATGTGCTCTCACAGACACCATATGTACTGTATATATATATATATATACTATATATATATACAGTACATATATATACTGTATAAGTGACTGTACACAACATTTCGAGCATGAGAGGACAAACAGACAAAGCTAGTAAGTCAAACAAGCAGGATAAAGACCTAGATGTTTTTCTTAGTGATTGCTGGAGACCAAAGCAGAGCTAAAAGACGAGTGGGATGATAATGTTGATCCATGTCTGTTGGATGAAACTGTTTGCTCACACATTAACTAGATAAGATGATTGTGCAACAGGCCTGTTAGCGTTTTTGCACTTCTTCTGTCCGGTAGTGCCCGGGAAATCAATGATTGTAGCTTTAAGTGCAATATGACAGCCCTTTAATCCTGACTTTAACCTTAAACCCAACCCTAACTCTGACACTGACTGTTTTTTTTTATCCTTTAATCCGCCCTAAAAACAAAACGTTGGCATTTTTCACAGCAGACATTTCGACTACGATGCCTCTGTTTTTTCCAGTAAGCCATGATAATAGTAGGACCCTGAAACTAAAGCACCTAACTCGAAAAAAGATCGTCATCATTCATTTTATTTTATTATTTACATCCGTGCTTTTTATACTGTGAGATGTCAACGTGTGGTCGTACTCACAGTATGAACACATAGTTTGCAACACATTGACATAATAGTCAAGAATCATGAGGCCTCATCTCTGTGAAAATTAGCAGCTGTATCTTTTTTTAAATTTTTTTTTTATTTTCCAGGTCAAAGTAAGTAAACTGTTGTGGAATAAATTTGCAAACAACCACATTTCTATGTGCTGATTGTCTCTACTGTTCCAGCAGGCATGAAACTGAGGAAAAAACACGGCAACAATGGAGCAGACATTATATGTCAAATCTAAAAATAACCACATGTATATATTCACTATCACAAATGCATGTGTGTATAGGAGATGCTCCCTCAACTGGAGATTTTCGATGTGCAGTGACTCAACAAATATAAAGACAATGCCGCTGATAGCCTACACACTGCCCATTTATATTAGGCTATTTATATCTCCCGCTAGCTGTTCCAATCAAAGCAACATAGCTCCAAGTAAAAGAGAAGTACACTGAGAAGGACCCTGAGGGAGATGAGAGAGCAGAAAGGAAGGGCTTAGCTTGTGACATAGGTCAAGCGGTACATTTGGGAGGTAATGAGCCTCCAACTTTAGCCTTGATGTGCTCCAACTCATCCTCCGAGGACAGAGATGCTTCAGATGACTTGGGGTGCAAGGCCACAGAGAGAAACGGGGGAGAGATTTCCAATCATTTCAAGTAGCTTGGGAAATGAGAGATAACTCCCCACATATGGACTGACGCTCAGGGACAGTAACAGTGGAGCACTGGACATTTTTCCCCAAGCGGCTGGCCGGTTTTCCATTGCCTGGTTACCGGCACAGACAAGTGTTTTTCCTAATCCCTCCCCCCTATGTTCTGAGTTTCCCCATAGCTTCGGCTATTTTAAACTTGTTTTAAGTGTAGTTTCACTTTGGCTCCAAACTTGACAGTTTTCCCATCTGTAGCTGTCAGGGGCTTTCTGTGTATTAGTAAGTCTTCCATTATTATAAATATGACACAGAACTGTTTATATCAATTAACTTTTTCCGTGTGAAGGACCCTAAATTGATACAAATTTGGTAGGTTGGTAGGTAGGATTTTGCTTCAGGGACCTCCATCTGAAAGAAGATTTTGGTTGTTAGATATGATTAAACCTGCCCAGCACTGAACGATAAACAGACAACGTTAGCGACTAGCTGGTGACCATAGTGGAGGATGTAGCATCTACAAACCTACATATATCCCTCAGGAGTTAGTGGAGACCAAAAATAGAGCTAAAAAGAAAACAAATATTGGACTCACGTTGTTGTTGATGTTGATATTTGCTGGATATGTAAATTGAAAATTGTGTGCTAATAAGTTAGCTTCATAAGGTGATGATGTCAGTCTTGTGTTTACAGCTTTTTTCCAAGCAAGTGGGAGAGTCACTGTCATACCGGGAGTTTATGAGGAGATCGAGACCGCTCTTGTGCCTGTGTTATATGAAGCTAACGCCAGCGGATGGTTTCGTTTTGACTCAATGAAAAACCTTCTGCTGCCCAATCACTTTGAGGTACAAATGTGACCATTTGGAAGGATTTCTCTTCTTTAATTCTTAAAATCAGGCAAGGAAGTCCCTCCTACTTATATGAAAGTAGTAAGGCTGCAACAACTCAACCCCTCTTTCTTTTTTTCCCCATATGTTCATCAGGTAGAGGTTAAATAACAAGAAAATAGTGCCTATATTTCTTTTCCAGTAGTAGAAACTGCCCTGATGTGATGCATATAAATCAGTTGGAGCATCTCCATCTCTTGTGGGTGTGAGAGAGTTTAGGCAAGAAATCCAATCTGTATTTGTTACGATACGGATCTACTCAGAGGCTGAGGAAGACGTCCCGCTGAGAGACCAGTTCATTGTTTGTCATTTGAGTGATTTGTCGTATCTCTATACATTACAGAGATGCAGAGATTTTGAGCCAATTCTTATATACAGTTCTCATTTGCATTTTAATTGCAATATCTGTGATTACATTTCATCTGGAGGCAAACACCTCTTATCATCTTACAGTATGTAGTGCCACTGATTGCAGTCAGAGCCTACAGGCTTTCAAACGAATATCTGCGGAATAAAAACTCCCACCAGCGACGTTAAAGGAACACAATGGATATCTGCTTCCTGCCAATATCTTAAAAGGTTCAAATCATGAACATTCTTCTGCAATAAATGACCTGCTGCAATAAATGACCCACTGAGTGTGGGAATAAACTTGCTCTTAGTTGTTTCAGCATCTCCTACTCTTTCGGTAAATTATGTTTGACTATATAAACATATATTGCCTGCAATTACTGGCAGTTGAGAAAGGTCAGAGGCTGTTTGGGTTTCCCACTTGCACGAATAATTAATTCACTGTCAGGAACGGTGCTGCATAACAATGACAAAAGTCAGTGATGCGTTATGTTGCATCATTGTGACAGATGTGCTCCAGCTGTCCACTTTTACGGTAAAATCACTTTAACAGTCGATCAGGCGGAAACTTTGAGCTCCATCAACAAACCGTGCTCGTCATAGCAAAGGGAATCATGAATGTACCCACTGAAAATAAACTGTTGGTGCGATCCAGCCTTCCTTCAACTTTCAGAGTTGGCTGAGTGGAGATGACCTGTGATTGTAGGAGGCTGCAAGGCTTCACGTAACGCTGTCACAGGCAGCACGAGAAGCTCTTAATCCTGTTTGCTCCAGCTCTGCTACAGTTGTGGTAGAATGTAAATAACAACGTTTACTCAAATGGTAATCACTATTTGAGGAATTTATACTTTACTTGTGTATTTTCCTTTCATTTCTGCTTAATATTCATACTCCACTACAATTCAGAGGGAAATATTTGACTTTTTACGGCACTGCATTTATTTGACAGTTTATAGTTAGTGGTTAATTAAAAAAATGAAGACTTGTCATATAAAACATATGAGGAGTTTATCAAATAGGATGCATTGTTATAGATTAAAGTATATGCAACAGTTACTTGGTACTGTTCACAGCTGTGAATGATACTTGAGGTACATTTTGCTAATAATACATACACACTCTAACTCAAGTTACATTTGTAATGGAGTCTCTTTTATTTAGTTTACTTGCCGTTTTACTTTAGTAAAGGATCTAAATACTCTCTTAAAACAAAGGAAGATTCTAACATCACTGACATTCTCATAACATGTTAAACATTATCATTTGTAAAAAGCACTTCAATAATGTTTACAGCATTATAACCACAGAATAAAACATTTTTTTTGGTGTGCAGCATAATTGCCCTCTCAGACACATGAGAATTGAAATGTTTAGAGATAAAGCACTAAAAGAGACAGGGTCATAGTTCTGTCTTCTGTTTTCTATTATTCGTTCAATACTGCAATTTGATATCCCGCACAGGAAGACAGTTTAAAATGCTTGTCACATAAAATAGACATTTGACAGAGTATGTGCGTCATTCCTGCTATTTATGGCATTTCAGAGACTGTAATCACTCTTACATTTCAGACTATCAAGGCAGGAAGCTGGAAATCAACAATTTGATTCAAGAAGCAGCTGGACTGTACACACATGAAAGCAAAACAGACTCTACCCCACTGTGAAAATGTTGCCCTCCCCCTCTAATATGCGAGGTTTTAAAAGTGTTCCGTGGTAGATCAGCAGTACAGACAATAATAACAGATTGAAGAATTGTTCTTCTTGCATTGCTTGATTACATTTCTTCATATTCTTTCATAAATTCATGAGAGATTAGGTATTCACACAAACATCTGTTTACAGGATTTATTATGTTAAGACATGTATTTAGATTCATATGATTTTCTCCTCCCCATCTGCACATTCAACAAACATGCACACCCACCGCATAGCCTCCCCTAAATCTAAAATGATGGATATTACATGGATATTATATTAATTAACTTTATTATTGAAATCCCCCACTCTGCAACAATTCATCTCAGACAATTTACATAACATGACTACACTTAATGAACACAGAATGCAGTATTTATTGCTGCATCTGTCATCAGCAACATGTATACTGTGTCATTTATCTTATCTTATCTTCAACAAACCCAATGAAAACCAACAAAAGTGTTTGTCCGTTCCTCTTTCCTTTCTGACTTCTGTGGCTCTCATTAGTTCCTACTAAAAATGGGTCAGATATATACAGTATACTTCCATCTTTTCAAAAAGGCTCAGTCATTTCCTAAAACAGCCAGGCACTGTAGTTTTTAGCAAACATTCCTCAAGGAGTGAAACGTGCACTATTTTCAGCTACAGATTTGATGTTCTAGTGAGTATTTACAGCATCATGTGGGATTAACCCAAAATAAACTCCAGTGCCCATGTTCATAACGTCTTCGTAATGAAGAAACATGTCCCCCAGTACAAATGTGTGGCTCACAGATTTGGCATAATGGAGGTTTATGGCACATAGAAATATACTATATCAAACAATTCATTGTTGGTTTGGTCTTTTTATGGGATTTATAGACAATGAGAAAAAAGAAAAGAAATACAACCAGGCTTATCCTTTAATTCATCACAAACTACAGGAGAAGAGAAAAAACACATTATGTATAATTATTGCTCTAATATATTCCAAGCAGCACTTGTAAATAAAAGCCACGTGACAGTGATCGAGCAAAGTGTGTTCTACAACTGGAGAGGACCGTGAAAGAGATGATCACAAAAGGTTCATATCAGGGATCAGCACAAAGGGTGCAGAAGGATACAATATCCAGAAGGTGCTGACGAAACCATCTTTTCTTCGACACTAAATGCGCTGTGCGTGCTATTCTTCTATATCACAGCACATGTGAAAGAACAGTTAATGAGTCTGATATGAAAGAAATAGAAACAAAGGAGATGAAAATTTGCTTTCTTATCATGATCTCCTTTATTAGTTTTTTTTCCCCTTCGATTTTATTACCTAGCAACCCGTTTCTATGGCAACAAAAAAAAAAGGTTTTTGTGTCTTATCATTTGAGCAAAATTCCACTTTGTAATATTTTAATGTCACTTGTTGCTGAATATTCCACAACATTCATGAGGAATACTATATCTTTAATTGAAAAAAATAATACAGTCAAGCTCATCTGGAGCTTTCTAGCCGACCACATGATCTTCATCAGCAGATGGAGTTTTCCCCAGATGTTCAAATCTCCTTTTCTAAGTACTTCTTGTCCATGTTGCCTTAAAATTTAAGATTTAAAGTTCATTGTTGACGATGAAAATTGGTGCCAAAAAGATCCATTTAGTTCAGTCCTCAATCATTTTACGTTCAGGAGGAAATGGTCATCATCATATAAAAATATTTGTTTATTTGTTTCGCATTTGTAGAAAAAAAAGAGTAAAGCTGGTGTAGAGCATCCACGGACCTACATATCTGGATCAGGGACAGCAGCATAAACTGCAAATTAGCAGCCAAACAATTAGATGAAAATGTTCCAATCATTCATTCCTCTCAGACTCACTCATCCCACACACATCATCTACAGGCGCTCACGCATCTCCATCTTGGCACAAGCATTTGCATGATTGTGCTCCTCAGATTCAAAACAGATACAATGCAAGGTTCAATAAAGGACTATAAATAGAAACGACGACCACCTTTCCACCGTATGGGTTAAAATAATCATTTCATGGAGACACTGAAAGAGCAACAGTCACTTGTACATTAAGACATGACAGCCCCCACAGTTGGAAGGCTTTTAGTGTAACAATGCTGTGGACTTGAGAAGCCCACGCACACAGACGCAGACACACATACACACTGTCCACCTACACCGTCTCTGTTCACTGCAAACGCAGCCTCTGCCATCAGTCATGAACTGAAGCTTGAGTGGGATGAGACCTTGCTGTCCTTGTGTGGGCAAACTTTGCTCTGAAATATTCTCGACAAAACACATGAGAGAAAGGTTAGAAGGAGAGAGGAAGAGGAAAGGTCGTGCGGAGTAGTAACACGCTCAGTTTCCCTCAGAGTTTTATTTAATGTGAAGTGCACAAGTCTGACTGATTACAGACTCCCAAAAGAGTTTGACTTTTAGCAGTTTTAAGCATTGCTGCTTGATGGGTTACTCTGTGTCCAGTATGTATTGTATGTGTATGTTTGTTCAGCAGGTCTCTTGGAAGATCTTGAGTTTTTAGCTTTTTCTTTTCTATTAATTTCTTTTTTTTTTATCTTGTTGGGGAAGCAAAATATACACAGAGTATAATGAAATGAGGTACATACATACAGTGCAGTCCTTAGCATGTACATATTTCAACACTACATCCTACAGAGGAATTTCTTTACATATACAGTAGGCCTATACTTAATCCCACCCATCATCCGACCCACACAACACAAAACAAAAGGGAGCCTATAGAAAAACTAAAGAACCACTACCATGAATCATAATATGCATATCAGGCTCATTACGCCCATAGTCCAATAAAGAGTGTTGCTGGCCATTCACAGAAAGATAAATGCCCAAACTCATTTAAAGTTTCTTGCAGTGGGATGATTTCTTATGGGGTAACGTTGACAGTAGTTTATAATACCACATTGATAGGGTAAGTGGAATACATCGAGCCAAACATACAGAATTAAAATGCTTGAGGCAAACAAGATGAAACAAAGCATTATTTAGCACCAATAACACACTGTATTGTATTCTTTACTACTTTGATACAATGACATTGGTCAATCTCTATTTTGACAGATGATCAATTGACATCTCAGTCAGGTTGTCCAGGCAAGCAAGCTGCAAGGTAACGTCTCTATACTGTTTGAAGTTTGTTCAGTACAATTTCTTATGTGCTTTGGTTTTAGTAGATTTTATAACTTGTCCAGTGTGTTTTGCTGCCTTTCATCCATTGCAGTCGCTGTCCGTCGTCGTTCAGGGTCAAAGTTAGGGTGTTCCTTTCACATAAACTGCAGGGACACACATAATAGTGCACGACAAGTCACTTTCTCCCTCTATTCATCTGTATTCCATCTTTGTCTGTATTGATCCTGCATTCATCCATTCCTCTTTTCATATGTTGTTTTGTGATAGAAAGCAAGCTTTCTGGTAAAGGTGTATGATTTTTTTTTTAACTCCTGAATAAGATGTTATCCCCATGACAAGGCTGCATGCTGTAACAATAAAAGTAAGAGGGACTGAGGCTCTGAATGGAAAAGCCGGGGATGAACTTGTAAATGCAATGAATAAAAAAGATAAGCAAAACTCAACGACATTAGTCAAATAAAGCCACAGTTATGGGACTTTCTATTTTTACAGCATGTAACAATAGTTCTCGTCATGTGACACAATGCTAATCATCATTTCACAATAGTGGACATGCTTATCTGTCATCAGACAAGAGCTCCATAAACACTAAGTGGATGGAAAGAATCTGAGGGCAAGAATCATAAAGCCGTTAGCTCAGCAGCTGTTAGGCGGTTTGTTTCTGTAAGGGATGCAGGCGGGCCAGCACTGTAGGCCCACTGATTACCGTTTTTACTCGATGGTGCTTTCCAACATCGGGCCGAGGGCTGGGCACACATGTGACCTATTGAACGGTGACTGGAAAGCTTTGCAAGTGGCGCTGTCAACACCAGGACATAAATAAAGCTAAAGATAGGGTGATGTGGCTTCAGCCCAGGTTTCTGGTCAGCCAAAGGCTTTTTATAGAAACACTCTGATTTATAAAAGGCTAACAGGGACTATTTTTGACCCAGTGGGCTTGTTGGGGGATTGTGATCTTGGAAACTTGTGACGCTCCTGGGTGCGTGACTGACCCCTCTGACTTGAATGTGTCAGCAGTGGTTGGTTGTGGGAGTTGTAGCAGATAGCACATGTGGGATGGATCTAACCGGCCAAAGGCCCGTGATGTTTTTGGAGGCAATCCAGAGTGACAGACAGAGAGATGATCACATGGGTCTATCCCAGCCAGACCCATTAAGTTATCAGATCTCTATTTAATTAGTCTGTCTGGGGATGGAATTTACATAAAGCTTTGAACGAGTTCACTTAAATTGGCTTCTCTTGAATTGAAATTAAGTGATTATTCTAAATTTCAAGGACAAAGTAGCTATTGTATATACCTGAGTTAATTCCTCATTACCATTTATTATATTACATCAGAAAAATAAGCTCTATTAAGATATTAAACATACGTGTCAGAGTCCAAGATCAGTCTTTGGATATGATGTTCCTTTTCACAGACGTTCATGGTCCTCAGTGATCCCCTAACATTACCTCAGGATGACTTGTAATAACTGATCCCTTAACTTCTCCTTTTCAATTTGCCCAATTCTTTGGTTTACAATATCTGCAAAATGACAATCCCATCTGCCTCAGCTGTATGTGCTCAGAGCTACTTAACAAATGTAAGCATGATAAAACTAAGACGGTGAATCTGCTAAACTTCAGCATGTTAGCATTATCACTGTGAGCATGTTAACATACAAACATTAGCATTTAGCTCACAGCCTCACAGAGCTGCCAGCATGGCTGCAGAGTCTTAGTCCTATTTGTACTTAAAAGGCCACTGAGTAGGTCACACTTATGAAAACATGATGTCTAATGACCAACAGTCATTCAAAATAAATGGTAGAAGGTTGTGTCATAAAGACGTTTATATGGTTTGTCAGCTTGACGGGATACCATTAAAAAAAATGAAAAATCTGCAACTGTGCCAAAAAAAGATGCCTTTAAAATGCATCGTGCCAATACTCAATACTGGAAAATGTTTTGGTCTATAAGTAATTCTCTCCAAGGAAATGACTTAAGCAAAAACCTGCCGAGCCAATTTTAGCCGATGTTTCTTATAATATCTGTGACCATTTACTCTGACTGTAAATCTATGATTCTTAACTCCACTGAAGGTAGTTTTATGCATCTATTCAGGAAGCCAAATGTTTCTGACACAGATTTTAAACAGACGTGTATGAAATAAATATGGGTTGACTGAGCTGTGATGCAGCGCTGACTGTATGTGTTGCTATAGACACCCCGTGCAAACAGTGGGATCTTGGATTGACTCAAGGGGCTTTAACGGTCATCGAGTAAAGTCAGACGAGTTCCCTGAAGGCTGTGTAGGTGTCTGTTGCCCACTCAGAATATGTCATGACCCAATGATGGGTAACCCCACACTGTCAGGATCAGATGTCAGGGGTCAGGGTGTGACTGTCATACCTCCCAGAATGAGTATCAGCGTCTAAATCAACATTTACAGTAGGTATACGAAGAGATAAAGCCAGAGAAAGCTAATATATTACATTTTCTGATCAAATATTCCATAGATGAAAGCCTTTATCGCTAACGGGGGGGCCTATGGGTCTTCAGAGTTACTGCAGGGGTCCGCCAAATTACTTTAGTTTGAAAATGTTTTGAAAGGTTGTTTAAATATGTCTAAAAATACACATTACAGTAACATGTATCCAAGCTATTGCTAGCAAAGATAAGTCTGCCTATTTGTGAAATAACCCATTTAATTTACACAACATTGATGATAGTCTAACTGAATCCTTGCGCAATCGTGAGCTAGCTAAACTGTGATAAATCACTGTGCGCCACCTATCCATAGAAATAGTATAAATAGAGAATAGAGAATAGAGAAATAGTTAATTACGTATTATTAGAATAGCTTTGTATTGTATGCCCTAATAACTGTGCCCTACATGTTATTTTAGGGCCCGTTTTATATGCAACTCAATTTTATACATATATACAGTAGTAGCAGGGTCCCTGCTCCGACTCTCTTTTAGCCTGGCCGGAAAAATGTTAAAGACCTCTGCTTTATGGTGTATGAGGTGACAGCCAAGTATAGAATTACAGATCATGACCTCTCTGCCATGACAGCAAAACTCTGTTTTCTTTAATTATCATAACAGACCACCAACAGAGTGTCAAAGAGAGGGAACCGCATCTCTTCTCCTCTGCTGTGATTTACAATCCACTCTGTGAACCAAGGCCACTGTCTGACAACCTTAATGTTATTTGGTGTAGATACACAACCCATAAAAGGTGTATATTATTCAGCAAGTTGTTGCAGTTGAACCTTAAAACCCAGACCTTGAACCTGGATGAAGGCCAAACATCAGTATCCAGGAAAGACAGGTGGTGTGTATGTGTGTGTGTGTGTGTGTGTGTGTGTGGTTGGTTTGGATGGAATAAGTTGGAGATCACAGGCTTGTTCAGTGAAAAATAGTTGACATGCTGCTAAATAAAGCCCCCTAATGAATACAGAAACCCGTGTCAGCAGAGGGGTGTTTAGGGGAAAGAAGCGTCAGATATTTTTGTAGTATGGTTTTATTTTCTGACAGGGTGATGGCGATGGATCACGGGCTCATAGACAAGTAGGGGAGATATGAGCTGGCCAACTATTGTGTTGTGCTACATGTGCTGTTTTTATCCATGGCAACTGCACCGTTGCCCGTGTCCCCTGATTGCCAGATAGAGAGTTGCTGTCCTTGACAATATTGGGAAACTTAAAAGGATTTAGGAGTGGAGCGTCCCGTTTTTTCGGCTTTACTGCTGAAACAGAAGAAGTGACTCAGTTTGTGAAGACTGTGGCGTCATAAAAACAGTGAGATGAGAAGGGTGGATACAGTAGTTTGGTTTAGACGAGGTAGTGACTGGGGTTTTAGTGGAACATGTGGTTTGAGCCATGGCAGCTTCATGACAAAGTGTATTGGATTTTGTAAGAATACAATCAGATAATTCAATGTCACTTAAAGGGGCTTTACGGCAATTTAGTATTGCACCTCCATAAGGTTAGGGGTCAAAACCAACACAGCAGAGGTCAGGATGTTTTCACATTTAGTCCTTGGTGAGGGCTAAGCTCCAAAAACACTGGATCCTACACTTCCCATAATGCAAATCATTAGCATTGTATGTTTATCCCCTTCTGTCCTGCAAATGCCCACCAAAAGTGGTGGAATGTAACTAAGTACATTTACTCAAGTACTGTCTTACAATTTTGAGGTATTTGTGATTAAGTATATTTCCATTTTATGTTATTTTTACCGTAGGCCTACTTCCAATCTACCCCATTTTAGACATATTCCATTTATTTAACAGCTACAGTTACTGGTTACTTTGCAGATTACATAATTAAATACAAAACCTACGATGAGTTTATAGAACACAATGCATATATATATATAGGGTAATCTACTGTATGAATTTAAATGAGCTCATCCTGTAACAAGCTGCAACATAATGCATCTCTTTTTTAATAATCCAATGACATGTAGATAATGATGCAACACTGAGCCACACTGAGGAGCCATTTTTCACCAGTACTTTTACTTTTGACACTTTGATACAGTAAAAATGTACTTTTGCTGGAGTAACATTTTAAATGCAGGGCCTCTACTTGTAATGTAAGATGAGTATTTTGTTACTAAGCCTTAACAAAGCTCCTTCAGTGCCACAGAGAACCGTTTTCAACTGAATATTATGCCTCATGACTAGTGAGGTGACTTGGACATGAACAGTTGGTGGAGTGTCCCTTTAAAGGAATACTATGTTTTTTGAGAGATTGGCCTATATGTAAATACAGTATATTACGAAGTTCAGTTCTACTTTATTTTTTAAAAACCTATGTGTAAATCAAAAAATGTGAGTTAGACATGGGTAGACATGCATACATGTTTGGCAGAGATACAACAATGATGGTGACAAGAGGAAAATAAAAGGCAGCCAGAGTGTCTGTGCAGCAATGCACACGTTTCTCTGTGTGAACAAGCATGTAGATCATTCAGCCGTTCTCTTAAAAACTTTGTCCCGCAACTCTTTTCTGCTGCTCATTTGTCCCGCAGGTTAGTATTTCACAAGTTGCTCAGATGTTGCTGTGTCTGGGAAAAATCACTACAACAAGCAAGTAGATATCCTGATGCTAAAAATATGTGTGACTGACTCTATTTCTGAGGCCTGACTGTAATATCATATTACACGGCACATCGATTGTGGCTGAGGATGATGTGCCCGCTCAGGTATTCTCAGTCTCAATAAAGCTGCCTGATGCTATTTTGGAAGGATTATTTGAGAATATGTGTTAAATATACTTCACACACACACCCACTTTCATGCTTTATTCATTAACCTGCAACGGAATTTTTCCACAGTCATCAGCAATTATATGAAATGAAACCAGACGGGGTAATGCAACCTCTTGATTCAAACAGTACTTACATAGTGGCATGGAGGACGGACAGAGGCAAGGTCAAGTGTTACTGATAGCAAAAGAATATGCTGTCTCTTTGAAAGTAAGATACGTTTCTGCTGTAATCAGCCATTTTCTATCAAATACATCATTTCATTTCAACATGAAGCAAAGATGCTGTGCAATTGTCGGTGGTTTATTTTTACTTTTTGATATTAAATGTATCTAGTTAAAGTCAAACCAGAGTTCCAACTGCATGTGATACAACAGACAGATGCTGCCATCTAGAGGAATACCCGTACGAGCTGAATCCATTGTGCAAATGACACAGAAACCGTTCAATCACAAAATAAACTGATAATGAAATTGAAATTTGTCTGTGAAAGAAAATACATGTCAAAATGTCGGCACAGAAAACACAAGTTGAGTATAAAAGGGTAAAAAGAGAAATAACTATTCTAACAGAATGTGTTTGAACTGTCATTGTTTCTCATTTTGCTGTACGTCCATGTAAATCCGTATTCTGAAGTTTCCTTTAATTATATCTTGGCCCAGTTTTTTTTTTTAGTTTTTTTTTTTTACTCAGTCTAGTTCTGAGTCATACGTATTGTTTTTCAATCATAATCCAACTCACATAGCTTGCTGATCTTACATCTGTTTGATACAATGAAATAGCCTAATCTCCATTTCAGGTAAAATATTTTGTCACGATTATCATCTGGTAAACCTAATCAAAATACCACAAATATAAGAGTACACGATATAGCTCTGCAAATAGAACTCCATTTTGCCATCTGCTGGACAAATATTGTAGCCACATGTTGAAGCCACAGACAAATGAATTTAGACTTCTTCTTTTTTTAAAGAAGTTTAAATTCTACTTTATATACTTTCTACTGTCAAAGCTATAAAACTGGATGCCAAAAATGACTGAAAACATGCGATTGTTTCTCAGAAATTAATTTTCCAATAATACTAGTGTCATTTTAAAAAACAATATTAAAATTAAGACAAAAGTTTATCAGAATAAACTGGACAGAACATTTATTTGTGTGTACAGGGAGGGGTTTCTCCCTATACGTAGAGCACGTCCTCTTAAGAGGCTTTTTGTCAGATGCAAGGTAAAAAAGGCACATGAGAATAAACTCATCCACTTTAAAGGATAGTTTATTGAAATAAGGACATTTGTTCTTAGTTTGTCCAATTTCAAAAAAGCAAGAGAGGAATGCATGTATAGAAGAAAACAGATGTAATGGCCTCCCTCCACATTAGAGCCACGTACCATGGGTATTTATTACAACAAACCAAACACTCTACCGTGCTGAATTTAATGGCCAAATTAAACTGGCTCAATGAACACAGAAAGTCAATAATTGACTGTGATCACAGTCTGTGTTCCTCCTTTCATTCCTCTAGGCTATAGCCTGGCTACTAATTACCTTGAACCCAGTATTGCTGCTTCTGATCGGTGAGAGTGAGTTTAAACATTTGCTTGAATGGCTCCTTTGTCCAAAAATACCAGGTACAAGGTTCAGTTAGAGCAGCTTAAACAAAAGCAGGTGAACTATGCTTTTTGGTAAGAAGAAGAGAAATTGTCAACTGCATTTCATGAACGTAAATGTCTGCTTGCACTCTTCTGTCAACAACCTGCCTTTTGCCTGGTTATGAAACACCAAGAAAAAAAAAAAACCCACAAATGTGCAGCAAATCATCCCAAATTATCAAGTTCAGAAATAAATGTCAAGTCTACGAATCAGGCTTCAAATGTGATGAGAAAACACTGTTGAGCAAAGTTACTTTTAATTTAATTTAATTTAATTTAGCAAAACATTACAAATGAATGCATTACAAAATATTCAAACCACTCATAAATTAATGTTCTTTCACAACAACAGCAACAACAACAACAACATAAACAATCATAACTGAGGTGTCATTCTTCATGTGTGCGTTTTGTTGAATGGGAACAAAATACATTTATCCCTGCCATACCTCTGTATTAGTATAATCCAAGCCCATCTAAATAAGGACCAGCATCACACAAAGCTGCCATAACTTTCCCAAGTGAGACACCAGGGCCTCTGTGCAAGTGTTTCTCTTACAAGGGCAGCTTCAGGGGTGAGCTGCTAGCAGTGTGCACCACCTCCTGTTTAGTAGAAACATCGGACATAGAGTTTGATTAACATTTCAAATGCATTGGTTCCTTGCTAGGCTCTATGAGAGTTAAATAAACCCTTAATGACAAAATAGTTGTGAACACAGGTTTTTGTTCAATCTGAAGAGCATGCTAAAAATAATAAATCCCCCTGATGGGGGTGAATATCTCAGTCTCTTGAGCTAAGACCGGAGACTTTCATGCCCTCAGTCATGGCCAAACAGAGCAGTTAAAGCAAATGCAGCGCTAATCCAATCCCACCTCCAGTTAAGATTGTTGGACTGGAAGGGATCTAGGTCCACAAGGACGGGGAATCCACCAGCAGCAGGCTGGATCAACGGGGGATCAGCAAGGAGGCCGAGGCTGTGAATCTGCAGATGGCAGAGTGGTACGATACCGGTCTGCAAACAGAAACACGCTGCACCGGTATACAGACTTACTAGTTACAGATAATAGCACCTAACAAGAGCTTGCCTTGCTATGGAGGTACAAGTACACATCCAACCTTTGAATCTTCATTAACATAGCTTATAATAATATAATAATCACCAAGTAGCACATAGTAGTCAAATAGAGAACCTGCATAGTTTATATTAGATAGCTTCATAACGTCCCTCTTATTTCATTCAAAAACGGATTCCTCCCTCTGCTATTGAAGAGTCTGCGCAGTAGAGGGACACAGTCTCAATGTGCTGGCAGTGATCAGAATTACTCTTCTGTACAAAGTCAATCAGAAATCCTCAGGACAAGCTACCATGAGGTTAAAGAAATCAAATTAAAATACAATCAATGAATGCATTCACCATTGTCTAAAAAGAGCCTTTGTCATCTACCACTTCAGATCTCTTGGGGTCACGTTAATTGGAGGAACGCACTTTCCTTCCTTTGAGAAGTTGGGGAGGCCTGAAGTTGTTTTCCATGCGTGTCCTCTGATCCTCTTCCTCTCCACTGAACACAAGCGTTCTAAACTTTCCCAGCTGCATCGGGAGAGACAGAAAACAGACAGAAGTTTCCTTTAATATTTGAAATAAATAAAAACATTTTCTTTTTGTTCAACAGGTTCTGTACACAACCTTTGCCTACCATACTAGAAACTAGAAACACGTAAGAGGAAAATACTGGTGATGTTCTGTATGTTATTTCTAACAAATCAAAATCAAGACCAAATCAAACAATACATTTGTCCCCGTGTGCAGCTGTGTGACTCACTCATGCGTTTAATAGGTTTTGAACAATGGAGCACAGATGAATAACCTATATCAAGATTTGACTACAAGGACGATACTTTTCATTAGGATCAATTCATTGTCGTTTTGTTCTTTTAATGGCATTTGTTGACAAGAAAAATATTGAATATTACTAGACTTTTTTTTTTTTTTTTTAACTAATAATGTTTTTTAAAACAACCCTCATATACCACCCTCTTTTTGATATTTTCCCCCCCATTAGCTCCATGTCCATTATGAGGGGGGGGGGGGGAAAAAACAAAATAATACCCTGTTATATAAGGGCTTTTCCCTGCAGGGTCTCCATGCAAGCATTTCTCAATTAAAGCCCTACACACATCCATCCATCAGGATAATCAGCTGGAGGGGATCAAAGGCTTGCGGCCTGGAGACACAGGTTGCTATGCCAGTTGCATAGCTTACGCCTCACCCCCAGGCGTACTACACACATGGGTTTACAAACAGATCGCTCACGGCAACACCCGAGGTGCCAGCGCCATTAGAACTCCCAATTCCTCATGTACAGTCCAGGAGTTAAAAATGAGGAACTAGACTAGAAAAGATCAAAGTGTGCGAGTATAATCCAGAGGCTGGCAGCAGTCGCCACAGGGCCAGCTCACAGAGGGACCTGGAAGGCTTGTGCTGCAGACATCCGGTCAGTCAGCTTAACTTGTCAACAACCTGGGGTTACCAGACCTAAACTTTCAGATTAAATCCCCCATGAATGATGCTCGCCAATGTTCTGGCCTCGAAATATAGCATCACACCATTGGGCCAAACAGTACATTTCTGGACAAGCTACAGCACAGAGGTAAACTCCACCACACCCACCCTCGCAGCTACTCAAACCTAGATCCAGTGATGCTCAACCTTGGTTGGACAATAAAAGGAGGGATATATATATATATATATATATACACTGTGGTAGTTGTAGTCAAGGAAATATAGATATTGTGCCAGAGGGGTTGCTCAGTATTAGATTAATAGAGTTAATGCTGTGTCTTAATTGCTTTGCCACATTACCTGGAATAATAAATAACTACTACAGTGTTCTACGTGTTGGAAACCTGGCATGTATTGTGGTCAAAGGAACATGTTTGCAACAGATACACACACACACACACCTGTTTTTCCGACACTACGATTGGCTCCTTCACGACGATCCAGATGACGCTCTCGTGCAGGGGGGGTGTGGTCAGAGAGCCCAGGTAGGTCCAGTACTGGAGGCTGCTGGGCAGGAGGCACTTAGGGTTGAAACCTTTGAAATCTGTGACACTTCCCTGTAAGAGAAATACAAAACGTTAACAGCTTTTATATTACTGCAATACTGCAGAGAACAGGTCATAAACCACATGAATATATACAGGTAATAAAATCTAGTGGTAATCATAGTACTCACTTTAAACTTCACCGTGTACAGAGCGTCTGTTATCATGTGAAGCCATCTGTGTTCGTCACCTGTCTTGCATAACAGACAAGATTGCTTTTGAATTTGATTTCAAAAGGATTCAAAAGCTTTATTTTCTCATGCACAAAAGCTAAAAACAGGGTAGTAGTTCGCAATGAAAGAAAACCATATCCCAAATGTTCTTTTTTGCTGAAGCTGACGCACATGTCAAGTCACATTTATGTATAAAGCACATTTAAAAAACAACCCACTTTGACTGTGTGACTGTGACAGTGCTATACAGACCAGAGCTCGTAGCGAACAACATTTATCGCAAATAAAAGAAACACCGACATAAACCTCAAGGCGTACGCCTCATAGGCACAAATGAACAACACATTTGCGCGCGTCAAAAATCTGCCACATAAGTAGGATAAAAACGCTAGAGAGTAAAAATATGTTTTGAACCTGGATCTAAAAGAAGTCACTGGAGAAGTTCCTTACTTTTCTACTCACCATCATAACGGCACAGCTATGCACAAGTGATGTCACGTATGCAGCTTTGTGACTGATGATTTACTCTTTCAACTTCTACAACCTTTTGAAATCACTGCCAACATCTTAGGTTTTTGACAGCGATTTAAAATACGAAGTAAAACTAAATTGTAATTCAGTGTGATTACCATGCATATCCAGAAACGGTTGTATGTACACAAAAATAATGCTATTGGTTAAAAAAAAGAAAAAAAAGTGAAGATAACAATTTTTGAATGAGGACAGAATTGCTGTCCTGCAACACGTCAAGCTGCCATGACTTAATAAAACAACTGCGAAACTGTTGCACTAAGAAAAGATGGAGAGGAAATGTGATTGCACTCCAGAGAAATATCTTACTTCTAAAAAGATGCCGAGGACAGCGAGGCCGTCGGGAGCTGTCGCCGCCTCCCCAAACGTCTCGTACTTGACAGCATTCCAGTGTACCAAATGAAGCTAGAGGGGGCAAATGGGAGGAAAGAAACTGAACTGGCTTTTATTGTTAAATACAACAATACAACATTGATGCAGATGGAAAATGAATGAATGTTTTGATAAATTGCATTTAGATTCTACCTCATAGAATAATACTACATTACCACATATACCTCACTACACACCTTAGCCAAAAATGTGTCATTATGCGTTTTGCTAATTAGACACACTGAAGTATCCAGACACTGACCTCAGATGCATAGCTATTTCCTGCAACAGTGTGCTCAGAGCCATGGCAGCCTTTTCCGCCCCAGTGGAAGTGAAACTGTTTCAGCCTGTAGGGGTTGTCAAGAGGGCCTCCCTGGATCACTGTAGAAGATGACATGTAAAAAAATTTAAGTGAAAAACACCCCCCCCCCACTCTGTGGGTGTTAGACAGAGCATCCAGTGTGTAGCATCATCCAAACAGCTTGGTACCATAGTACCATAGTACCATGGTACCTTGGTAGGATGAGTCAACATGGTAACACCTAGCATACTTTATTTAAGGTCGAACTCAAAGCTGAGACATGACATGAGCGTCACAAACAGACCGGCCGCCTGCTTTACCAACAAATCCATCATTAGAGCTTTGTGGCACAAGCTTTAGTTCGAGACAAAAATAGCCATCTTATGCTAAATAAAGCAACGCTAAAGCTACTTTTAGCTTGGTTTAGCTTTACATTCAGGCCCATTGGACAAATAGATGAAATATAATGTCATATTGACGTCCAGCACATTATCGGGATAGTACAGACTGTTTTTAGAGCCTATGGCTTGCACTGCTGGGTATGAAGAACGGCAGCGTAATCTGACTGTTATTCATTGTGATGCTGCTGACATCCTTCTGACAAACAGGCCACACCAGTCCAGGTCAGATTAGTGAGGCATGAAATGGTACAAAGAGCAAAACCCTTTCCCGTTACATCTTACACTATAGATGTAGGCTAACCACAATAACAATGTGATCCGTTTAAGAATTCTCTGTTACCATCACATTTGTGCTGTTAACAGATTTTCTTTCATCTAGAATATGAGGTTATTGGTAGATAGTCGCGTAAAAAATAACTAATGTTCAGGTAGTTAAAAAGGTAAAAAAGGTGAAAATAATCATTAATTATAATTAACTTTACTCATGTCATGTTTGTTGTCATGCATCCAGAGCCATATCTTTGTAATAAATAAATAAATATATATATATATATTTATTGTTAAAAGCTTGAATGATTTGACTGTGCATCAGTCTACATGGAAACTAATCTGTTTAATTCTGTCCTCCTTTACTTAACTTAACAACAGTGCCTCAGATCACTGTCATGTGTGAAGATATGCATGTGTACACCCAGACCAAGCCACACATGGCAAACTGACAAAAGAAGGTTTAAGAGATTTGTGCACCTCATTTGAACAGCGGAGAAGTGCTGAGGAAGTGCATTAGTTATCCTACAGTCTCCGCTGTCATTAATGACTTTCGATGATAGCTTCTTGCTCTCTCTGTGGAAACTGTCTGAGCCAAAACAACCCCACATTCCTGAGCTTATCATTCATGATAATGACAGGGTGGTTAACATGCATCCACCCAGTGATAAAAGCAAATCAGGTCATAATAACCAATGAAATCACCTGAGGTTATTATATCTCTTGTCCAGCAGACAGATACTCATACCGTTAACTGCTGCCTGCACTTCCCTGCAGCATAATCAGGGGTTTATTTGTAACCTTTGATTATGGTCAGTTATGCACATGGTTTGCACTTTTCTAAAAATCAAGGTAATCCCTCCTTTCAAACATATGTTTATTGAAAGTCAACTCTTGGTGCAGATTTCCACTGCATGTGGCGGGCAGCAGATATCAGATTATCCCTAAACTGTGAGCTCTGTCCATAATTGCAAGTCAGTCATTAATGTTCTAATCATAAGGTCATGACATATGAATGCACATAGTCCCTGCCAAGACATTACTATTCGTTCACATTTCTGTTGTGCTTCTTTTAACCACATCTAGCCCCAGGTAGATGGTGCAACTCTAAACATATATTTGAACCGATTGGTTGGTTTTGTTTGTAGCGGGGATTTCTGATTTCTGAAGACTCCAGTTTAAATAATTTGTAAATGTATATAAAGAAATGTATAAAAAAAGACTACATTTTTCTCACCTGAACGGTCATCAGAGTCCTCAAACTCCACAACAACAGAGTGTCCATTGTTGGCGATGTTGATGGAGGTACAGTGATCGTAGTTCAGGACAATCGGACCCAGACTGGAGTCATGTGAAGTCTGATGAGGGACGATGTCAATGGGAGACTGCCGGTCTCCCTCGGCAATGGGGTAGTTTTTGTGCCATACAGAAGGACCTTAGCATAAAAGAAGACCATAAGAAATCAAAGGAACATTTTTAAGGAACAGCTTTAATACACCCAGTACTGCACTTATGCCTTCAGCTATAATTAATGGGGTGATATCAAATGTAGGCTACTTTATAAACAACAACAACAACAACAACAACAACAACAACAACAACAACAACAACAGATAAACAGATTTGACGGGGTCACCTGCAAAGAAAAATATATAAATATTTCTAAAGGATAAGCTTAAGTTTCTACCTGGTTAACTTAGTTAAAGCTAAACCACTTACTGACCAATCTCTGTTTTCACAGCAAGAACTAGTAATAGGTGAGACCATCAGAATTTAAAACCCCAAGAATCAAACTCAAGACTCAAGTCTCGTGCGTGCAAATAATGCAACACAGTAAATAGAGCCACTTGTATTGAATTGGCCATGACACTGATGCTATGCAATGCAAGAGCCCAGAGCAAATCGGGTGTAAAGTCAGGTTAAGGTCACAGCAGGCATCCCTTTAAGCATGGGGCTAATCTCGCATTAACAGCGTTACTCCTCTGGATATAACACGCAATGCCCCCCAGCAACACGAAACAATAGTACAAATGTAGGCTGGTGTAGGATAGAAGGTTAAATGCCTCCACTGTGGATGGGAAAGCACTAAGGAGCATGGATGCTGTCATATCTTACCGTCCTCTTTTCCATATCCCCAGTGATTCCCTGTCATTGTCCCTGTAAGTGGATTCAAGTCTGACTAAGCTGTCGGTGTTTGACTCCCGCACTCCGGTGGGCACGTGGAGGACGGACGCCGCTATCAGCCGAGGCAGCTATTGATGAAGTTTATGTAGTGGCTGCAGGGGAAGGGAAATGATCCCTTTCTTGGCACGCCCCTTCCCGCCCACATACACACACACACACGCACGCACGCACGCACGTGCACGCACGCACACTCACATTCCACCTGTCTGAGGTTTTAAAGCTTATCTTGTCTAATGTCACTGCAGTCAGTCCTTTACGGATTACAACGATTTCAGATTACTATGATTACGCTATATGATCTGAATGTTTACTTTAAGTATTTCTCCAAGCTAAAATTATAATGAATGATATGTCATTTTAGACTATCATGATCAGTGTTTCATGAGGAGTGTCATTCTCTGCTAATTAGGCAGAATCATCGATATAGACTATGGATTAGAAAATAGACTATTGGCATACCCTTTAGAGGTAACACTTACAAATAATACAGAATGATCGTGCAATGGTCCTAAACGAGCATGATCTGCTGTAATGCTACTTTAAACGGATTTGAAAATGTAGGCTAATTGTTCTTTGTTGTTGTGGGGCTGTTGTAAAGCGTGTATCGTACCCTTTATACTTTTTAATAATTTTTTTTCCAGTTTTCATTCGGAAGACAAAGACAAGGGATGGCGATCATGCAATAACTGATTGATTGAGAAAATAACCTCATTAATTGATCATGAAAATAATTGTTAGTGGCAGTAGCCTACATGAAATTGCTGTTATAAGATGAGGTAAAATTGCGGTTGCAATACAAAGTGGGAAGGGCGCAAATATAAAAAAGTGCAGGTGCAGATAAGGTGCAAATCCATAATATATTGGCTATTCTCTTAACAGCATGGATCATAACATATAAATCAGGATCTGTCTAGGTGGGGTTGCATATACTTATATATACTTAGGCCTATTACGTTACACATAGATACATTCATTTCTGGATATTGAGGAGTAATATATAAAAAGATATGCCGTTATTGCTGCTCTGGTTGCCACATCTATATTCCGGGTGAGACGCCCTGTCTTTGTTGTTGCCCCCTCCTCTCGGGAAGTCTGTGCACGCCGCTGCCTCCAACACGTTTGACTTTATATTCAGTATATTCTCTCACAGGAAGGTAGCTTTTCCTACTTTATCATAAACACAATATCTATATTACAATGTAGCAACATTTTATGTCAATTCAAGCCGGTCCGGGTCAGAAGACTCTGTGTCGAAAGTGCGCAGCTGAATGTTCGCGCGGGCATGTTTGTGTTGAATCTGTCGTCGAGGAAGTTAAAATGCGTCCGTAGACGTCTCTCACAAGACAGATACCATGGCAGCCACCAAAGCCTCCAAAGAACAGAAATACGACAGACAACTCAGGTACATTCACACTATATAGCAGATTTCACTAAGAATGTTTAGTGCTTAAGCTAAATGCTGTGCGTCTCTTCCGGGAGGACCCAGCAGATGCGACCGGAGTGCTAACGTTAGCATCTCTGAGCTAACATTAGCTAGAAGCTTAATGTGCTGTCGGTTTGTTTTCCTGTGTGGTGTTTGCTTGTCCACCAGAACCAGCTCGTCTAACGTCACTCTGGCATAATCTATACCCACTGTTGCTTATGGTTAAACGAGTGTGACGCTACGTGGTAGTCACTGTTAGTGGAGCTGTTATAGCTGCACTAGCTCAGTCATTCTTGCAAAGTGGCTTGCTGTGTTTTTTTTACAGGTCGAGGATGAATTGTATCACTAGGTGGCAACATGTGTCCGTGTTATGTTTCAGGCTGTGGGGGGACCATGGTCAAGAGTCACTGGAGAATGCACATGTGTGTCTCATCAACGCCACAGCAACTGGGACAGAGATACTGAAGAACCTAGTGCTTCCAGGTAAACCAGATGTGGCCCTGTGTTAATGCTGCAGGTGTCCATGAAAGCGTCTGTGTGATTGATTTCATTGATCTCTTTGTCAGGTATTGGAGCATTCACCATCGTTGATGGACACACGGTTTCAGGAGAAGATGTTGGAAACAAGTGAGACGGCAGATGTTGCTTTTTTCAGTTTATCTACACTTCAATTCATTTGTTAGGTTTAGTTGTCACTTTAGCCTTCATTTAAAATGTTTAGTTTTGGACATTTTAATGCTCACTTATTTATGGTTATAGATCTGTATGCACCTTTCCACCACACTGTTGGCACCAACTATATTTGCACTAAATCTGCTCAGGTTTACACAGCCGCTGGTCAATGTTTCAGTGTATTTCTGTATTTGTAACAGCCTTTATTCTTATATTTAGTCTCTTCATTTTATCATTTTTTTCTTACTTTTAATGGTGGGGGGGCAGATGTGATATGATGATCTATCTATCTATCTATCTATCTATCTATCTATCTATCTATCTATCTATCTATCTATCTATCTATCTATCTATCTATCT
>CALSCE010009344.1:6592298-6615259 GCA_943593645.1 Bovichtus variegatus | reverse complement strand
TCTATCTATCTATCTATCTATCTATCTATCTATCTATCTATCTATCTGTCTATCTATCTATCTATCTGTTCATAGTTAATATTTTGATCTTTTCTTTCAGCTTTTTCCTTAGCAACAACAGCATTGGAAAGGTATGTTTTGCTGAAATAAATAAATTTATGTTTTATGAACACATGCGAGTGCACACAATATCCTGTCCTAATTCTTTCCCCACCTCCTCCCTATATTTGCATCTCTGTTCTTCACAAAGTCATTTTTATTGTTTAATATCCATATTAAGTAAAGTGTAATGTATTTGCATATTTGTATGAGCCCTGAGCGTAGTTTTTATGTTGCAGAACAGAGCACAGGCTGCCACTGAGCTGCTACAAGAACTTAACAGTGATGTCTCTGGAAACTTTGTCGAGGAGGTTGGTGTTGTTTAAGTTTTCACATTGTGCCATAGATGTTTTCACAACAGCAATAATGTTTACGTAGGAATTGAACTCACACATATTTTGTCTTCATCCTAATAATGACACTATTTACATCACACTAACAGACATACATATAACCTCATATGTAAGTGTGTGGACCAGTATCATCGCTCTGACAGTGACAGAGATCCCTCTTGTATTTTCTGTCACGCCTGCAGAGCCCAGACAAGCTTCTGGACAATGATCCTGAGTTTTTCCACAGGTTTACTATAGTCATCGGTGTCCAGTTGCCAGAAAGGTATGAGATGGTTAATCTTTACTCCAAAATGACTTTCTAACAAAAGAGTTAATGATAATTTATTAAGGAACCTATAGTATGCTGAACTGTTTCAAAATAAATCTCTAAACCTTGTGCAGTCCTTAATGGATGCAATGACGAAGTTATTGTTATTGCAATTGACAAAGAGATTTCTACTTATTTTTTTCTATAAGTTTACTATTTTTGTAGAAACTTGTATTATTTGTTTTCAATTGGCTTGATTTTGTTATTGCTCTATTTTCTTAACTTGTAATTTTTTCTCTAAAATCCAACAGCACATGTTTGAGGCTCGGCTCAGTCCTGTGGAGTGCCTCAGTACCTTTCCTGGTCTGTAAGAGCTATGGCCTGATTGGCTACATGAGACTCGTGGTGCAGGAGCATACAGGTTAGTTCCACAGCATTTCACTTTGATTCCACTTTTCTTTATTATGACATTTTAACACGGGAAATAACAACGTTTCAGCTCAGAGTGGAGCATGAACTCATGAATGTGCAAATGCAGTACTGTGATGAATAATGTCTAATAAATGACCCTCTATAGTCATGAGATTATTGACATTTTATTTTGCCTTTTTATCTATACTTTTTGGAACATTGTCATTTCAGCGTGGCTCATGGTTAATATGTAAAATTTAAATACAAAATGTATATCGACATTTTTACCGGCTCTTTTTGCAGTGATTGAATCTCACCCGGACAATGCCTTGGAGGACCTGAGGTTATACCAGCCTTTTGCCGAATTCAAGAACCACATTGAGTCTTACGACCTTGACAGCATGAACAAGAAGGTGTGTACTTTGGGGTCAGCACATTTGTTTCTGCACATTAGTCAGTTTAAACTATGCCAGCTTTACACAGCTGATAGTACTCCTTTGCATTCCTTATTTAATCTGCAGGATCACAGTCACACACCGTGGATTATCATTGTTGCTAAGCACCTGGAGAAATGGCTGAGTGAGGTACATTACATTTTCTGTGGCCTCCCCAGTGCCAAGATGTCTGACAAATACTCCTTCGCTGATATTGATGCTTGACTGCTGGCTGGCTGGTTGGTGTAAAATAAAACGTCACTCTACTTTTATCGTTGCAGCACAACTGTCAGGCACCGAAAAACTACAAAGAGAAAGAGGCCTTCAGACAGTTTATTCGGGAAGGTATCTGTGGACCTCTGTATTGTATTTGCCTATAAATTCAGTGACTTTGCTGTCAAACTCAAACGTATCTGTGACTTTTCAGGGATCCTGAAGAATGAGAATGGTGTCCCAGAGGACGAAGAAAACTTTGAAGAAGCTATTAAGAATGTCAATACTGCTTTAAATCCAACCAAGGTACCAGACCTTAAATACTCTTAAGTTTTAAGAGTTAACTTGTGTCCCATTCAACATATCTAACCTTTTAAACCCCCAATCAGTCTGTTTTCTATAGTGCTGCAGTTAACAGTCAGGTGTAGTGAGACTCCTCTAGTAACGTCTCTTGTTTTTGCAGATCCCTAGTGCTGTCGAAGACCTCTTCAATAGTGAGCAGTGTAACAGCATCACATCACAGGTCTGTACCTTTTCTTTTTTCCTGAGACCATTCTATTAAAAACACTCGTAGTTACATCAGTTTCAAATAAGTCGTTTTTAAGATGATTGTTTTTTTTAAGTGTGGAGAGTATTCTGTTGGTTTGTGTTTCCCAGACCCCGTCCTTCTGGGTGATGCTGAGAGCTGTTAAGGAGTTTGCTCTCAATGAAGGCAATGGAAGCCTACCTGTACGGGGAACCATCCCAGACATGATCGCTGACTCTCAGAAGTTCATCAACCTTCAAAATGTGTAAGTGTGGAATATATGAGTGCTAGCTGTGAAGATACATTTGGCACAAGAGCAATAAAAAAATGGAAAAAAAAAAAAAAAAAATCCTCTGATTCAACAGTAGGTTCAATAATGTGGGTTTGTGCTGATGTTCATATTTATGTTTTTATTTCAGTTATAGGGAAAAGGCGATGCAGGATGCAGGAGCTGTTTGTAAGCATGTAGAAAGTCTATTGCACTCTATTGGAAAGGTATGTTGCAAACCCATGTAGTCACTAATAGAGTCACTAAAGAGTTTCTAAATTAGTCCGAAAAGATCGTAGGTGTTGTAATGTAGGGCTTAATTAAATCAAATAATCTGTAGTGTGCTTAAAATAAATGTCTAATATGTCAGGCGAATGAGCGGTGACGAGGAAGCACTTGATTTGATGTTTCACAGCAGACACTCTGAAGCCAAAGTGACGATATGGTCGTTGTTGCAACTAACAAAGGCGAACACTTAGATGCTTAGAGGGTTAATATAGGGAAATCTATCCAACTATGTGACATGCCCTACAAAAAAAGTGAATAAATGATATGCATGCATCACAAATGCATTTATGGATCCTACAACTGCATCCAAAGAAGTTAAACTAACTTGAGAAGCCAAATTTGCGATCAATTGTTCAGACCTACAACAAAATTGACGATTCGGTTTGAAGTCAGTTTTTCCAACTTTGTGTCTTCATTGAGGCCTTTGAGTTAGTCTTGCATGTAGTCATGGAATAAATGATGATAGCATTAATGGATTATTACTCAATATATGGATTAACATGTTTGATTAAAAATGGATTACTTTTACTTTTACTTTCCACCAGCCGCCAGAGAGCGTCTCTGAAAAGGACATCAAGCTTTTCTGTAAGTATTATTACGTATACGTATGTTCAATGGGTATATTAATATGCACACAGATCTCATCTCAACCTGATTAATGCAATATGATGTCCATACTATAAATAGAGTTTTTGTAATTTATTTCATATTGAGTTGGGGTTTCATTATGTCACACTTCTATAAATATGTTTTCAAATAAGTTATGTAATGCCTTTAGAATATTGCAGCCTTAAACTACACTGCCTGATCTGATTATTCATGGCAATTAGTATATTATTCATATAAACATACCCACTAGGGTCTTTTTTGGCAAACATGACCGTATGTACACACATCAGTATAAAGTGTGAATCGAAACTGCCTCACGCCATATAATCATCACATTAATTTGTCAACACTTTAAAGCACCATGTTTGTCAAGTGATACCATCATGCAGCAGTGTTGCCTTTTTCTGACTTCAAAAGCTTTAATTTCTCCGAGCATGGAGAGACTATTTTGTACTGCTGTCACTAAATGCATCTCCTGGATTCAAGAGAACTCGAACTGCATACAAGTGGAGCATAATGTGCTCTATTGCTGCACCTGCAAGAAGTTATTGCTAACTGTTTTGTGCATTTGTGTTGGTGTCCAGGTAAGAATTCATCATTTCTGAGGGTGGTGCGCTGCAGATCTCTGGCTGAAGAATATAATGTGGATTCAGTAAATAAAGATGAAATCAGTAAGTTGGAGAAGAATTTCCTTTCTGATTTTGAAATTGTTCGGTCTTGTAATTGTAATTTCTCGTGTTTGAGCTTGTACTATTTTCTCTTTTCGTCAGCGTAAAACGCATTCACCTATTAACGATAGCTGTGTGTCCTCAGCCTCAAGCATGGACAATCCTGATAGTGAGATGGTCTTCTACCTCATGCTTCGCGCTGTTGATCGCTTCTATCAGCAGCACTCCCGCTACCCAGGTACGACCGAGGTTTACGCAGATCTTTCTTTAAATACTTGAGAAAGATGTGAAAGACCTCAATGTAACTGACTTGAAACGTCACATAATCGAACACATCGTAGTCCGCTTTTACTGTGCAGAATTATGTAGAGCGTTCCTCCTGGTGCCGCCATCCCATCTTTCACCACATGTCCTCTCTTACCAGGAGTTTATAACTACCAGGTGGAGGACGACATCAGCAAACTGAAGCTCTGCGTGAACAGCCTACTGCAGGAGTACAGCCTCAACGTCAACATCAAAGACGACTACATCCATGAGTTGTGAGTCATGGCCACTGCTGGGTTTACTGATTTGTAGTGATTGTTAAAGACTTGTGTCAAATAATTATTAACTTTTTTTTTTTTTTTTCTCTTTCCCTTTTCATAACCTGCAGCTGTCGATATGGCGCAGCAGAGCCACACACAGTCGCTGCGTTTTTAGGAGGTAATATTTCAGCACTCTTCAGAAATTTAAGATCCCAACACACAGAATATCTCACACGTGCAGTGCGAACAAATCCAAGATGTTTCTTTTTTTTCTTTTTCAATGGTGTTTGTTTTAGGATCTGCTGCTCAAGAGGCCATCAAGATCATCAGCCACCAGTTTGTGCCCTTCAACAACACTTTCATTTACAATGCAATGTCACAGACCTCTGCTACCTTACAGTTGTGAATACAGTAACGGATTCAAAGTTTGCTTATAGATATTATCATAGAAACAGAGCAAAATCAGAAGAGGCATTTACCAACTGGCTTTAATAAATGCAAACTGAAAATAGGAAGAAAGATTGCGGGTTTTTTTTTTTTTTTAATCACATTTGAATGGGATTACTGCCCAAATGTGTGCACTAAAACCTAAAAATGCTTCTCATGCAGAAGATCTAAGGTTCTTTAGACTAGTATCGACCATAAAGCCTTGTCTTCTTGGTTAAAGTTCTTGAATTGGGAGAAATCAGGATAGCTCCTACAGAGGATTTCTTCCAACATTCTTTTGGTGGCAGATGTCCTTAAACAAAGCTGGTATTAAAACTAACAAATCCAAGACCTTCATGCTGTATTTTTATCTGTGAAACTCCACGTTTATGGATGACAAATTACAACGTAGCAGCACTTTGTATATTTTAGTCACAACGGTCTGTTATTCTATCGTGTTTGGAACAACGTGGAAGATTTTTGGTTAAAATGAACATATTGTATGTGGTGTTAAACTCTCATGCATTGCTATAAAAATATTGAATATTTAACCTGCAGTTGTTTTTATTTTTATTGCGAAGGTGACACATTCGGCACACGCGTCTTGCTGTGTGCACAAAGGTTTCGTCCCTTTACTCATCCGCCCACTCGTCTTAACTTCAGGGTTAAAAGATGAGTTTTGTCGGGAGTTGATGACATTATTTTATCCAACACCAGAGGGCACCCTTCCCTGTTTTACGTTTCACAGATCAACATGTAGTTCCCAGTTTACCTGTTCTTTGAGCCATTACTGAACGCTGATCATTGGATACATACTGCATTTCATGTAATCAGCTGTGGGATGTTAACAAAAAAACTCACAATGTTACTCATTAACCAATATGTTCTTTCTCAATCTTGAGATGCCTTGGAAGGGTAGAGAACGGCGGTCTTCATAATGAGTGTGATCTAACAGGCAGCACAGTGTCCTGCTAGAGTATTTATGTTATGAGGGTCATTGTGATGTAACTGTTGGGCAGGGTGAAGTTTGTCATTTGTTTTTCGTTTTTTCCCCCCAGACTTTTGGCAGAATGGAAATTTGCCCTCAGCAGATCTTTTGCTTTCATCCCCCCACAGCTCTCCCCATGCAGCGATCTGTCTCTCACATTCTCACACACACACACACACACTCGCACCCTCCGTCTGAGAAAAGATAGAGCGGGTTGCCAAGAAGTACTCTGGCCATTTCCTAAATGAAGATTTCATCCACTGCCTAAAAGATTATCATGTGTCCATCCACCCACTGGCTCCTAAGATTATCCTGTAGTCACAGTGCCAGGTTTATTAGGACACACGACAGTTTCCTTTTTGTAAAGTTAGAGTTTCAACCCACTAAATAACTAACTTTAGATATGTACAGAACGTCATCAGAGGTGCAATAGTTGTTCAACTCTATTATACCTCTGCAACCATTACCTCGGATGAGTGGTTTCAATCTTGTCAGGTTTTTCTTCTTTGTCCCAGTTCTGTCTGTGTGTCCTCTTAAATAAAGACAACACTGAGGGAGTAGGGTTTCCTTTAAAGCAAACTTTAAAGCAAACTAAACATTTACATTATTTGAACAGTGTGTGTTATTGGTCATGTTATCCCTTAGTTGCATGAGACATCTATGAGGGAAGATCTTTGTCTCTTATATTGAGAAGTTGAGTTTCATTGTTCAATATTACAACCCTCGGTAATCAGCTGTCCAATAGCAGCTTTTCCTCCGGTGTGTTGAAGCGAAGTTCTCAATTGTCAATGTTTTCCCCCTTCATACTCCTAAATATGATTTGGTTAGCGTGTACGCTATTCAACATCTAATCCCTCTGTGATTCTTTCTCACGAAGAGACTTCAAGACGCTGCAAAAGGGGCAAAAGGTCAAATTTTGATTGTCAAGCCTTTTTGTATACGGCTGTGTCAACATCCCAAAATGTCAGTGCTGACCATTTTGAGCACAGCAGCATGGCGTCATGTGTTGCACTGTATCTGCTTCACTATCAGAGTCCTGACTGAGGCTGGTGTGTCTCCCCTGTAACCCTCTTGTTAGGTTACTGACAAGAGATAACAAACAGGCCAAAGGAGGTCTGATACAACCATTTTGAGGCCCGTTTTTCTTTTAAAATATATGTTTTTATTGAAGTGTTCATACATGCATTCATAAAAAACACCACAACCCAAATAACATATCTGTAGTTACATAAAATGCTATGGTGTATAGCTGTAGATACAGTATGTGCGAATGTAAAGATGCACAAAAAGTAAATTAGTGTAAATCTTTTAGGTTTGTGAGTTAAAAGTGGTGCACAGTGTAGTTGTGTCTACTATATACATGTCATGATTCAGTAAGCAGCAGGTTCCTGGTTTGCGAAACGCTTAATCCCACATTTGAACTCTAAAAGGAAGACAGTGGCCCTGCTTTTCCAAGAAAAGAAAAAAAAATGTCTTTACTCTCCGTTCCATTTTAAAATGTGATACTGCATTGATTTATTCATTTCAAATTGATTCGTTCTATATCCTTCCATTAAGGCTTTTCTTTCCTACTTCAGTTCATGCTGGCTATGTGTTTTATTTCTCTTAATCTGTCATGGAACACTTGCCAATAGCCTCATGGCTATCGAATGCCTGCAGATCATGATTTCAGGGCTTATAAAGCAAGCAACCACTACACAGTACCTTCAGTACATACTACAGTACCGTGTTTCTCTTGGGGTCTAAATAGCTCATGAACAAACATCATCTATGCAGCAAAGGGGTTGATTCAAATCAATGATGACAATGAGAGCCTTATGGCCTCACACAGTTTTGCAAGTGAGCCTATGAGACTTTTGCTGAACAGCAATCGCTGTGGCCACAGATGACAGTACGTCATGATGCTCAAATGCTCTGTTGCAGTGCAACTTCTGTAGAGAAGAGATTTAAAAGGCCGCTAGCTGACTCTGTAAATGACACAGCATTTATTTAAAGTTTGCTAACACAAGCTACTGGTTAACCAGGCCAAGTAAGACTGTAGCTGCAAAAACCCTGAGGGAATTGAGCCAGGGATTGTTTTACTGCTTCGGAGCTCAACTTTTCATTTGTCAGAGAGCAAATGTGCTATTTATTCTTTCAAAAGTTTTGTAGTCTCACTTTAAACCTGCAATAACAGATACAGTTGGCCACTTGGGGGCGGCAAAAACACGATGTGAACACAACATTGAAATATCAACTCTCTTTATGTTGATATGGCGGACAGTAAACAGTTGCTTAACTGCACATCCAGCAGTTATAGAGCAACATTATCAATTATTTAAAGCCGTGTTTGTTGTGGCCGGACAGCTAAAGAACGAGCTGAAACTCACTGATAATTACAAGTCTCTGTAGGTTCATCCCTTTGTCATTTTATACATATAAAATGACATGATATAAAAATATTGATTATAGCCTTTTTCAGGAGAGATTATTATCCACTTCTCTGTAATCTTTTACTTTAGATAATGCCAATCAAACTACAACCAAATATGTCATTGTCAAGAAACATGTGGCAACTACCTCTACATTGACTTCTTGGTTTACTTCACAAAATAGTTTTACGCTGGAGTGAAAATGTGGCCAGTAGAAACAAGATCAAGACTTCAGCTTCCAGGCTCAGCTTGTAACTGCTTTATCTTAAAGACACAGACAGGCGAGGCCTGACAATAGATAGTGTGTGAGCGTGTGCGTGCGTGTGCGTGCGTGTGTTTGGGGTTAGCTGGGAGGAGGGGCTGGTCATTAATGCTGAACTCAATCAGTAAATCAGGAGCACAGCCCGCAGAAGGGCCACACTGCCAACGATGATTCTCACTGGAAGCTTCAGGCAATAACAGGAGAGAAGAAAAGGGGGGAGGGAACTGGATGAGTCATCTTGAAATGGAGGATATTGCACAGTAAAGGTGGCAGACTGGTGGTCAAATCTCCCACAAGGACGAGGGCGGTATGTCCCCTTCTCGCACCCAGTGACTGGATAAAAGGTTGCATTTTACAAAGTCAGAGAGGACTGAGGACAGCGAGAGGCAAAGCCATGAGGAGGGTTAGGGTGATGTCTTCTGATGGCTCATTGCTGGTAGTTTGAGCCATTTACCTGGCTGGGCTCCAACTCGTTCACCTCCTCATGAGGCCCAGGCTGAATTAAAACCGGCCTGCCAGAGCAGAGTGGAGTATTCAGTGTGTTTGCTTCGAGACTGCGGGAGGCCGGCATACTTTAAACCTCTCAGGGGTCTGCTGAGGGCCTCTCCAGTCTTCCTACAAACAGATGGAGCTGTGACTGAGGAATGTATATGTACAATACATATAGACACTTGTGGAAATGAAGGAAAAAACGCGAACAATGCAACACCAAGATGTACAAGACTATAAAACATCTACATTCAAAACATACAAATGTTAAATACAAACGATTTGCCTGAGTGAGTGAGAATGTAAGGACTAAATTAGTATTTAAAATGACAGTAAAATAAGCACCCGTACATGTTTCACTGTAATGTGCACTTCCGCTTGTGTTCTATAGGCTTTGTGATAAGTGCTGTACACCTAACAGTGAGTTTAAGACAGAGTCTGTGAGGGTGGAGCTGTCCAAGCTGCCAGACCTTAATGGTTATATGCTTTCCAGATGCATTGTTAATGAGTTCACGTAACACACAGACGGATAGGACAATTGGTATCCAATCCACTGATTGGGAAGGAGATATGACTATGACCTCTGCCAAAACTAGAGGGTGTTTGAAGACCAATCCGCCTCTCTCCTGATTATTTTCAATACAAATACAGAATGCAATATGTACACATGCACGCATGCAAGCAAGCAGGGAAGAGAGACCAAAGGGAGTGTCTGTGCTGCTTAGCGAAACAGGCTCGCAGCTGACAGTGTGGCTCAGATCATTCTAACTGGAGTTGTTGACAAACTCTCCACGATGTGTGAGGTGTCAGTAATGACAGATAGTTGCACAACTGTATGATTAATCCCAGGTTTTCACACTTATGACTTAATATCATGTAAATATTCTTTTTTTTGAAGACTGACAAACATTGTTGTTTGTGTAGCTGAGCTGAGAAAACATTTCCTACTTTGAGACAGTCATCTAAATATAATACAGATAATAGTGATTATTGATTTTTTTTTTTTTTTAAAACATAGGCATTGTCAGATAATATATGTGTCTGCTAAACTTTGTATAACTAAAACACTTTAAAATAACAAACACAAAACAGACGGCTTGGACAGTTAAAGTTAAACATCTCAGTAACAATACTTCCACATAACTAACCCACACATGTGTGCTTGTGTTTGTGCGATGTGCATCTGTGCATGTAAAATTGGCAACTGTACAACACATCTGACATCAGTGAGGTAACAATGATGTCATGTGCGGGCATGATTTTGATAGAGTGCGCTGATATTATGAACGGCACAGCTCAACATGTCCCGCCACAAGTCTTCAACCATCTGAGCTTTAAAACATTGTGGGAGTCTATTCTCCCTAGAGAAATTCCGACATGTCACAGTAAGAAAAGATTTTAAAAAATAAAATGAATTATGGCTGAATTCCATTTAGCTGCTTTAGTTTCAGGGTTCTGGAAATGTGCATTTTGGCACATGTACATGGCTGACTGGAGCACTGGAACAGAGCCACTGTTAGCATTATTAGTAGGACCTGTTTCCTGCAATGAAAATCCAAAATGTCTGCTGTGAAAAAGGTCTAATTACATCAAATCTCAACCACATTATCCCCTAAACCTTTGACACTAATTCAGGAATATCTTGATGCCATACACCTCCTTACTCTGTGATTAGCCATCTTCTCTGTTTAGTATTTATTTGGGCCGACGTTAGGAGGCAGAGGGGTTTAATTGGCTTATTGTCTGTGCACAGCTACCATCCATTCATCTGGATTCATGTTCCATTAGCAGCCTGGTCTTTAGAGAGTCTGGAAGTCGGTATCTCCAGATGGGGTCAGAGATTGAGTCGCCCCTGCGAGACCTGGGTGTCATGTTGCACTCCTTAAATGCAACACTTACTGTACAGGCACACATACATCAGTGTGTGCACACAAGGGGGGGCGGGCACAGTGCACATACTCACAGGACACAGGCAGCCACTCTGATATACACTATGCTGAATATTCTTCTGATCCATCTGTAGTCTTCCCTACTTCCTGTTCAAAGTTGAACAATACAGTAATGAGTGTTTTCGTTAGAGACGTTCAGCCAATGCTCATAAAGTTATCTTTAACAGGGCTGTGTAGAAAGTTCTGCAACATTATTGTATGCAAAAGTATGTTTGCTCATTTCTGGCATATCTTTCCCTTCAGAAGTACATGAACGTGCACTAGAGTACATTCTCCAGGTGCCATTCTTATCTCTGTCGTGGTACTCTGACATTCTCCTCATCGCTGAGATCAGTCGGAAACGAGGCGCCTGGAATTCCATTCTGGAGTAAAACACAACCTTCCTCTGTGTCGCCATGTCTATGAGTGTTTTTTTTTTTTTTTTTTTTTTGCTTTTGTCAGATACTCATCTACCCTTTTGAAATAGAGATAAATGATTTCCTTACCTCAACAAACTATAGTCAGTTCCTGTGAATCCAGAGAGAAGGGGATATGTGTGAGGTTAATCATGAAACTAGAGGAAAAAAAACCTGCACTAACATGATCCATCACGAGAGACCCTTGCACATGTTGCACTCTTTGTCTCGACTCATTTTTCAAGACAAGCATTAATGAGGACCACCTGTTTGGTGAAGCCACGCACAACCCTGAAAACACGGAGACAGAGAACTATGTCAGCAATGTGGGCAGTTTATGGAAGTTCCAGGTGGCGTTTGTGGTTGTGTGGGATTTGCATGATGGAGACTGTTTTAGTTACACACCCTCTTGTATAAGTTTTGCATTCTGCGATTCACAAAGTACACCGTGTGGACCCAGAGGGGTGGGAATATGTGTGTGAAAGAAAGACACTGTGTGAGAGAGGGATGAGCTCCACAGGGGAGTGTTTATGAAGAGGAGATGTTCAGGGTGAATTCCTCAGATAAGTGACATGGCCTCTTTCTGTTCTGGATGGAGGAGAGAGCACAGCACACTGCAGGCTGTATATGGTAAACCTCGGAAACACATGCGCACACAAAGCGGAGCTCATTGGCTCGGAGTGTACAGTGAGAAAGTGGGCTGTAAGAGCTTTCCAGAGTGATGCAACTCTGCTCAATATCGGGCAAAGTTAGCGATCCGCCAGATGCGTCGAATGATACACGATGCTCGGAAAACTGTGGAAAAGGTGTAATTTATAACAAATGGCACCCGCAAACACCAAGGTCAAAATGTCCCACATACTCTGGGAGTAGGTAAATCAGCTGCATGGGGCCCTATACATGGTGTCAGGCTCAGTTCAGATCACAGCATTCTTCAGATTCCTGCCGGTAATTATACTGGCAGGTCTTATTCAGCTGTAGGTCTTTTATCGACAAACATGGGAGGGCAGTGCTGATCATCCTCAGATCCTTCTACTACGTTCACTCACAACACACACTATAGAGAACAATCAGCTTGTGGAGAGGGGGGGGGGGGCGGACAGAGGCCCCTCCATTTACTGCATGTTAAAAACCAAAACATATCTTCTCTGCTGTGTGTAGCCTAGGTGTGTGTGTGTGTATACATGCGTCCATGTCCATGTGTGGGTGTGTGTAGGCGTTGCAAAGTTGTATTTGCGCGTGCGTGAATGTTTGTGCTTTGCATGCGTCAGCAGGCCAGTAGATACTCTATTGAACCGCAGAGACCCATAAACGCAGCAGTGAGCCTGACAGAGTGGAGGAGGAGGAGGAGACAGAGAGAGGGAGAGGAAGGGGTAACCTCAACAGGGGATGGCAACAAATATGTAGTGTCTAATCCTCTCATTAGACAGCGGGGGGTGTGGAGCGCAATCAGATTCAAGTGGAGAGTTACACTGCCATGTTAGGAGACTGAGGCCTGGCAGAGCGCTTGGGGAAGATGTCTGCGGCTGTAAGAATGTTATCTAATGCAGACACATACAAACACGAACTGACCAGTTCTGTTTTATTCAGCCAAAAGATTCTCTGTAAACACGTAGAAATATAGCACACAGGAAAACATCAGATACAGAGTTGCAAACGCCACTAACACACACATGCTGACAAGTGAAACTGAGCTGCTGATGCAACAGTTACCACAGCTTCTCAATCTCCCCCACAAAAATCACATAAACAGTTTAAAATAGTCATATATTTTCACACAAGTTGACGTTTAATGACGTCTTGTATTCTGCTTCTTCTGGAAAAGCTGTGAATTACAGAATTTAAGTAATAGTTATATATTATTATTATTATTATTATTATTATATATTAATATTTTGGCAAGTTACTTCTGCTATCTCTCTGCAAGAAAGTAAATAAGTGTATTTCCCAAACAGTCAAGATAATTCTGCTTTATTGCAATTTGGATCTTATTTTTGCAGGTTTGTCTGTCCATCCTTCCCACTGTTAATAACATTGTACCCACAGCAACAGCAGCTAAAAAGAAATGAAAAAAGAAATGATAAAAGGCAAGAGGGATACGCATTCATATGGTTAAATAGGCTGTAAACACACGCTCAGCCGGTGAGTCAAACTTATTTGCATGAGAAAACAAACAACAAACGGAAAAACTATAACCCAAACTGTTCATTGTCTTGTGTCGAAGTCTGTTCCCCTTTGAATAGTGTTTCCCTAACATATAATCACAGTTTCCCACAAAGCTCATGTTATAGTTAGGCCATGCAGAGATAACTGCTTGGGGTCAGGTTAAGCTAAGGGAAACATTAATCGATGACGAAACAGACTTTGACACAACACGCTGTGCACATCAACCAGAGTTTACAGAAAGACTTGTTACTTCAACCTTGGACTGTTATACTTGCTGTTTTAATTTCCTGTTTAAAAATGTGTTATTTCCAATCTCACGGGTGGTGGTAGGCAGATTTAGTTACCGTCAGACAGAGCTACGCTTGCTGTTTCCTCTGACTCCAGTCTTTAAATATATGTGTATATGATAAGTGGATGTTGTCACCGTGACGTCACCCATTGATTTGTGTATTACAGTTTTGAAGCCTGGAGTTTGGCGCTTTGGCTGTCGCCATCTTGGTTTTTTGGAACCAGAAATGACACAAGAGGGTTGAGCTAGGTAAAACAACAAGACTTTTTTAGGTGACCAAAATGTCACAATTAACTTTCATACATTGTGAAAGAAAACATTGTTAGAAAACACGGAGAGCATCCTGTCAATCACAAGGTAGCCACATTAAAGCATACGCTGCTTTATCGTCTATTTTACTTTTCCAGAGACCATAATTCCAGTTTCACCAGTAATTAGGAAAATATTTATTGAGGTAATAAATCAAGTCAGAAGTAGGGTCATTTTCTTATAGACTTCTGCACAACCGGACTTCTTTTTCCAACCAGCGGAGTCGCCCCCTGCTGGCCGTTAAAGATAATGCAAGTTTAAGGCACTTCCGCATTGGCTTCACTTTTCAGGAGGTTGCCACTTGGTCTTTATAATAAGCTAAGCTAACCGGATACTTGATATGCTGCTTATAATTACCAAACAGACACGAAAGTGGTATCAATTTCTCATCTAACTTGTGGAAAGGAAGTGGATGAGTGTATTTCTTAAAATGTCAAGCTATTCCTCTAAAATGAATATGATCAGGGTGCTACATTGACCCTTTCATAGTGACCACATGTAGCCATCTCACAGCAGCCTTTAAAAGTGGCACTTTTGTCCCTTTGTGAGTTGTTTTCAACACAAGAAATCCTCAAGTAACAGTAGCACTATCCACCCCTGTTGTCTACAATCTCTGCCTGCCCTCATTCTCCCGCTGCAAGCCTCCCCCTCCTCACCCCTTCCCCTCTTGCAGGCACTCTTTGAAGAAAAACACAGGACGTCTCATCTCAAAGGAGTGTTTTACATTCCATGTTTTCTGCAGCAGGCTGCGTCCACCGCTCTGAATAATAGAACTTTGTTTCTAGAGTTTTCTACAGTGAGACCTTGTTAACAGTTAAGAAGGTTAATTAGCTGTAATCTCATATTACTGGGAATTTACAAAGCACATTGTGTGTAATGCCGAATGCCCACTTCTTTTGCACGTGCACTCGTGTAATCTTATCATTCACCTTAAGCCTCCATGTTCAATAAGCGATGCAGTCAGGGTCAGGAGAAAGTCAGCAGCTTGACTTGAAGCCGTAATTATTAAGGATAACTCATTGTTATTTTTTGGAAACAAACTTATTGGGAACCTTTCTGGGAGGTTTCCTCTGCACACACACACACACACACACAGTGCAGCCCTTCTCTCACCTCACTCCCTCTCTGCTTTCCCTTGAGCATCAGCTGAGTTGGCTGTCTTGCTAAGTAGTGCCAGGGAAGCTGTTCCTTCGTTGCCTCTGAATGTCAGTAATAGTTTGGAGTGATGGCGGGTCCTGACCTGCTTTACCTGACACTTCTCCATCAGAAATGCACAGCAGTGGTGGATCTGGGTCACGTCCCAGTGCCCGGTGCTGAGTCACTCTGCTTGCTCTACCTGTTCCAGCCGCTTGCCAGGCCAGTTTGCCAGAAAGACAGAGCAGAGCAGAGCAGCCCAGTGAAGGGGAGGGGGAGGGACGCCCATCTTCATTGTTCACTTAATCCTGCCTTTCCTCTTATCATCTCTCCCTGTCTACATCCTTTCTACCTCAAAACCCGCCTCCAATTTTCTTACTTATACTGTCAGTATGTTGCTCTTCTCCTTTTTCATGGGAGGGAATTTTTTTTTCAATCTCAGATTCATCATATACTCTGTGAAAAAGTCTAACAACAAAGAGCTCAACTGAGAGTTGCCCACCCTATTGCATAAAAAGAAGGTAACAGCTGAACGTGATAGACCTGGAGCCTGTTTGAGCCACTTTGCAACATGTAAGCCATGCTTTGCAACATGAGATAATTTCCCCTGACATACATTAATTTTGACCCATTTCCCTTATCATAAGAAAACAGCATTCTTGCATGCCATGCAAATCGAAACTGTACCAGCAATTTGAGATACTACGATCATTTGTGAAATTTGACGCTGCCTCCATTCATGACGCCTCCCTGGCTTTAAACCATTAACCCTGAACTGATCACACAGTTTAAAGAAGAAAGAAGTTACTGTGAAAAAAGTTACTGAATCCCACCTTAAAACAAGATCCCAAGTGACAAGAATATGCATTGCGGGACTCTAGTCAATGGTTGCCATGAACTAGACAAGAGAAAAATCCACAGTGTCAAATGATTACCATGCTGCAAACAGTAACCCAAGCGGAGACGGCGGTGACTTGCACATAAGGTGTAACATGGAACATTAGAGGGCAGTAGAAGTGGCTCAGTGAGGGGCAAATGGTTACACGTTACAGCAACACCCACAAGGCTCCAGGCGTTTACAATTATGTCAGTTTATGGATTTTTCTCTTAAATTTCTCTCTCTAAAACAAAGGTGAGAGGCATTGTGAGAGACAAGCTTATGTTTTGCAGGCTGAATTTTAATGTAGATTACATCAACGTGCTTTATAAATACTTTCAACGACACAAACAAAATGTGAAGTTGACATCTCGGTGCTGAGACACGAAAGACGTGAAAAACCAACACTGGGCTGTTACGTTGTTTACCATACAAAACGTTTTTGAATCGATTTCATTTGCAACAAGCACTGACCTGAAATGAGACCTTGCAAAAATGTCCCAACTCAAAAGTGAATACAGTATGTCATCCATTAGGTGAAAAAACTGTCCAAAAAAAGAGGTTTTCAGTGGATAGCTGCTATATCAGATTGCTATATGAGGTCTATGCAACAGTGAGATCAACTGAATCGCCATCTTTCACAAAAGCCTGGGGTGTTTAGTAGTTGCCTGCCATTCATTCTGCAGGGTCTTTCTCACATGTTGCAGTAGGTTGGAGTGTGTGTGCAGAGAGTACAAAGCAGCGAGGAGCTGCCAGTGCCTGCGTGGACATATGGCAATGCCGTGGGCCAGGGGCATCATGGGGGGTGGAGGCGCAGGGCACTGTGTGTATTATATGTGTGTGTTTTTACGTGCGTGTGAACGTATGTGTGCATATGTGTGTGTGTGTTGAGATGAATCTATGACAAAGTTAAGGGATTTAATGAGGCGTGCAGGGGGTCAGTGACAGAAGGAGGCTCCGGCACTCGCCCAGTGATTCTCTGTAAGTGCATCTGAAGGAGTGGCCAGTTTGAAGTCCTTGTTTCTCTAATACAATAAGAACCCCCCCCCACCCCCACCCCCCCTCCCACCTTCCTCCAACCCACACTTTCCATCTCAGTCCTTTTGTCCACCGGGCTTCACTTCAGTTTCTCTTTCATGGACAATAGTGCACAAATGCAGGCACCAGAAAATACTTTTTTATTAAAAATGTGCGAGCAACATTGAGGCTGAAAAGACTATGAACTCAATTTGGTTGTGTGCGTTGGGGGTGCGGTGTGTTTATCTTGTGTATCTTCTGTGTATCCAAGCTGGAGGGATTCCTTTTTTTATGAGTCCTGCCTGCCTCATTCTGAAAACATAGCTGGAATTTTGTCTTGTATACAAAATGAACCGTACATAGACTGCTCGTCTTTAAAGTCAATTAAGTGGTATATTATATATATATAAATATATATATATATATATAATGGCTCATCTGTTGGAAATTGCATGGCCTTAACGTGGTATAATTCGTATGGAGCCTGGCTGGATAGGAGAGCTAGTGTTAGTTCACAAATGATCATTGTGTTCTATGAGACAAAATATGTCTGCAATGTTCTTGTTTAGGATTATGGCGGCAAAACATGTAATTCTCCCCCCTAAATTGTGAATGTTTATTTGTTACTAATTGGGATAGAAAGAAATCCCACTTTTTCTCTCTCCATTTCTCCTTCGCCCTCTCTGTTGACATAACTGGACGTGAAAAGCTGGGATGACGATCTGCCACAGCCTTTTAGAGACCTCCACAGTCAAACAAATGTTGACAGGCCAAGACAAAAGGAACACAAAGAGCACTCCACAGCTGATGTAAAACAATATTCGGGCTTATTAGGATATGCATGAACTCAGTTTGAGAGATATTGAGTCATATTTCTTTTTGCCAAATCAGCTCTTATTTTTCTGGAATACATTTATGGAGCCTTTCTGGAGCTTTCCTCTCCATTGTTGGCACTTCTAAACCACTGCTGTTGTGCAGTTGTGTAAACTGTTGTGCCTTTTGTGAAATTTTGACAAACATGTGAAGAGAATGACTCAGTCAAATAAAACTACAGCATTTTGTAAAAGTGTTTAAAAATGTAATCGTAATTTAAGGTATGTTCTTGTAGGTCCGTGACCGCTGCCCATGTGCCTGCTGCAGCTGGACTGTAGGTGACAGATGCTTTAAGCTGCTATTTTTACTTACACTTTTCACATCTACCTGCCACAGAACAATCATCAGTGTCTTATTTACTATACTACTGGAGTAAAACATGAAGTATATGGAGAAAGACAGAGAGGCAGAGAGGCATTTGTGCCCATAGGAAAAACATCAATACCTGTAATTGCCATACCTTTCTGCATTGCTAAATTTACATTTATTACCTGAACTAAAACCCACTAAACTTTGTGTGTGTGTCCTCGAGAGTTCATTGGAGAAGAATGTGGCATTTCAAGCTGTCATACCAGTCAGTCCCCCTGTCAACGTGGCTTTTAAAACGTCGTCCTACTCATCTCCTTTTCATGGTTGGCTTCCTGTTGCGTTCGGTGCTTGTTGTCTTCAACACAATTCGCTGCCAAACCCTGTACTTGTAAAATTCCCATCATGACCTTAATGGACAACCTCACGGTATCCATTTGGTACCGAACAGGAGTGACACAGGTTTAGTTAAAGTGTGAGAATCTACCAGGTAACACCACGGGATGCTGAACACCATATTCAGCATTACTCTAGGTCAAACAAACAGCTGACAAGCCAGCTGCTCTGACCTGCTGCCGGTCATTCAGGAGGTTTGCAGCTAGTGGAAAGGATGGATGAGTATCTTCCAATACCCATCCATCCTTCTGCAACCTGTCAATGCCTTTATCTACTTTACTGTAAATCTACAAATAATAGTGATAACTAGGTCACACAGGCCACACCAGCTATTCTTAAAATCTTTATGAATAGAAATGACCCTATGGTTCAAACAACTAGAACCACTTGGTTAGGGTCAGGGGAAGATCATGGTCAAGGGGAAATAATAAAAAATGTCTTGAGGTAGGTATAAAACACAGAAAAAAGGAATCTGGAGCCAAAGGCAAACACTCGCACTCATCCAACGCCCTGACCTGTCACTTTACTTTTAACTGAGCTATATTAATTTCCTGCACTAGAGCTGACTGAACGCTGATGTTCAACATTAATCACTAATGCGTAGTTGCGTACGAATGGATAATGCATCCCCTAGTGTATTATGCCCTTACTTTAACCGTTACCTAAAACTAAGTCTTAACCATCAAACATTCCTGTAAAGATGTGAGGACTTCACTTTCCAGTTGTGAAAGACATAATGGTCCTAACAAAGAAAGACATCCGAGAGCAAACACGTACAATACAATACAGAGGGAGAGAGTAAGAGAGCGAGATACTGCTCCAACAGGTTGGGAAAGACCTCAGACATGAACCCCTGCAGACTCCTCCAGTGAGCTGAGCTATCAGTTTCTATCCCTCCATCCGTTTCTATCTTCCCTCCCTGATTTAAATCTCACACATGCACACACTACACACAGTAAAAACCCTTTTTTGTCTCTGCAAATTTCTCTCCGCCCACCCGCTACCTTTTACTCCGTGTGTCTCGTCCTTGCCCTATCCCCGCTGTCTTCAAAGTGCCAGAGGTCATTTCATTTCATGTATAAATAATTCACCAGGGGCCATGCAGCCAGTGTGCAGTGGCTGTCTTAAACAAGCAGCAGCTTTGATTTAGCCCTGTCACCAGAGGAACAGTGAAGGTCATCTCTCCCCAATGGACACTCCTCTGCAGCCATGGTGGCTGGGGCTGAAACAATTTACAGCTGGAATTGTATTACAAGGGCACAACACTGTTTTAGTGCGTTTCTTTTTATAAAAATAGAACAGCCAAAAGTGCTTTCTTTTCTTAATTTGGTGATAAAAAAAAAAAAGTAGGTTGTGTAAATGGGCCGCATTTATATAGCGCTTTTCTAGTGTTAGCGACCACTCAAAGCACTTTACAACACAACACATGCACGCTCACACATCCATAGCACAGCCATCATAAGCAATTTGGGGTAATCATGCCCAAGGATACTTTGACATGTAGACTGCAGGGGACCAGGGATCCAACCACAGTCGCCCCACTATGTGATATTACATGTTCTTCATGTAGCTCCAGCTGCCACTACAAGCAAACAGAACCTGTATCTTATAACCATCTTTTCATTATTCTTCTGATTGTTTTTGTTGTACTCTGATAAAGGGGATTCTGCCTACTCTTCTTTGTGCTCTGTTGGCTCACAGAAATTTCACACTGAATTCTTTTGGTAAACTTTACGGTTTATATAACACCGATTCAAATGTTTCTGTCAACTTTCTGAACGGTCCCTATTCATCTTCAGGTAAAAAAGTTGAACCTTTGAAGAAAGTACAATGTGCTCTGCTCTGTCTGAGTTTGCTTGTATTATTGCTCCTTCATTAAAAATTAAATGACAAGTGCTAAGGTGAGTGCTTGAGTAAATAAAAAATACGTTCAGTACCTTTGAACACAGAAGAGTGTACCTTACTCCAGAGGTCCGAGGAAGGAATGAACTTCTCACTGCATGTTTCCTTGAGACCCACAGGGCCCGGAGGCTTGATCAAGGTGACTGAACACAGAATGAGTTTCCATCTCTAATCTAGAACACACACTGTGCTTATGCACTCCCCGTAAGCAACCTCTCTTTCATTGACTCAGCTGAGATAACAGGTCGTGTTCAGTGTAAAACTCAGTGTTGTTTTTCTGTGAGGATGCTATCACAAGAGCACTGATAACACACGATTGTCCTGTTATCTATGTTGTAAATATACGTATTTAAGCATCATTAGTACAATCTAAAAGTTTACATTTTAGTAAAACCTTTTGTGTCGGGGACCGTTTAGTGGGGAAGAATCTGAACTGAGGGTTCAAGTACAGAGGGTGTGATATGCGATACAGATATCCCTTCATTTTTGATTTGGGGCAATAAATGTAAAAAGTCTTGACTAAACTTGATTTGGTGAGTATACAAGTGTATCTGTATGTACATGTGTGTATCAACAACTCTATGGTGTTAAGCTAAATGAACAAGCAATTGATTTATAGTGACATGTGGGAAGTGACTTTAGGAACACAGTGTAGAGGTCTGGAGAAGCTCACAATAAAACAGATTTAGAGAGGGGTATCTATAAAGGAAGGAATCTCTGTTTGTGTAGGTATGTCCTTCGTTCATTCAATCTACTTCACATTTGGCAAATTTGTATTGCTGGTGACTAAAGGGCGGGGGGGCAGTGTGGAAATTTGGTGCAATTTTGACAGGTTCAATATTAATAAACATTTAATAAAGAAGCGAGCAGCACTCTGTGCAGCAGCGGGGGCGGGGCTTCAGGGCTCTGCAGACTGAGTCCAGCATGTCGTCTGCAGCAGGCCGTGGCTCATCAACTGCCGTTCATTTTTGCTGCTAGATATACTAACGTTACGACCGAACACTTCTTTACGTCTCTGGAGTCAATGAGCGATGAGCATTTTCTCGACCATGCCGCAAGCAGCGCTTCCAGGGGCCAAGCTGTCAGCCTGAACGGCCGCGCCCCGATACAGCACTGCACTAGAGAACATGAAGGGTCTATAGTCCTTTTTCCACTGAAGACATTTTGACATGTGAGAAAAGCACAGGTGTAAGCAATAAAATGAATGATGGCTGAATTCAATCTAGCTGCTTCTGTTTCATGGCCTGTGTCTGAAATCACTTCCTACACTATACAGTGCATTATCTTCACTGGACCATTTGAGTGTGAGTGTTATGCTCCACATAGTCCCATCACAATATTCCACATGTAAATCCCACTGTTAGGCTTGGAGATCTCACACTCCTCTCTTTTGTGGGGTCCCCCAGGGATCTATTCCGGATTGTTTATTATATATACATGCTATCTACGGGGCTAATCATGTGTAGACATAATATCGACTTTCATTGCTACGCAGATGATGTGTAACTCTATGTTCTGATGACGCCAGCTACCATTGATGTGTCATTTATTTTGTCCTGCACTGCTGAAGTTAAGAATTGGATTTCCAAAACATTCCTGCAGTCGAATGACTCAATATTGGAAATAACACTCTCTTGTCTAGGGAGGGTGCCTCATTTAATAATGCTAAAGAATAAGCCCTTACCTAGATGTTATTTTTGACTTAGAGGTCAGCCATACTATCTTCCCCAGACTTGACTATTGCAGCACATCTTATTTTGGTCTAAGCAGGCGAAACATCCATGTTTTTGTGCATTTATTCTTTGTTTTTACTGTAAAACACTTTGTAGTATTATGTGTGTTAGTAGTAACATCTGTGTGCTTGTCCCGCTATGACAAGTCAAAATGTCTCCTGTGAGAAAGACCTATTGTGTCTGAATTTCAAAGAATGATGGATGTAGCAGTTGAGGACGATGTCTCAACTTTCATTTTGGTGCACCATGACATTGAATACTTGCTGATACAACGGCCTGGGCACAGAAAATCTCAGCAGGTGTTGAGCCAAAGTGAAAACTGAGATGACATCCACACTGCTACCTGCTTCATTTTGTAATGACAAAATCTAAATAGGTCTCTGAAAAAACAAAGTGGTG
>CALSCE010009344.1:6542993-6586147 GCA_943593645.1 Bovichtus variegatus | reverse complement strand
TGCAGGAGCTGCTTCCTCTGGAGCTGCAGGAGCTGCTTCCTCTGGAGGTGCAGATTTGGGCTCTTCTGGAGCTTCAAAAGCTTCAGTTACTGCTGCCACAGCTGAAACCACAGCTTCCTTCACCACATTGCTTGCTTCAGCTGTTACCTCAGCTATTGTCGGCGGGGCCACGGCCTCTACTTTAGCAGACACCTCTGCACCGCCAGCCGTCACTGCAGTCTCATCCTTCGTCTCTTTGGGATCGCTCACATCATATCCCTTCCTCTTCTTGCTCAGTTTTCCTCCCATAGTGTGTCCTAGAAACAAGAAGATGAAGGTGTATTTTAATATGAGAGATAAAACATTGTTTAAAAAGTCCCCAGCTGGCTCGGTTCAAAACCCGTATTTTCTTGTTTTGAGGCAACAGTGCTAACCACTGAACCACTACACCACCAAAGCACAGAGATGATTTTACTTTACTTAGGTACTTATTTTGGGTATGAAAAATGTATACACCACATGTGAACATTCGTAATTTATTTTGTCAAACTTTTTAAAATGCAGTGTGGGTTCGACTTAGTTCCTTCAAAAATGTATACAGTGTTCTGTCAGAAAGGAGAATGACGAGAAGTCTATTGTCTAGAGGTGAACTAGAAGTTCACTTAGGAAACTGCTCTCTGCCAAACAGTTTGGCTAGAAAACTGGGTAAATGCATGGGAACCTTACCGAGATCAGACAACTCCACAGACTCTCTACCCTTTCAGGAATGTTGGGTAAGGCTCAGTGCCAAATGAGCCCACAACTCTGAGTTGGCCATGTATGATGCAGATGTACAACTATTCCTCTCTCAAAATGACAAGCTACAAACTGTAGCCTGTGACAGATATAAAATTAAAAACCTGCAGTTACATTCACATATAAGATATGAATTACAAAAGTGAGTTTTCTGTAAATAGAGCAAACATGTACTAGTCCATTGTGACAACACTGTTGTGACTGTAGAGGGACTTTGTGATTGCAACATAATGCAACTTCCTTCCAGGGACAGAATAGAGAACTGGAAGTTCAACTTTATCTTACTGTGCATCAGCTGACCCCGAACATGTGAACCTATTTGAATATAAGATAGCCCTCAAACAACACATGGTTCTGCAGAATAGCAGACACATTCACTTTAAATGCGACAATTTGATTAGCCTATTTCAGTTTGCCAGATGATATTCCAACGAAAACTGGAAATATTATACAACATGGGTTGATTTTTTCCATTATGCCCAAAATGCCAGAAGTAGGACTTTTACCCAACAGGGCAGAATGTGGGTACTAACAATCTGGGAACTGTCCATAGTGCTGCAATGGAGCAATCAAGACAGGATGCGCCATAGACCATGAATGGGCTAGGCTGCACATCCCTTACACCAATTTACAGTAAACCGAACAGGCCAATGGTAAAGAAAAATTAATTACTATGTGACTTTACAGCAACGTAAGTCGAATTCTGCTTTTGGATCTACACATATAACCAATCATACTTTATTTGTAAGGTGGTTGATTTTTATTTTGCCTATTTTTCCGCCAAGAATCCTCGTCTCGGCCTCCAAAAAGCAGACAAAGCAAACATTTACAGTTTGAGGCGAACACCTTGCATTTTGACATCAAATCAAAACAATTTCAAGTCAATTTCCGAGTAAATGCGAAAATCAAATGTACAGTAGACACACACATTTACACCCATTTAGAAAGATAGAGAAGACAGCAAATGTACGGCAGCATGTGCCGGCCGGTAACAAAGGATGGGGATTCCTCACCAGCAGATACTACTCACTGACAAAAGTAATGGGTTGGGTTTAATCGGCAGCAAACACTGCTAATCTGTACTATACTATAGGATATAAACCTATGCAACGCAGGGGAAGAATTACAATATACACTGCACTGGCCACGAACACTTGAGTGATAAAAGCTGTGGAGGGGTCTCCATCCCCCCATTTCAACCCGCCCACCGCTGCTTCTCCCAGCTGCTCTGCCCTTTTTGTTCACGGGCATTTTCAAATGTACTCACACATGCAAAAGAAATCGAAATTCCTCACAATAACGCGTTAATAACTAATCAGCATCCCAACTTCATAACTTTGTTTAGCGCTTTTCTTTAACAACAGAAGGGTTTTTTTTTTTTCTTTGGTCGCCTGGCCTACTTAAAAAAAAAATTAAATTAAAAAACCCCCCAGCTCTGCTGCCTGAGAAGACGCACTAAATCAAATTCGACCGCTGAGGACGAGGGAAAGAAAATCCTGCCAGCCTTGAAATGTACACATTTGCATAATAGGAGAAAGGCAAAGACACAGAGAGAGAGAACAATGGGTAAGCTGCTGCTCATAGTCATCTTTCTTTCTTTCTCTTTCTTTCTTACTCACTTATTTCCCTTCCTTTTACCCACAGAACATTTACCAACCCCACACATGTTGCAATTGAAAAATAAAACGTAAAAAAAAAAAAAATTAAAATAGGAACCAATGCTCAGATGAAACCGACCTGTATTTCTAGAGAGTGATCACTTGGGCTTCTTTTCCAGGCTCCGGCTGGATGTGATAATGGAGGTAAACCTTTGGAGTGACAGCTGCAGATTCCGCCCCTGCTCTCCGAGGTGCAGCCTGGGACTGTGTTGTAACTGAGGAGTGCCCCCTCACCGTTTTCTAGACATCTGTCGCTATCACAATCCAGCCAACCCCTCTACTGCTCCGTCTGCAATCTATACCCTCCCAATCTTTAACCCCTCCTCTCCCGCACACACCCACTTTCGTGCATATTCTCTGTTGTGTAAATACATCTGCGGACTGAGGGTGATTATGAGCGGACTGGCACTATTTTCACCTTTTAAAATGTCTATTTCTCAACTGCTTATGCTTTGCCAAAGAATGATGATTTAGGAATTCATGTTCGCCCCCTCCCCACAGGAGTATTACCCTACCATAATATAAATTATGCATAGGAGACATTATGGCAGTAAAACCACTTGTGTAGCCCACACACACGCACACACTCTAACCTCCATGGAAAATCACAGTGATTCCTTGTAGTTTCTTTTTTTATGCTGCCTATTTACATCCCTATTTACATCATACATTGTAATCATGAATAGGAGCATAACATGTGTGAAGGCATTCTGAGTAAAATATAATGCAAACTGATATTAGTGGGTTTAAAAGTGCTAAATTGAATCTACATGATGCAAAATGTGGTTTGTGCTCGAGATGTGGTAAACTGTTGATGTGGGCATCGATGTTTGGATCAACGTGGGATTCTGAATAACTCATTTAAATCATGTGACATTATAAATATACACAGGAACCGCTTTCTGAAGAATGTATGAGCAATTACCATGCCTGGCTTCAAATAGATATACGGTTCTTGTTAGGGATTTAAAGAGGACCAAAAGTTCATTCTTATGCTAAAGTATTCTGATGCATTGCGCCTATTTGCTATTTGCCTTCCACATGTTAATGGGACAAGGTTGGTCCGGGGTGAGACTTAATGAAATTCAACAACTGACCCTTCCAGGTGAACATGTTGTCTACTTCAACAATTTGACCAGAACAGTCTGCCACTGACACAGTGCTAGGTTGAGGTATCTGAAACCACAGATGACTATCAGTTAGCCTATAATAATTTAATTAGGTTGGGGCAAACCTATGCAGATCATTTATACAATATGGACGTTGATCTAGTATGAAGTAGCTCATATCTCTTTAGCAGTCCAGTTGTTTCCACTTCCTGTGAAAAGAAAGGCGAGATTGGGTCTTTCCCTGACAGTTCACACAAACACGTTTTCCTTAACTGTTCCACCCACTGAAACTGGAAGAAATACATCACCGATTACACAACAATGGGACTGAAGATCTAATTACATCACTCAAAACTCACCAACCTGGTATTTAATCAAAAAAAGCACACAGGAAAACAGCAAAAACAGGTTTTTTTTAGTCCAAGTTTTGGCCTAGTTGAGGGTGATTTTTAAGGAGATTATAATATAATTAAAATAATAGTGGCTAATTGACAAGGTGACGTATAGCCCATGTATAAACTAAGGTGGCATGAAAGCAAGACAGGTGTCTCAAGACATGTGTCTGTGCATGTAACAAAAATATATTGGAAAATATTTTTTTTCTTGATATTTTATATTATTATATATTTTCATTTAACACAACATATTTTGTATTACATGTTCCTCGCGGGAACCAAATGGTTTAGTAGTTTAAAAGCACAATTGTTTTCTTTTCTTTTCTTCCCCACTGTTGTGTTTTGCCAAGGGATCTTTAAATAAATACATGTATCACTCATGTTTTATAGAATTAATGCCAAACACACAGTATTATTGAGGAGACAGCACCCTCTCCTGTTACAAGAGCTCGTAGCACAACACAGCGTCTAGAGAAATCTTAACATTTTTTAGATGAAAAAATGACACAATTTCAATATTTTATGTAAATGTATAATTACATTGAGCATTTGTGAGACATCAGCTAAAATTGTGTACGACTCTCTGTCGATGACAACTTAAATATCCCTGATTCAATCATTGTATGTCAACACAAAAAGTGTAAGAAAATATCTTTTTGTCACATGAATATTGAGAAAGTAATCTATGTTATTTAGTTCATCTTGTAAGATCCAAGTCTTGCATTTTATAAAATGCTCTGCTATCTACTTTTTCCAACACAAAGTTCTAGTTTGTTTGTTTTCCCTGCTAGCAGCAGAGCTAAACAGTGACAAAGGGGCAGCAAAGGCTGAGTTTCACATGATGCAAAAGCTCTGGAATGCATTCCCAGGAGTACAACCACCACTCCAGCCAACCACGCTGCTCCACATAGACAGAGGCACATGGGAAAGCCTTGGAAAAGCCCCCCAGAGTTTTCATGAAAATGTCCAAAGCTCATTTGTCTGCAAGTCCTGGAGCCTTTGGCCTAAATTGACCTAAAGACAGAAGAAGTGGAGAAATAAAAGAAACAGGTGTTGGGTGCTACGACATGCTACAAGCTAATCTCTCAGTATGTGCAGAAATGTGCAAAAACTGCAGGGCTTGTGTGGAGGATTTTCTCGTTGTGAGGAAGGGTTAGTTGTATGCTGGGCAGGTTCATATATTTTAACCTGATTTCATCCAAACATTTTAACTCTGGGCTTTATTCATTCAAAGGCACATGTCAACAGTGTCAACAAGAGCATGGTTATACGTAAAATCACAATAGACGAATGTTATTAGAAAGTATGACACCTGCACACCAACCTACAGTACATCCACAAGTAATGTTGACCTCATGAAGAGTCTTCTTTTATATCACTTATTATTTAATTTGATCCGTCAGAATTCAGGATGAATAAATGCCATAACAATCCTAACTAAAGTGAAGTTATAAGTTTCCCTGATAAATATGATGCCAGTTCAAATAATATCAACCTGAAAGGGAGGCGAGGCGCACTCAAAGGCTTGGTTATGATTTCTACACATTCAGATTCATAGAAACCGGAATTGCCCCCTCTACTGGAGACATTGTTTCATAACAACAGTATGAAATAATCTGAATGAAAATTCATATCCCACAAAGCTTATTTTGGGCTGTTGAAGTTGATGAAGACTGGACTTTGATCTATGACCAAAATGGTTATGGTTTCCAAATACATTGGTTACATTTATACCTATTAGACATAGCTTATCTTAATCAAAGGGATGCTGTAGATGAAGCTGTGTATTGATGTGACCAGGTTCCAGAGTTTAAGTCCTGTGGTGATTTAGGACTTAACATTTTGGATTGATGGTGGTACTAGAGCTATTTTTTGAGAGGATCTGGGCTGGTTGGCACTCGTTTTCTGACCTTACAACACCTTTGAATACAAGTTAATAAAAACTGTGCACAATGCCCTGTGATACTCCTTTTATTATGCTTGATCAGGTGAAAATGACCTTTTACAAATCAGCATCCTTTGACATAAAATAGTTCTTGATTCAGTGACATGCATGTTTAACTGTATCTATGGATACCTTCATGGTATGTGTTTATTAGACTGCTGGGCAACCATGACACCCCCTCAAAGCCCACTGTCTTGCTTTTTCTTGCATGTGGTAAAGACGAGTAGGCCTAGAAGAAGTGCAAATGTGCATTGACTAAAACTGACTGACTTGGAGTTGGACCAATCTAGACCAATGGAACTTAGCAGGTAAAATGTTTCTCGGGTCAATAATTTAAGGTTAAATCCACACTGGGTCACGCACTAAAGAAACTGCAATTGCTACAATGGGCTTTAACCTCTGGCTGCAAGTCAAATGTTGATATCGCACACTTTTCTCCATCAGCTGTTAAAGAGAAAAAACCTGCGATGACATCACTTACTGGCATGTGGCCAGAAGTGCTTGATGTTTGAGCCACAAAGAAGAGGCACATCCTCTTTTTTCATATATTAATTTCACAGTTTTGTACGAACGCACTTTAAAATAATAATTGAGGCGATAGATAACGATACTTTATAGCTATACCTTACTTGAACGTCAGACGTGCAGAGGTGCACCCAGGGTCCCGGCGCGGCGTCGCAGTCAATGAATGCAACATACCCTTGGCTACTTGGATGAAGGCGGTGCTAGTGGTGCCAAAGCAGCAGGGCCTTGCCTTTGTGGTTGTAGAAAGAGAAGATGGCTCCCGTTCTGGAGAAACAGCTCCCGGGCGCAGCCGACAATAACAACGAAGAGGAAGAAGGACAAAACCTTTGGCAAGTTCTGTTATTATTTCAACGACTTCATGTCTGCCGAGGCCATTCTTCGAAAAGCACAGCCGCTGTGGTTCTGCTTTGTCACCGGCGGGTTCTCACACTCAAACACCGGCCCGGCTAGCAGTAACATTAGCACCAAGCGAAGCTGGGCGGTCAACGTTACTTGTGTTAGCAGCTCAGCTAACGTCAGCGAAGTGGGCTACTGCTGATTTGCTACATTGAAGTTAGCCAATATTTTGTTATTAGGCGAGTTACACTTTCACCAGGAATGTTTTTGAATTAACGAGTGAAGTTTCAGAGAGCTACTCGTAGTGTTGGTAGTTCATGTCAAGACAACACCTAAACACTAGCTCCTTTTATGCAGGATACAACAAGCTAACAGGAACGTTAACAAGCTAATACCACAACCAACTCAAGTAAAATTATGCAGAAAAATCCTCTTGTGGTTAGTCAACGCTTTTCAAAGGGGCTCGTACTGTTATTAGGCTTCAACTTGTCAGGTTTCATGGATTCAGATCCTTAGTTACTTGTACCTAACGTTACCGGTCAGTGGAAATGACTTATCATTTCCTGCTATTTTTTTGTGTTGTCGTGGACACATCGTTGGGCTAACTTAACGCTAGCTGGAGGAGTGGAGTACTCTTCTTGAACGGTTCAAGTAAAAGTTATGTAACATATAATGACCAATTACTGTTTTGGTATCAACATATGGAGCTGTCAATGTGCCAGCTCCATAGGATCTGTTTTTGTTCTCAATGTGTGAATTGTTTTTTCTTGTAGGACCTCAATACTGAGTGAAGTTTCAACTACATCGAGTTCAAAGTTGCCATCAGGAAAAAATATCCTGCTATTTGGTAAGTATTGCTTATTTTACCTGTGTGAAAGTCTATGCTTATGCTGTGTTTGTAGTGTGTCTGTTTGTGGGGATGAGGACCTGCAAAAAATCACAAAAGCTAATGATTAAAAAATTAAAACTTGTCTGCAATTTCAGCTGGTTTTCTTCCCACATGCTTGAAAGGAAGACATAAAAAAACACAAAATACAGAGAGGTCCTCTTGGGTGGGGGCGTACTTATTTGGGTTGGCCTTCCAATAATGTGAGAAATAACAGTCTCTGACAGTCATAGAAACATGAGGGTTGTAATTGCATTTGAGGTGGAAATATTGTAAAGTCGAGATGTTTTGTATAAGCAACAAGTTAAAGTGGTAATGATTTCTTCCAAATGCCCATAATGATATGTATTGAACAATATTACGACTGGCACTCATAATAATGTCATATGTAGGCTGATAAATAAAATGTCTTTACAGGTGAAGATGGATCAGGAAAAACGGCACTTATGTCCAAACTTCAAGGAGCTGATCACAACAAGAGAGGGAGGGGACTGGAGTATCTGTACCTAAATGTCCATGATGAGGACAGAGATGGTGAGTCTAACTGCTGTAGCTTTACTTGTGGTTGTTTTACAGCAGTAGCCTTTGTGAAATGACTGTAGTTTAAAACAATAATAATATTGCTTGTATTAAACTAGTATTTTTGTTTTTCCTTTGCAGACCTTACTCGCTGTAATGTGTGGATCCTGGATGGAGACCTATACCACAAAGGCCTACTTAAGTTTGCTGTTTCAGCTCAGTCTTTACCTGACTGTCTAGCTGTGTTTGTTGCGGATATGTCACGGCCCTGGACCATTATGGAGTCATTGCAGAAGTGGGCGAGTGTGCTACGTGACCATGTGGACAAGCTCAAGATCCCTCCAGAGGACATGAGAGAAATGGAGCAGAAGAGTAAGTAATGTTTAACTTTATCTACCCAGAAGTGACTGGCATTGTGGATGGTATCAAAATGAAACACCATCAACGCTTTTATTTGAAAATGTTGTTCTTAGTTTGTCGTTCTTTTTTGCTGGCTCTAGCTGCACATTCAAAACCACGTGCCACATTTTTTAAAGGTGTGGTTTATAGCTGAAGTCTCTGATTTTGCTTTACTTTCTAATTGTACGGCCCTACCTTAGAATATGTATGTTTTTTTATTCATGTAGGTAGCTTGTTCCCTGGTCGAGCATTTGGCAAATGTAAAATGAACATGTAGATATTAAGACTGAAGATTGAATTGAATATGATTGAAGCGGTCACTGTTCGGTAACATACTATGAATGGCAGTCGTTTTGTCACGACATCCAAAAATCTGAGATAGAAATGAAATATAACATGCATACATTTAGTTGAATTGTGTATCTCAGGAGAGGGTTTAAATGAAACTCTGAAGCTTTCAGAAAAGGTGCCTGAAGCACCCCATGGTGGAAGAATTGGTAGTCTTACATAATAAGAGACAATCTCCTTGCTGACTGGCAACAAGAAAAAAGGAGAGTGGTCGCTGAGTAGCATGCAAGGCAAGCACTGTGTAACATTACACATTATCATGGATGTTTCTAGGTCATCATCAGAGAGGCCCATGATCCTCAGCTGTGTGTTCTGGCTGGAGGCGTGCTCTGCAGATCAATGGGTGTGATGCACTCAGATGTTCTCCCGTTAATTTTAGAACTGATCATCTCTCGCTTATCAACAGTTCTTTTGTGTTTGGAAAAATGCTTCTGAGGGTTGCAAGTTAGTTCAGTCAGCAGGGCTTTACAGAAAGTTCTCATCTGCCACCAAAAATTGCATGCTGCTGCTGCTCCTACATGTCTATAATGACTTCTCACAAAGAAGTCAAGCTCTTTAAGGATTTCAGATGAATTTGACAGAACAGGTTTAAAATGTTCTCAACATATAACATGCTAATACAGTGACAAGTGGTTACAAGTCTGCTGGCAAGCGTAACAAGGGAAAGCTGGTAGCCAAGTGCTGAGTAAAGCACTTTAAGTGGGTATAATGATTTTTATTGGATCCACATTTCTAACTTGTTTTACTGACCTGTTTAAGTTCAAGTGGCTGTATTAATTGAGCATTGTTGAAACTGATCATACAGTGCAGTAGAATGGAAATACTCCGTTGAATGTATATACTATATTTTGTATGCAGTAAATGTTGGCTTGAGCGTTGCAATTGTAGTGTTTGTACAGTAGAAGTAGTTTTTCTTGAAGTCTTCACAATTTGTTCAGTTTCTGAGGCTTAACTTCAAGTCTGTTTGTCAGATTTATCTTGGGTTCCTCCTACTTTCTCTCTTTAGCCACATGTTCTGACTCCACCCACTGACATGGTCAGCTCTCCAGTTTTAGCTGAGGCATGTCATCCACATAAAGTATCTTACAGTATGTCTGTTGTGATGTCAGTGGCAGATTGGTGAGACCTAGTCAGACAACATATTTGTAGATATGAGTGAGGGAGACAGACAGACTGGAAGTGAGCGTGAGTGGCTTTTGTCCAGGGAATCTTGCAGGCGTCTTGCATCATGGTTCCCTCCCCTCCAAACGCAGAGCCAGAGAAAGGAAGGGACGTAAACTGAGTGGCTCTGAATTCAGTCAGTGGGCCGGACGTTCTGACTCTTGCTGTGCTGTAACTAAAGTAGGGTGGCTACTGGAGTCGTCTCAAGTTCAATTACAGGATCAAACTATTGCTGAGTGGACCACACATTGAAATGAGAAATATTTCACTCAGTGACTTCTGTGGCAGTGACGAGACAGGGTCTTTTCTTTTAGCTACAGTATCTCGGAATGGTGTGAAGGCAGTAGGCAAACTTGGGTATTTTGTTTTGACTCTCTTGTTTCTCTTACATTAAAGGAAAGAAGTAACCTGACTACGAGCCAGCAGCATTAATTAGTAAACAGATTAAGTCTGGTGTAAAAATTGGGCTTGTTTTACAATAGCCAGCAAGATCAAATTTGCTTATTTGACATTTAGTTGGCCAGGAAAGAGCCCTTTTTATTTGTAGCTAAACTTGAGCTTTGGCTTTCACCGACATTTAAAAAAAAAAAAAAAAAAAAAAAAAAACTATTATACCTGTTTGGGATCTTAATGATTAATACAGATCTATTCTTTTGTGATTTAAAAACAGAACTAAAACCTTTTTTGAAGTACAATTTCAGTAGTTAAAGTACATTATATAATTTATTGAAGGCTGAGCAATCCTCGGTTATGTGTGCCAAAGTATTTTGACCCCACCTTTATTTGTGGAACAGATAGGTCTTAGTAGGACAAAGTCCATCTATTTGTCTTTGTGTCTTTTACTTTGTATTTTAACTCCTTTTTAGCATCAAATACTTTCCCCCTGTAGGCTTGAAATCACAGAGATTTAAGTTTTCATGGCAAAAAAGAAAGACTCAAGTAATTTTTTTCTTAGCATAATTCATTGCTACACTTCCTCAGACACCGTTGTGGTGAAGAGGGAGGACCTTGATGAATGGATGGCAGCGAATGTTTGAGAGATGTTGTTTTTGTTACTTTTTTTTATATATATTTCTGGCCTCTTGTTTTATGTTTTCATTCAATAAATCTCCTAGCTGTGTGCCATGTCTTGGCCCAGCAGAGCCCCTGTGTAGTTTAAGTCTCTGCACGGGAAAGGATTAGATAATATTCTGACTTCTTTTAACAGTTATTCATTACATTTATTTTGTTAAATTAGGTTTAGATGTCCTCTGTACTCTGTATATAGATCAATATCAATATTCTGATTGAGATTGTCATGAATCATCTTTTTGTATGGTGTACAATCATCATGTTAAATTCCTAGTGTACAGATTCCAAACTATTTGTGCATATGCACTGGATTTGTGTAATCCTGTGTCCAAGGATGGTTCCCCATTCAGATTGTTTCTAACACCAGTCCCCGCCCCATATACTCAATCCCATGTCTGAGAGTAAAGGAGTTGGCTCAAAACAACAAGTCAATCTGGGTTTGTGGGCTCTCCCTAACTGCATTTCCGAAACTCCTGAGGAAGTAGGCCAAAGCTTCCGACATATAACCCCATCCCCTCCCTGCCACAACCTCCACCTCATGCTGCCGCTTTCTAAATGTCTGGACAGCTGTGGCAAAACAGGAAAGTGAAGGATGTCATGTATTTATCTTTTTATCTTTCACTTGAGGTCTAGTATGTAACTGTGAAATTCTATCCAATAATACTAAAACTATACAAAACCTATAACAGCAATGACTTGCTGTTTGTGCATTTACGTTTGGCATCTTCTTCATCATTCATTGGGCAGGAGCAGGCATATTTTAATATGCCAGTTAAGTGCCATGGGTTTGTATGGACCCTATGATCTGAGACATATGAGACAATGGGCCACATGCAGGAAGCGATATAAGAACACATTTCCTCTTATTTCTGTTCTCATCCACAATTTGTTTCTATTTTGTTAATACCCATTTATTTCTGGTCTTTGCTCTTCTCTTAGGTAAGAGAACACGCTTACCAAGATAAGAAAACACATCTTGTTTTCACAGTCCACAAATTCTTTGTCCAACGCATGGAAACAAAAGTTATAAACATTAACAAAAACTCATGAATATCATATAATCAAATTTAGATTATTACATGTTTTAGAGTAGTAGTAGGGTCGTTTTTCTAGAGACTGTTGCTGCATGCATCCTATAATTTGAGGCTGAGCACAACAATTAACACTGTGCTATGAAACCAGGTTTATACCCTGATGCAGAGGCTACGACTGGCTCTGTAACTTTACAGAAGGCGCCACCAAAGGTGATGTGCAAATTACATGTTGGGGCTACAGATACTAAGTGGAGAACACAAGAACTTTTCCGGCTTTTAAGATTTTTCAGCTTAGTGTTTTTTCTTATGTTGGTAGAGTTTGTTATCACAGGCCTCAGTAATCTTGCTAAATGTGTTGCTAATGTGTGGATTATTTGTAATTTAGATCGTTTTTGAAAAGACAACCTTTTGCTCATAGTTTGTTACTTTACACAACTTATCCATGGTATCCTGAGAGAGTTCTTTGATCACTACGTTGCCATTAAATGTATGTTAGAATGGGTCATAATGCACAGAGAGAACATTCAAAAGTGCAAAATAATTGGATGTCAGTTGGGAAAAGAAAAGCCTTTTAATTTGATAAGAGAAACAGAATCAGGTTGATGTAAAGTCGGCACAAGCAGTGTTGGTTAGTTTTATTTATCACTACTGGACTGGTACATTTCCCTTCAAAATACACATTTTGCAAGATTAACTTTTTTATAAAGATACAAACTTTTTTTTTTTTTTTGTGATTCATTGTTAAATGGGAGTCAACTGGAAAACAATGTGAAAAAGCTTTGGTAATTAACAAAAGAGAAAGGGCTAGGCAGGTAAAGACATTGGAAACTGAATTTATCTTAATTTTTTATTATGTTCACTAATGGACTGAATTCCTATCTTTTGCTCCCTTTCTCTCTCCACTAGTGGTGAAAGCGTTCCAAGAGTACACAGAACCAGAGGATGCTACTACGTCCTCCCCACAGAGACGGGCCCCAACAGCAGGGGAAGACGAGGCCATTGTGCTACCGCTTGGGGACAACACACTCACACACAACATGGGCATTCCAGTGCTAATAGTTTGCACAAAGGTATGTAATTCCAACAGCCCAAAAAGTCTTACGTTTGAAGCATCTACAGACAACTAATGTTTCGGTGTTACTATAAGAGGTTTTACCAATCCATCAAAGCTTTTCTAAGCTACTTCATTCTGAGTTAGGACATTGGCTAGGTCTCTGACTAAAACTACATTATTGTGACCAAACAGCCAAAATAATTATACTAAATAAAATTCTGGACTATTTAATCATGTCTATGCAGTACAGCAATACTTTTCTGTTTGCTGCAAAAAAGAACCTACAAGAAGATCACTGTTGTTTGTATGTGTGCTTTGGTTTGGTGTCAAATTCTAATCCTTAAGGCGGTTGTCAAAAATCATTACATTGGGGAACCCGTTCTCATTACTTAAAAAGTGCAACTTCCCGTAAGTCGAGTTATGGTCCATAACTTCTCTAAACTCCCCTTGCCCCCTGGGACCTGTTTTCTTTTCTTTTCTTTTTTTAAACTTGTGCAGCCACAGCCCTTGTAGCCTGTAGGAACCTCTCTCAACTTAGCCCTGAGTTGTCTGAAATAAACTGGCACACAAAGCACATTGACAGTCGTGCTCACTTCTGATGGGTTCTTTATTTGGCTCCATTATGAGCACATTTGGGCTCAGACCTTATGGATGTGTATGTATGCTTTTTTCTGATGTGCTTTGTTAAGGCAGTAACTTCAAATAAAAAAGCTGCCATTATACTTGCTTGTTAACCCTCTAGGCAAAGGATAGTGCTGAAAAACACAGTGTAGCCATCAGCAGAGCTTCACATGCTTGCCGAGACTACAGCATGGTGAATGCACTCTTTATCACTGGTGCCTCTGTCTCGCCCTTATCAGAGAAGAAATAATGAGTTTGCCAGAAAAAGTCATAGTTCAAGACTAGTGTTGACTGGATTTAAACTGGGCTGTCAGTCTTCTTTTGATCATCACAACTTGTGTCATGACTAGTGATGGAAGCTTCACTAGAGATGCACAGCTCATAGTGTTGTGGAGGTGTCCACCCTTCCAATCTACACCAACTCCCACCTCCAGTCATCTGCTGTCAGTGTCCTTTATCATCAGCTCTACTTTGCTCTACTTTCAGCGGCTGGCCAAATGGTCATCACCAGGCCGACTAATATCAAAAATAAAATAAAAAAATTGGTCTTAACGACTTTTTATGAGGATTATTGTTTTACTCTGCGCCTAAAAACAACAGCACTTGGAACATAAATGCCCTGGAGGGGGAGCATATTGATTTGTGCATCGCACCTGTGTGGATTGACAGGTTTTTAGGAATGAAATCTAGAATCACAACAGAAGACACTGTAGAATGGGCTGAAGATGCAGAGTAATCTGTAATCTTCTTCACATGTGTAAATGCTGACTTTTTATTGTCTGTGTCATTAAAATATTTATCTCTTTCCCTCTCCCAATATGTTATCCTTCAGTGTGACGCAGTCGGCGTACTAGAGAAGGAGCACGACTTCAGAGATGAGCACTTCGATTTCATCCAGTCCCACATCAGGCGATTTAGCTTACAGTGTATCCTATAATACTTACTTCTTTTTTGTAATTCTATCACAAAGGTCAATACATTTATAACATTGACTGTTCAAACGGAAATGTTGTCTTTATATTGCCCGTGATAATTTATTGATTACTGTATCATCAATTAATCAGTCAATCCACCATCTATGTCATTACCCCAACAATTGCTGCCTTAACGGAATTAAACAGATGGAGCTGGCCTGATCTATACTTCAGTCAAAGAGGAGAAGAACCTGGATCTGCTTTACAAATATATAGTGCATAAGATGTACGAGTTCAAGTTCACCTCACCGGCCTTAGTGGTGGAGAAGGATGCAGTGTTCATGTAAGTGAAGCTGGTTTATTTAGTTTATCATGTTTCTTTGGTCATTCCTCTCTGTCTCAATTATTACTGCTCACTGTCATAGTTGGAACATTTAGGTCATTTTGTTGCCAACTGCCATCTTTCTTTTGTTAGCAGTGACACACCAAAAACCAAATTTATAATTTTTATTCCAAGGTAATAATTATCCACGACAGTTTACATCATTGCACCCACTGAAATTAAACTGTCTCCTCTTCTTTCCTTTCAGTCCATGTGGATGGGATAATGAAAAGAAAATTGGGATTTTGCATGAAAACCTAACAACAATCAGAGCCGAGGATCCATTTGAAGATTTTATCACAAAGCCTCCAGTACGAAAGGTAAGGCAATGCAAACACTGAGAAAAACTTTAGAGTATGACGTCACAACCCACAGGGCCAAATAAATAAGCGCATGCTTTCTCCTTTGCTCTTCTCCACAGCTGGTCCATGAGAAAGAGATAAATGCAGAGGATGAGCAGGTCTTCCTGATGAAGCAGCAGGTATGTGTCAGTCTTTCTTGCATATTTCATGATTTCTGTCACCAGCCGCTGAGATTGACGGTGTGTCTAAAAATTCCCCCCCATGATCAAACTGGATAACATGATACGGAGGTTTTTAAATGGTGTAAGTGTTATTGCTAGCATTAGAACATAAAGTTGTAAGGAGGATACTTTGCTTCTGGGTTACAAACGTATCTATAAAATAAAAACATTTATTTATTTAGTGAGCAGGTAGACCCAAGAACCAGTTCTTTGTAAGATTTAAGTGATGATTCTGAACTGTCAAATTTCTCTTACTGTACTCACGTGCTGGTGAATATGTGAAACTTCCACATGACAAGTAACATTGCCTTCACTTCCTATTTTGTAAACAAATAAATCAGGAAGGCAGTCTAAAAAAAACTCACTTAAACTGAGGTGTAAGTTTCGCAAGTTAGAGAATTGTTCAGTGTTTACAAGTTTAGGTTTTTCTCTCAACAGAATGCCCTCTACTTATATCTGCACTGATTGTCCGTCTATATTTTTCGAGATCTAAATACAGCTTGTACAGAAGTTGAAGTCTTCCTTATTTTAAATACACCATGCAGGTTTTCAAGATGAAAGAAATGGTTCAAATATGTATGTTTAAAATTAGTCAACCATTTTTGCCCAGTGCTTCCAATCGATGCATAGAAACCTTTTTTGTTGGAATCGTAAACAACGTCTGAACTAAGGCGTTAACTTTGTAACTATTTTTTCTCTACAGTCTTTGTTAGCAAAGCAGCCAGCCACACCAACAAGAGGAGCAACAGTAAGTGTCTTACCATCCCTCAAATGTGGAATATTAGTAATGGATGTTTTTTCTTCCTCCTTTTTTTTTCTTCTTGGCACTTGATCCTTTTTCTCCTGGATAGACGAGCTATTTGTTTGTGACCAGAGTCTTGCCCTGGTTTCTGTGTTGCAGGAGTCTCCAGGACGGACAACTTCAGGGTCTCCCAGGCCTGCGGGTCGTGCTGGCCAGACCAACGTGACCAGCGGCTCACCAATGGCTGCTGTCAAAAAGCCTGACCCTAACATGAAAGGTAGGAGCTCTGTGACTGCTTATTTATTTTCATACCTGATTATGGAGAATCATACATTTCCCTCCAGTGTTCCCTAGTTTGTCCCAGGGGCTTGCACTGCCCTCTCTTTTTAATTCAGGATTCTCTTTAATCATCTACATTTATTGAAAGCAATGTTTGGACCCCTGCAAAAAAGCTGTTGTGACAGCAGTCCTTTCCTACTTTTACTTCTTTTACTTTCTACTTCTGAAGAGTTGCAATATTGCCCCCAAGAGGTGACTAAACTAACTAAAATAATGACCTTAACAACAAATTCCTGCACACCTCCTCAGCCCGCCACCCTTAAGCAGAAATATTTACTTTCTCTCCTACATTAAGTGCAGTAGGGGGCTAGTGCATTCCAACCAGAGTGGGTTTAACTGGATTTAATATAGTTCTGTTAACCCTTTGCCTGTTGTGGTTTTGAATTGCAATATTACTTGAAAGGATTTTTTTGGACTTTTTAAAAATCATATCTCAATATGGAAAGTTTGTAGCAACTTAATTATGAACCTATTAAAAACTACTGTTTGTAACATTGTTATCTTTGACAATATCAAAAACTTCTGTTTGTAACATTGTTATCTTTGACAATATTAAAAACTTCTGTTTGTAACATTGTTATCTTTGACAATATCAAAAACTTCTGTTTGTAATATTGTTATCTTTGACAATGGTCACCAGAAAAGGAGGTTTCCTTATTACAGAAGGGCTTTTAACCTTCATGTTTCTCCTGCAGCGGGGGCTGCCAATGAGGGAGTGCTGGCTAACTTCTTCAACAGTCTGTTGAGTAAAAAGACTGGGAGCCCGGGGAGCCCAGGGAGCCCGGGGAGCCCAGGAAGTGGAGCAGTTGGAGCTGGAGTGCAAGGGTCTGCCAAGAAAACAGGTAAAATCTCTCATTCCGGCGAACTCTCCGCTGATCTCAGTGAAAACCTCATCCTCACTGTTTTTAAACCTTATTACTCACAGGTTAGCAGTTGTCCTTTTATCAAAACAGTTATAAAGAATTACTGTTGACTACAGCATCCTGTGATTTTAAATCCATCTCAGAGCATGGGCTACATGCACACTTAAGTCAAGAGTAAGAAATGGGGGCTTTTGTTAATAGAGCTGTGGACCATTTTGCTGTCTGGAGTTTTATATCTACAGCCAGAGAAAGAAAGAGAGAGAATTAAAACAGGAGAAAAAGAAAGTTGTCTTCTTTGACTGAACTTCTGACATCTGAGGAAACTTGTAACAGGCCTGTATGCACCAAACCTCCAATCATAAGTTCCGCCATGTAACTAACGTCATATCTCTTGCTCAACTAATTTATTTACCTGTTATTTTGCTAGAGTAAACTCGGCTGTTTTGCATGTCAACCAGCTTATGATTTTTTTGTTTTGTTATGTTTTTACTTTGTTATATCAGGTAAATATAACAAAGTCAAATACTGTTTTTGAAATGCCTGAATGTCCGCAGTGAAACATTGAGAGAAACATTGCATAACTCATCTCATCGCCTGGGACCGCTGACATGTACTTTTTGTTCCAGCGCTGAGCTGTGTTAACACGGACCCAGCTGAAAGGATAATGCATGAGTACATGTTCCTTTTTGCCTGATGATTAGTTTTGCATGTGTGTGTGTGTGTGTTAACTGTGGCAGCAAACTGCAGCATGGGACCGCATCACCATCCAACCCTCATCCATCTGCTTGCTGGCTGTAGAAAACCGTTCATTTTGAATACACACAGAAGCTACAGGAGATTACTTTTGGACTTTGTCTCCTGTTTTTTCCAAGGGCAGAAGCCGGGTTTGACTGACGTCCAGGCGGAGTTGGACCGGATGACTCGGAAACAAGACTCCATGGTTTCAGCTAACAACATACCACCGCCGACCGAGAACGAAGCGTGAAGGCAACAAAAACAGCTGCATCGTCCACTGCGTTAATACTCTGGAAATATACATGTACATGTGAGCATAAAAATATTGACCAAATTCCCAATGTCTATATTAGTCGGCACACACAGTGGTTTCACCAAAATGAGTTTCAGATGCTATCAGATATTTTTGGGTTCTGGTGAGATAGGAAGAGAGACATAACAGAGATGATGATGATGGGATGTTAAGTGCTGAATGCTTGGCTTTATTTATGTCCTCTCTTCCACTGTAAATGTTATTTTGTGAGGGATGTCAGTTTATTGAAATGTGTGCACACTCTCAGACAGCCAGCCTGATGCGCTGGGCTGCAGTCCCCCCAGTTCCTGGGTTAAAACATCCTCTCCTCATGGGTTTAAAGAGTGGAAATATACCAGTCATGTGGCCTCTGGGTCAGCTTATCTCATGGAAGGAATTTGGTCGCAATTGGAAAGGTATTTAAACTTTATATATATTCATTGAAAAAAGTTATTAAAATACTTGCAAACATATGTAGTATGTAAAAAGAAAAAGTGTTGGCTATGATACTGATGTATTTATACAGAGCTCGTCCTTTTTATTTTATTTTATTTTATTTTGTGCACCATTTATCGGTTTAAGGAAACGTTCATCTGTTTCGCACGACATGTTAAAATGCCACTGACGTCATGACACTAATATGACGAGTCCAGATAGCTGATAGCATATCATACCATTTGCCCTATTCATCTCGAAGGATTCTGTAAATATAAATACAAAAAAAAATCTATCCAGGTTAACTTTGATTTTGTATAAAATGCAATTCTGTCCAAATTCGGAAAATAGCTTCTTTGCTAAATGAGACTAGTTGGGATTTGATGGGCTTAGAGGTTGCGATGGAACTGCTTTGTAAATTTGGGGATGGGGTTGGGCAGCATCTTTCCTACTATAACTCCTAAGTGCCTCGCACAGTTAGCTGTTTATGTCATAGTAGAGGTGCTTGTCTACGTAAGAGGAAGTGCACTGTAGCACCATCGGTCTTTTTGTCCATTTCTTGACATCCAAATAATTTATTTCGTGTTACATTTTTGTTAATGTACAACAAGCCTGTGGTGTGTTATTTTTCCGAAATAAGATTTCTGCAGCCTAGTTGATGGTATTCAATAGAGCAATAGATTGAATGCCTTCATACAAACTGTAAAGGCTGCTGATATTAAGAAGAAACCACACGATGGAACTTTTGGGTCCCCCAGAAGAACACTTACTGTGGTTGAAACCACTCGCTTTGCAGCCAAAAGACAACCGATGATTTGCTGTGGTTTGATCAAAATAAGATATTGTTTCGTTCAGTGTCTTGACAGCACTGTCCTCCTTTTTTTGATTTCACATGTTTCATTCACACTGTACTTTGTATGTCGGTTAAAACATTCCCAGTTTCTACGTAAAGTAGCTGTAGAAACACACCCCTGTAGTGAAACCTGTTAGTCCAGTCCGGTCTTATGGTTCAGTCTCCTTCAGTGCCCATTTTGAAATAACGACCTTTGCCTTCAATGTACAGCTAACAGTTTGTCACACTGGCCACCCTGCCTTCACAGGAATGCTCCTAATTAATTTGTGTGTCCTTAAGGGGTTGCTCAATTGTGTTCTGTAATTTCTTCTTTCTTTTTTTTTTAAAACCATTATATTGTACCATATCACATCTGTAATAATATTTATGGTTTCATGTCGCCATAATCTAATCACAATTAAGTGTGTGTTATCATTAAGTCTGTATGCAAGGCCCTACTTAATCTTATGGATAGTGTAAATCAGTAGCTTTCACATAATTAATGGCAAGTGTGAGGAGAGCAGCTATTTGCTATTCAGATAATAGCAATAAAGGAAAACGAGTGAATTAGGACATGGAACCAAAGATGCATATTAGTCACTATTTTCTGCTTTTATAGTTGGTAATCATTCGTAAGATTAACCAGTGGCCATTGTTTTGTCCCACTCTTGCATGGAGCCCTTGTATTCCAAACTGCAGACCTGCTTATGAACTCTTGTTTTGAATAACACCCTGATGGTAGACATGCCTTACTCCACTCAACCATATCTGGGGTTTCATGAGTCAAAGGAAAAACAATACCATAATTGTGTACAGTAGATTATGGTAAATTCTCTAAACCGGTCTACAAATGCAATGCAGTTGGGGTTTGACTTTAAATTAGCTCTGTAAGGGAATAACCACAAGACCACATTGGTGTACAGTCTACTTTATGCATTATTTGATTTGTTATCAGAATGATGCTACACAACTGTTCTGGATTTACTTTTGATCAAAAATGAAGCTCTTGTTTATATCTTTCCTTTTTTTTTGTGTGTGACTTGGTGGAATGTGCACCTGAGGGTCTGTTGCCGAGGTGGATGAAGCACAATGTAAGAACAGCCAGGAGCACTACCTCCACATGTTGAAAAAAGCACTTTTCCTTGGACACTTGTATTAATTCCCTGTTGCTACAGTTAAAGATACAGAATGCATTTTTTTCAATTTTCTTTTGCCTTGCCTTTTTAGAAAACTTACTAATGAACCTAGAAGTTAATCTACACAGTAAAACTGCATATTTATCTGCATTTGCTGCTTGAATTATGGACAGTGCCCCTGGTGGTTAACTATGGAATAACTGCTTTCTGCTGACAATATTTTTAAATTGAATCAATCCTTTTTAGAAATAATTCTCATTACACCTTTGCTAGGGACACTTTTTGGGACATCTTGAAGTAGATGCACCATAAATAAATGTCCATTCATTTTCAGGTTTTACCTTTTTCCCATGAAACACCTTGTTTTTGTTTACATGCTAATTCAAATTTGTTTGTGTTAAATATGGCTTTGCCCGTTGACAATTTCTGTTTAAAATAATTTTGAAAGGCCACCCTAACCTGACTGACCACGCTGACATTTCTTCATAAAACATGGCCACACAAGTGCTCTCATGCTGCTTGGTTTCAATGTTGCACTCGCTTTTTCTAAAGGTTTTATGTTGCTCCCAAGATTGACTAATGAACAGTTGTTCATGTAACTTTTGTACTCAAACGTCAGTTGAAAGCACCTGCCTCCTCACATCCCAACTGAATTGCCTTCGACCACTATTGACAGTCTACATCTGTACGAGACTCTGAGCTTCCGCTTCCAGTCCTTTTGTATTCAGGATATCAAGACATTGTAAGCACATGGCTGGCTGCATTTTTGTGTCCTGGATTAATTCAGAAGTTTGATTGTATGACTTTTAACACAATTCTGTAGCCTTTAAGCTGCCATGTGGATTCTCGCTTCTTACGCCGACAAAGATAAGGAAAATGTTTATCAGACCCCTGGCTTCAATAAAACCAAGAATCCAAACATTGGTTGACTTTCACATTTTTGCATCTAATTGTACTAAGTCTGTTGATTTTGATTGACTTGAATTACTACACAGTCCCTCACGCCACCCCCTCACTTAAGCACAGGAAAAAAATATGAAATGGTGACATTGCTCATTCAGGGTGATCATGGTGTTGATTGCTCAATCAAAAATGGAACTACGTTTAGAAAAAAAAAATGACATAGGTTGCCTTTCAACTAATAAGAAATGCAGACAAACACTGAAATATCACAAAAATATTAAAATAGTTGAAATGCATATTTGTACTGTAACATGCCGATAGACAGAGAAGGTCCCCCTTTTCTCTTGTTAAATATTATAAAAGGTAAAAGTACTACAGTCCTAATGTATGCTACCAGAATCACATTCTCTATGTTAAATGTCATACTCTTTGATTTGAGTCTTAAACGGATGAGTTCTCAAATCTAAAATGTATTCAACTGAATTTGTTTAGTCATTTGTTTTTAATCCAGTCATTCGTATCTCATCCTACAACTCCAAGACTGCACATTTTATTGGCTGAGGCATTGCTAGGGAATCGCTGTGTAAGGGTGAATCTGCACATTTGTATCATTTGAGCAGAGTCTTTAATCTTTGTAGATGCCCAGCAGGGCTACTTTTAAAAACTTAACTCTCCTGAATTGAAATTTCACTCTTATCATAACCAAAAAACTGCACCACTTCATTAAAGGATGAGAGCTGTTTGGACGCAACATTGAAGTATCAGATGGACTTTTGTAGCACCTCTAGCCCTCTGCTATCACCAACCATGTAATACCACCACCTACCACAAGAGGGCGGTAAGAGAAGCAAGAGTTTATTTCGTTTAAAATTAGGCCTATCCTTGAATTCTGAAAGTTGACTTGACCTGACATCTGATAACAATCCAGGATGTTTTGCTGTCACACCTGCATTAATCCATCTATTCCTCGCTGCAGCTGTTTGTCCCCCATCAATGTGGAGGAAAAACGGCTTTAGCAAAGCAGTTCTATCTATTTCTTATATTTTGATATGTAACGTTTGGTTCCAGAGTGACACTAGGCTTTTAAAGATAATACAGCAAACACCTTTTTTTTTTTAGGATCATTATAGTGATGGGCTCCCTAAAGTACAGTAGACTCCATACTGCAGCCACACTAATCCTCAGGAGAAAATAGAGATCATTTCCTCAGGCCTGGCTGCAGAGAGATGAGAAAGGAGACCAGTCGAAGAACCAGAGCAAATGCAGCAGAGCTCGGTCCTGTCGGCGTGGTTCCGGCGGGATTCGTTTTGCAGGCCGTTTGGGAATACTTAAAACGGGCGCAGAGCCTACACAAGAATGTGCAGTTTTCAGAGGGGCGGAGACAAGCCTGCCTCGCATCCATAGCGAGTAAAGCGGCGTACAGGCAGCCTCACTGTAGGCTGCTGTTGGGACTAGCATAAGTTAACAATAGGAAACAAAAAGGTTCTCTCTCGGTTCTTCTGGGCTATAATGGGTGGATGTTTTTCGGCCGCAGAGACGAGTCACACAGCCCGGTAGGCATTTTTTTTCCCTTCCCGGTTCTGCTGAACTATCCAGAATCGTCCATGGTGAAGTGACACTGGGGCTCGAACAAGTGACCCGCCTAACATAGTTAGTTAGAAGTGCGGCTATTTCGGAGAGACGCAACATTGTACCCAGGTGGAACCAGTGCAGGGTTCCATTAAACGGACCTCAGCCCCGTTTCCCTGCGCGTGATGTTAAAGAGAACCCTCCGCGGCTGTTTCCCCGTGGGGTGGCTATGAAAAGTGGACTGTCTGGTTTGTTTTCTCCATCCCCTTCCAGTCTGCATGGAACAAAGTGTGCTTTCTGAAGCATAACCTGCGGCCGTGAGGTGGATCCAGGCGGTTTGTCAGCGCGGGTTTACATGTGGTAACGTTGCCTGTCGACAGTCCAGCTTCTCCCGACAATCATCATGAGGACCACCGAGGAGGCAGAGGGCTTTGACGGCGAGGCCTCCAACACTTCCATGATCTCCGGGGCCAGCAGTCCGTATCAACCCACCACCGAGCCCGTCCATTCAAGGAACGTTTTGGGGGGGATAAGGTGCGACACGGAGTACCTCAAGTCATACTTTGGGATTTTAAAGGTGGCTGAAGTGGTAAGTTTGAGCACCGCCGTACACGACTGTAATGTTCAGAGATGTCCAGCCTCAGAGAAGTGAGTAACGCAAACTATGACGCACCATTGGTGGATAACATCAACTAAGCAGTTACTAACATATGGACAACATATCACACATCTTCAGGGAAAGTGCTATCTTCTTAAAAGCAATACCTTAACATGTGTTGCCTTCTTAACAGTAATACCTCACTGAATACTTGAAGTATGCCCAACATGTTTTTTTTTTAATTCAAATAGATGTTGCTCTACAGGTAAAGGTTTCTTTACCCTGCACCACATCCCTAATAGTGGTCAGTCAGGTTTAATGCTGACAGTACCCATGAAGGCGCGTGCAGGTACAGGGGTGAGGTTACTAAGATTACAATTCTCAATTTAGTAATGCTTTGCACACCTTGCCAAACACGTGCATGTGCATTTTCAGTAGACTTTTATTTTGAAGGATGCTCATAGGCTCTAACAAAATGGCACAGCATTTCAATGTTGTCCCCTACAGTGCCTTTTTTATAGTGATCTTATTTGCTGTCTCTTGTGGCAAGCTAGTATTTCTTAAGGGACTTGATAACTTTTGGTCTGCATGTTTTGCAAGTCGGTACAAAGTAACCTTTACACTATGTGACTGTTAGCTGCTATTCCAATGCTGCTCTCAAAGTCCTTAGATGTGTTTAACAAATGTGGGCCCTCTCAACAATGCACCCAGCGATACCTGTGTATTTGATTAGGTCCTGAATTGCTCTTAGAGAAAAATATAAGTATTATCACCGATTCTGTCAGGGTGTAGTGGTCTCTGGAAAAACACATTTTCACTGTTATTTTAAATCAATATAACTAAACCAGATGTCAGAATTGGGACAGAGGCAGCAACAAAGCAAAACGAGGCCTCCCAAAGCTCTGACAATTCACCAGAGGAGGAAATATCTATCGAGCCAGAGCCATTTCTCTTCTTCTGGTGCCAAAAAAACTCAGACACAGGGCTACACACTCATGCGCATGATGTAGTGTGTCCACAACAGGAAAAACCATGGAGTCGAGGAAGCTAGCAATTACCTCTAACAATGTTTGTGAATAGCACAAACTGTTCAGATAAGCTACAGAGTTCTGGCTTCTCAGCTTCACTTTTCAAACTTTTGTTTAAAGTTTGGAAACCATTTTCAGATTGTGGGTGTCTGAGTGTCCCACTGGTCTTACAGCAGAGCACAGTCCGCCTGCGCTGTTGCACACACCTGTGATGTTTACCTCCGTGTACGTGGGAAGTGAGGATAGGAAGCCATCTGTCATCAGCGTGGGAGAAGTTTGGAGCTGGCAGTAACGAGAAGATTCATATTCACATTCTTCATCTGTTTCATAGAAGATGATAGAATATTGTCTTTGACTTGGATGCTCAGCGGCAGCACAGAAAATATTTTATTTTTGTATTTTCCTGGATTTTTTTCCGTAGCTGCAGAGGCTAACTACAGATAAGGAAATGTAGCATTAAAAGTCATTCGTATTATACATGTGCGCAATCATGCTGTTGCCTGCTTCATGGCAGTAATGTGTTGCACATTATGCACGTGATCATTTATATCCGAATTGTAGGGAGTCTCTCATGCAACACCATGGTGATATGGCTCCACAAGTAGGGCTGGCTATCATTTAAACTTGCATTTCAGTACTGATGCAATACTTTTTTGAAACCTTGGATATATGACCTTTTTTTTTTTTTTTTTCAACAAACCCTTTTTCATTTAGCAAAAAAAGCCAAAGTTCTTAAATGTTAATTGTCATCGAAACACAAGCAGCCATACAAAAAAATGTGCCTTAAAATACAGTACAATACAATAAAACAGTACGTGACACCAAATAAGTATGTAGGTTCAATTACCAAGTCCACAAGTGACAAACGTGCAAAATATACTAAATTGTATCTGCTCACAATATTGCAAAGGCACTGATGCCTATCGAATGTAGACGCTGCAGAATAGCACATTGTTGCACAGGGAGATAGAAAAAGGTACCGTAGTATACATTAAGTGCTGTAAAATATAACCGCTATAGTACAGCTTAGGTATATACAAGTGTACAAGCATTATCTTATTCCTTTCTTTCTTATCTTCTCTTTGTGCTTTCTGTGTACTTGAATGGTTTGTTCAGCGCCGATACTGACTTTCCAATAAGAGCTTGTCATATCTCCTTCTCCGACAAGGACAGGACCGTTGAAAGTCATCCAAGTTTACATTTAGTACCATAGAGGAGGCCTACAAGGCGTGTTGCCAAATGTTAATAGCTTCACTGGCATGCGTTTTTTACTGTTCTGTCCTCTAACCGTTTAGCTCTGTGCCATCTGAGGCTGTGGGATGGCCGTTTACAACTGATTGATGACAATGCAAGGTTGACTGCGTGTGATGTACTGTACAAGTACCTGACGTAGGACAGTTTCTGGAAACACAGCAAATGAGGTTTTGTGCCTGTTATTCATGCCCCTGTGTTAACGGAAAGTGGCTCTGTGGCTGAAAGGGCAGTAGTCATGTGTTGTTAAAAGATCATCATTGTACTGAAATAAGTTATATGGGGTAATGGTTAGCATCGATGCAATATAGACTGCTACAGTGCAACACATGCTGCATTGTGCCGCACGCTTCTTTAAAGATCCAAACGCCTTTTTGCACACATGCGGGAATAAGGAGTTCTGCTGTATGAAACGCATGTTGAATGTAAAGCTTTTGTGATGATGTCAGTTTTGCCAATCATCACTCACATGTTAGTGGGCCCTAAATGCCCCTCACACCCCCTTTTGGAAATGTCCATACTTCCTTATGACTTTGCCAAGGAAAAGTGTAATATATTGCCTTACACCGAGGCCTTGTTTGCGCTAAGGAAGACATTTGCACGGACCCATGTTTACTGAGAAATTCTCTGTTTCTCTACCAAGGTGCTTAGTGCTAATAGAGCTGTGTAGTTGTTTCACTGCAGAGCACTAAAATGCATTTGCACATGCTTTTATAGAGCCAGTCAACTTGTCATTTGTGGATTAATGGACACGCAGACTGCTGCTGTTGACCCCCCGTGCTGATCAGAAATAACCCCCAGTAGGATGTAACCTGAGCGAGATGTGTCCATCAGGACACAAGGTTTGGCTTTTGTCTCTGCTGTGACTGGGTCAACAAAGACCGACTGATATTCAGCTCATGCTCCTTTACACTGACTGGAACTTGATCCCTTGTAGGTCCTGACAGTACACCAGTCAAACACTCTTTGTTCCCCAACAAGCCCTATGCCTTCATGATGCATAACGCTTCACCCATGATGGTATGTGGACCTACGTTTCCCTATTCTAACAAGTGGTAATTAAATATTATGCAAAGGTGTTTTTTTTTTTTTGTGGATGTTGTGTAATGAAGTTACCAGATGCTCCCAAATGTCAGCGAGCACTTCCTGCTCTGAGAGAGAGAGAGACGCCATATGCTCCGTTCTCTTCTGGTTGAAACATTACTTATTCTGAGCTTGTAGGGAGACATAAAGACAACAAGAACATTGTGCATGCTTGTGGGGAGACATGCACACACACACACACACACATCACACACTTACCTTATCCTCTGGGGTGAAATATAACCTGCATTCAGGCTATTTTTCTGTGGGCTGCTGCCGAAGCATATTCAACATTTAGGGTAATTTTCTTCGCGCATAAGGTCCCATAGCACTTTGAGTTGGACATATACTGTTGCATAGTCATCGCAGCGAGGCCTCTTTGCTCCTCCATTACATTTCTGGCCAGAACAGATGGTGTATAACACGGGGATCTTAGTTCGCGAGCCCTTTTTTAAAGGCAACTAATAATGTGCATAATCCCAAAGATGAGGATATGTGTGCATGTGGGAGAGAGAAGAGAAAGAGAGTTGATGTGAATGATCATGCACTTATGCACGCACAATGAACAGGTTGTGTAGGGGTGAAGGTTTACATAAACTCATTACCTACAAGATTATCCAGTATGGTGCTTTGTGATCCCCCGCCTCCTCCCCTGTGGCTGCCTGACACCTGCTACACAGGGACTTGGGGAACGCAGTAGGCTCTCTTCAAGAGACATGACATCACCCCTCGGCCCATGCAACACTACTCTCCAGTTTGGGTGTAACCTTTTTGGTTGTGTTGCAGTCAGAGACGGACTGCTATACACACTCTAATGAGGCTTCAGCAGCTGCACAAAATGAAGCTTTTGTCTGTGGATTTGCTTTCTCTTGTCGTTAGTGTAGCACAGGTAATGTGACTGCCCCACATGCCTCGTGCATTCGTTACTATCTGTGGATCTGTGGGTGTTTACTGTGAGCGGGTGTCTCAGCCAGAGATTTGGATGATTGGACGAAGAGTCTGTCACAAACAGGAGAGTTTCTCACTGACAGTTCACCGGTGCAAGTCAGCACACAACAACAATTTGCTTGTCAGAAACAGTGCACTCTGCTCATTAAGCTGGATAAATAGGGCTGGCTATTGAGCTGCTGAGAGCTCGGGGAGAGGAGGAGGGGTCTTCTGCTAATGAGACTGTTTGGGTTTGGGCTCAAATGCATTTGTTCAGCAGTGTCGAGCGATGTGACGCAGATAGGTGTGGGGGATTCAGAAAATCTATATTGGGTTTCACAAACAATCCCAGTGTTTGGATTTTGAAAAAGTCTTTAGCTTTGAAGCTTTTTACATGGACACTTTTTTTGAGTCCAATTAGCTCCTTGCTGCACACGTTTCAACGTTTTTAGATACAGCCACTTCTGAGTCTCTTCTGCAAAAGAAAGGTAGCAAATGTCTGATCTCTAGAAAAGGCTTTGCTGTGCTTTAGGATCAAAAAAGTTGTTCCAAATATAACTTGTGTAGGTACACTAAAAACAGGCAAAATATAGATAAAGAAACATACCTATTCCCTGTAAGTCTGTTTTTCACTTTTTAAAGAGGATTTATGACCAGTCTGTAAAAACTAGACAAATAATTTACATTGCCCCTCTTACATCTTCTAAATGAGATCTCACATACGCAGATACAAGCAGTGTGTGACAGCTCTTATTTCATCTCCATATCAATGGCAGCTCAGAACACAGCTTTGCATGGAGAGTATATAGGCCAGTGATTCGTGTGCCCGTGTGATTATGCTTGTTTGACTGTAGCCATCTATTATTGTCAAGTCACTTGTTATGATGGCAAAACATTGGTAAGGATTTAAAGATTATTTTGAGATGGGGCTTATGTTGGAGCCATCAGAAGCTCTATGTGCGTATGCAGTACAACACATACTGTTATGTCATGTATTAATGGGATTTATGTAATAAGGTGTTACTCTTATTTAAAAAAAATTAAAAAAGTTGGTGCATGACATGTTTTTAATCCATGGCCTTGTTGCTTCTCAATTGTCAGTTGTTTCCCCCTCGTCTTCTTTGTCATCCGACCACTTTGCTTTTATAATTTTCCGCTGCTCTCCCTTGTTCCCATGTCAGTTACCTGACACACATAGCAGCCATGTCACCATCTCTCTAATGTTCTTTCTTCTCTCACTGCGCACCGAAATTCTTGAGATAATCTGACCACATCGTTGAACTCATGCCAGGGCGATTCCCTTGACTTTGTTTCCCCGATAGCACAGAGGAAGCGCATTTCAAAGAGGTTTGAACCCTGGTTTAACGAGGATTTATGGGTCTTTAGGCCTGCTTGCCTTGTAAGTGGTGCTCAACCAAGGTCGAGGTTACCTGGAGTAATAACTTTGCATTATATAGACTTGCCCTCTTCTGCAGCCGGGGGGGTTCTTATTAATCCAGACATAAAAAATAAAAACAACCCCGTATTCCTCTTTGAAAGTATAGCAAGTCTTATCATCAAGCCACCGCCATGCAATCTACATGCTGCTCCGCTGATGACCTCATAAACCTTATTGAAAAAAATGAATATCACCGGAGACCAGATCAACCTTGAAAATGATCAAGTCATGAAAGCAACCTCGAGCAGTGAGACTTTCAGTGTCTTGCTGACGGGTGAAGAAGCAGCACTTCAGTCATCTGTACATTTAAGAAACGACTACTAGTCTATTGGAAACTTCACATGGCTCTGTTTCCTGCACTACTCGTGTTGTAAATGAGTTTGTGAGCTTAACAGAAACTGTAATAAACACCTGTTGTGTTTTTCTCTCCCTCTTTAGAGATTTACTTTGCATGAAATTACACTAACAAAGCTTCCATGCAACTTCTAGGTACTTTTTGCAAATGAAGGAGTGAAAGACGGAAAAGAAAACCTTCCCACCACACCTGTGCAAACTGTCTGCTGCTCATCTCATGTAATCAAACACCATTGTGATGCATTAGAGGAAAGATAAACACAGATAAGACACGAGGCATGACGTCGACAATGAAACTGCTCTTCCAGGCACAAGTACATTATGAGTCTGATACATAGAGTAAAAAGCTGAGTAGATATGGCTCTAAGTGCTTATGCCATTTGGAAAAAGCTCAAAACGTTGCCGTGGTCTTTTTTTCTTCCAGTTTAACTTCCAATCATCCCTCAAGTCAAAGCCATCATGATACAATGTTGTGTCAACGTTTAATACAGAATTGCAAACCTGCCCCGCTCTGGTGAACCGAGCAGATCTGGTCTGAACTGGTTTGTATTCGGCTGCTTCAGGTTGGTAATAAGTTGCAGTGGCATTCTCCTGGTTCTGTTATGTCTCTGCTTTTTGGAGAGCTCCGAGCCAATCGGTAATCTGTGTGTGGTTTTGTCAGGGGCTAGATGGCAAGAGGAACACCTAAATAGCAGAATTCTTCCCATACTGTGGTTTGTTGACGGTTGTTGGCTGGAGGGAGGCATCGTCACAGGCTGCCAGGAGTGGGACTCTTGAGATGGGCTCATGGCCTCCGGTCTATTCATAGGACAATCACTTCATCATCTGGAAAGCTTGGAATTTCAGCACTAACAGACTCATAAAGTTACAGAAATGACTTGACCTACATGCTTGAGAGCACTATAACCAGTAAGCTTTTATTTTGTGATTTAAAAAAAAAAATAATAATAATAATTATGCATAGAAGAAAACAAGACACTTTTTTAAATTGTACATTAGCTCAAAGTTTAGGATGACTTTGAGATGTATCCAGATTCCAGTTATACAAATCCAAAGTGTGGTGTAGTTGTATAACGGTTTGACTGATATCACAATCACCTGACCTTTTAAAATGCAAATAAAGTGTATACTCAACAAGCTCTTTTACTTTTCTTCTTCACCTCAGGTCCTATCACTTATTGGATTCATCTGCATAGAGACTATCATGATGTGTTCTCCCTGTGGAGGGGTCTACTTCTTCGAGTTTGTCAGCTGCAGTGCCTTTGTGGTGACGGGAGTCCTCCTCCTCATCTTCAGCCTCAACCTGCACACCAAGGTGCCCCACGTCAACTGGAGCCTCACGGTAGGAACAGACAGACGTAATGTGTGATAGGACCACACTCGGGATATATTTCCCTCAGTTCTCTCAAGGGATGCGCCAAATACAACCACCGGGGCTACTAAAGTTGGACATTTTCTAATCTGACACATTAGACCGGGTAGGAAGTTTTGAGTTTGGATCATTGGACTTCTTGTGTCTTTATATATAATGTGTGTAGTGTGGAAGCATTTGGTGACAGCAACCAGACTTGACGAGCGTTTCCTGATCATAATTTTAGATTATCGCCTCGTCTTCCATGTAAATCTAGCAACATGCGTCATCTTTTAATAGCACATTTAAAAGAAGCGGTCCTGCAAACGGTTAATATGTTTTTAAGGTCTTAAGCTTAACTTTTTTTTGCTGGATTTTCCTGCTTTCCCTCCTGAAGTACAGCAATATTCGTCACACATGCCATGGTAATATTAAACTATGTAAACAACACTACCTAGTATTGGGTTTCAGACCAAATCTACAGCTTTACATGGACTGCTTGAGCCTTTTATTTGTTATCAGACTGGTAGAAGGAGCACAAGCTCAGTGCAACTTCAGTGAGTGTGGAGCTGGTTGGGAGGGCGTACAGCTTCAGTGTTACCAGCAGGATATGCATTGTCAGCTGTAAGCAAATGAGCTGGTGGGTGTTCTCCAGCAGATACTGGTTGCCTTTCAGTATTTGCCTACATACACACGTCGGTGTGTTCTGAGCTGCAGCCAAGTATCCTTTACAGAGGAGAGTGGAAAAAAAAAAAACGATTTTTCCAGAGGCCACACAGCGTACATATCGTAGTAAAGCAGTGGATGATAAGCCAGATGTCCAAATCCAACCATAGCTATCAGATTACTTTATGGCATCCTTGGTATAGTATTCCACCTCATCCATAAAGAGAGAGAGAGAGAGGGAGAGAGAGGGAGTGCCTTTTTCTTCTACTTTTGGCAGAAAGACAACAAATGAAAGCTTTTTACAGTCTCGGAGTGGCAGTCCATATAATCTAAAATCCTACTGTTCGTTCTTTTTCTTAGACGTTCTGTTAATTTTCTGCCGAGGCTCACTGGCATTTCTCATGTCAGCTCTGACTACTTAATTGTTCTTTCCTCTCAGGTGACTAATAGTCCAGAAATATGTAATTAACATGTATTATTTGTGGGCACAGGCGTGTGGCGAAGTACGTTTGGTTGTGGGTTGCCATTAGACTCACAGAGGAGGGTGTTCTTCAAAGAAGTAGGACCGCTGGGCTGCGGTTTGGCTCATTGTTTTTGCTGGAAACATGCTGTTATGCACAACGATATTTAAGTCTTTCATATTTTGTAACAAAAAAAAAAAAGAATATGTATTTGAAGGACAACCAATTCTGTGTTTACATCACAAAAACCCCTCTGCTGTTCAGCTTTGTATTCTGTAGCAAAGAAAGACTTTCACAGTCTGTGCCCTGACTCAACCTCTTGTAGTTTACAATCCCATGATGCTCAGTTCCACTCCACAGTTGGAGACTGTACCCCACGCTGTTCATGTCTATCAGGTTCAAAGCTGCTCCACATTAGGCCCCTGGGAATTTCACCATGAGTAAGCATTTCAGAGCGTTAACCAACTGTTAACCCTTCTGCTGCCTTCCCCAGTTTCCAAACAAACCGTGGACGTAGTTTACTTTTAGTCTATTTGCACAATATTGAAGATACAAAAAAAATACAACAGGAAAAAAACAACAGTAATTACAGTGCAGGAGAGGAAGGATGGCTTATTCGGAGTCCTCCTCTATTAGAACAAATAAAAGAAAGACATTATTACTTATCAAAAAGAAGCAACCGACAAACAAAGACGTGTTCTTTAAAGAAACTCCAAATATACAAAAACACACTGCAAGCATAAACGGTAGTAGAACTAAAAACGGAAAAACAAACCTGACGCTGCCATTCCTCCTCTGTGGACTGAGTTGTTTTATAAAGTTGAAAGTCTCAGAAGGAGGGTTTTGATGGTAAAATGATGTGCTATGTGATCCCATCTCCTCCAATTCACCCTCTATGATGACTTTGGCAGCTCTGAGGGGGAAACACAGGTTCTGACCTCCTCTCCCGCCCCTTCAACACGGAAATGAATGCACTGTAAAGCCACTTGGTGACTTTCAGTTAATAAATTGAACTTCAGGGTTCGGTTCGCATGAATGAGCGTGCTTTGCACAACCGGCTAGAGAGATAGATAAAGGCACACCGCTCAGTGCATTGTTGTGCATTGTTTTCCTAATTCTCACAGCCAAATAACTCCCGGCCATGCTTTGGGGTTCTGGGACAGAAATGGGGCGACCCTGAGGACACACACAGGGAAGAACATTCACAGCCTGAAAGGGAGGGAGAGGTAGAAAGGGGTGCAAGTGTTATTATTCAATGGTTTGAATACTTTGCCAGTGGGCCCAATATATTCTGCTTGTTTTGTTCTGGGGACAGGCACAATCTCATCGCAGTTAATGCATGAATGAATTTGGTATGAATGAATGACAGCATTACACACTAGGAGCGTAACGCCGTCTGCATCGGTTTATGTCACAAAAAATATCTGTATTGGCTGAAGTTGTTGGATGGCGTCAAGATTGCTTAATTTTTCTGCGTTAAATTGTTTTCTACTACCATATGTAATTTGCATATGTATTTGTTTAGCTATCAATAAAATAGATTAAAACTTTTTTAAAATTTTTTTTTTTTTTTTTTAAATGTATAGCCTATTTCCTTACATTTTGGCACATCTGCATCACAGAAAGTCATTTCCGTTCATCTCCTGGATTATTTATCGACGTAATAATCTGTTGGATCTGAGACTGAACAAAGATCAGAAGTTATATTATGTGCCCTATTTTTTCTGTGATGTCTAAACAGATTTATGGGTGTATTATAGTTGTTCAATGAGCGTTATTTGTTCACATTTAACTAATGTCTTTTATTCATTCACATGCCTACTACGCACATATACCAGTGTCAAAACATCTATTTAATTCTGTTTAAGGATTAAGATCTCTGATAGCTTTCAACATTCAACAATTACCTTGTGAACTTCAAGTTCCTGTATGTTATATATATATATATATATATATATATATATGTACAGTATGTATGCATGTGTATGTTAATCCATTCTTTTTACTGTGTGTTATTCTGCCGGTAATGATCTACATCTCTGCTGAATCCACACACACCTCTGAGATTTGTGGTTATTATTAGCCCGAGTCATTAATCTATCATCAGTTCAGACTAGAGACCACTTTGCTCATGTTGTATTTACTTTTCCTACAAACAGAATCCAATAAAAAGCTTTCTTGGTTTTGACAGCTGAAGTTTGCCACCCAGGCAGACAAAAGACATGAAATACTTCCCTACTATCTTTATTTGTCTTTCAAAAAGAGTCAGTCAGGCGTAGATGTGAAAGCCGGAGAGACGATTTATTTTTGCATGAAGCTTTCTGGCCCTGCGGGATTTGATGCGACTGTCGAGAGAATAGATTTCATAATTAGTGTTCTGCTGCATCCTCTAGGGTTTCCATAGTTCCAGTCCAATGAGTATTTCTGGCTTCTATCTTGAGAGCACAACAGAAACATAAAACCACATACGGTGACATGGAACATTTTATATATATATATATATATATATATATATATATATATATGATTATTAACAAGCACCCCCTTCTTTGTGCACAAATCTGATATATAAGTTTAAAATAAAATTGTCACAGATTTTCTTATCCTTGTCTCTTCTGTAAGGGAACTTTTTAATGTTTACTGTCAAAAAAGACTACATTAGTGATACAGATCCATGTTTACAGAGGAACAAAATAGTTTTTTTTTAGTCTTTAAAAAAAATTAAATCTATTGTATGTATATTAACTGTTGCGTTGTGCATGCACTGTTGTTATAAAATAGGCAACCACTCAAAAATGGCTTACACAGATAAAGTCATGGGGCTTTGTGATTTTAGATAACACAGTTGGTTAACTGAAGATATTATGTCACACTTCCCCTCATCAGTAGAGTGGACAGTTTCTCCGCCTGTCACGCCGAGGCAGACCGGGGTTTGATTCCCGACGGGGAGAAACATTTTTTTGGGGGCGGCAGTAGCTCAGTCCATAGGGATTTGTGTTTGGGAAAACTTGAAACTCAACTCATTTATATACAGCAGATATAGAGATGATTGTAAAACAATGACAGGAGCCAATAATAAGCCAGAGAGCCAGTGGTTTGATCCAGTGTGTGCAGTAATGTTTTACAGTGTGCCGGCCTGGTTAAAACATGGAATTTGGGAAATGATTGAAGCGGAGAGGCTGAGGCTCAACTGCAGGGACTGAACTGACTGGATCTTGAGAGAAAATAGGATCTGAAAGCTGTAGAAAAAGCTTTTCTGCACAAGAGAACGGGACACTGGAAAGTGAATATGCAGTATTTCCCGTTTAGCCAGTTGGGCGAGATAGATGGGAGTGTGTGTTTAGTATTGTGAGCAATGCTTGTAGTGTGTGAATGCACATGTGTGGGTGTAGTGGGTGGGGTTCAGGTTTAGCTGGGTTAGGATACAACACTGGTGTACATTGACTGTTTCAATTAGCACGAGGTGTTCCGGTTCCATATTAATGCGTTATTGATTAAACTGAACCATGACCTGCAAAGTTTTTCTGCCCTGCTGAGTTGTCTTGCGTGTATGTGTGTGTGTGTGACATGGCCATTGTATGAGCGCTGTGCGTAGTATGAGACACCACGTCTGCCATAATCGCAATCATGCATCTAATCACGAGGGCCGTGCCCCAGTCATGCTGAGCACTTCATTATTAACCATTCCCTAACTGCCTGTACTGCTGAAAACAGGAGAGTTAAAAACATCAAAGGGAAGCATCTCTTTCATGCTCCTCCTCATGTGTTAAAAGGTGGGGGATGGAGTAAGTCATATGTGTTTTGTGTGTAATATGAGGTGCTAGGTGGCTTTTAAGTGCTGTTGGTTTCTTTGCCCTCCTGCAGTTTTAAAGTAGTGAAGCACTAGTATGCAGTCTGGCTGATTAGAAGAGTGTGAGCAAACTCCTTTGTCTGTTCAACATGGTGCACATCATCCAGGAAGTCCTCGCTGTCGGCCTTGTTTCGCTGAAACTAATGCGAGTTTGAATTGTGCCAAAACGGCCTTAAAGGTTTTTTGGAAAAGAGATTAACTTTATAAACGAGCCTCTCCTGCTGTGAGGAAGAATTGTCGCTGAAAATGGTTCAAATGTAAAAAGGCAAGAGGCAGCTGTTCTAGCATTGTCAATGTGAGTGCTTTAGGTGCATTACATTAAAGTGTAACGTTAAGGCTGCTGAATGACGAGATATTTTGTGCCTATAATTTGAGTTTATGAATTTAAATATGACATGTACCTCACGTGGGGCTGGGTATTGAACCTTAATACTTTTTTGATGGATGGATAGTTACTGATTTAAATCATAATTCTACCAATTTTAGACTGCATTTCTTTTGTTGAATAAAAAAAAAAAAAAAAGAATTTAGTAGAAAAACATGTTTATATTCCTCAAAGCAACGTATCTAAAAAAAACTATTGTGGCTGTGGTATTGAGCAATTTCAAATGATGCCCTAACTGTAAGAATTTCTGCATAAATAGAATTGACACACACATCCATGTACAGTAATTGTTCAGCCTCATGCTTTGCCTCCGACAACATGATAAATGACAAATTATATATTTTTTAATTTCTGTGTTTCAGCAGCTACTCTCGTGAATGACTTGGTCAATCCTGGAAAAGAATAGTACTGATTCACCTCTGGAGTCTAATGTTATCTTGTATGTTTTTGGGGTCTTCCTTTTAGGACCTGGTTAACACGGCTGCCAGCACCTTCTTCTTCTTCTTGTCGTCTCTTGTGTTGGTCTGCATCAACCACAACACTGGAGCTGAAATAGCAGCAGTGGTGAGTAGTCAGAAACATTCACATGTGCCAAGATATACAGATACATGGCAGACATCCTTACATACCTCCTCTGATAAGTCATCAAGTTTCCTATTAAGGCAGAAATATACTGGTGCATTGGAATAGTGACAGCTTAGAGCTCAGCAAAGGTCTTATTTAGGTACCTCGCTTATTATCTCCTATGTGTAGGAGTGCAGAGGAGACCGAGGAACTGTTTGTTTTGTTCCGACCAGATCATTGAATTATCTGACTGCTGCTGCTGCCTATCTGTTCTGAGTCACATGCTGTCCTATTAGTGCGCGGAAAGCTGCCCAAACAAACCTGAATACACAACGTTTTAAACATTAGACCATTTGTGTTTGTGTACTCGAAGCAAGCATGATTAAAGTAATTTATCTGTATGTGTTTATTCATGCACTTTAAAACACGTAAGCTTTTAAGCCCAAATCTGTACAGATCATCGAGTGTTTCTGATGTAACTACATCAGCCTAAATCAAGTTGGCATTGAGACACTGATTGACTAGAACACATTTAGGACCCTGTGGCTAGTGCTTTGCTTCCCATTTAAATGCATTTAAATGACTTCCTGTTCCAGATCTTCGGCTTCCTGGTGACAGGTGTGTACGGAGTAAACACCTTCCTGGCGGTACGGAGGTGGCGCCGTGGCAATGGGTGTCAGGGGGCGGCTCCGACCAGCGAGTACATGCGAGCGCGCACGGCATCTCGTGGAGAAATGGAGGCAAGACCCGAGCTAGCATGAGTGCTGGCAGAGAATCAGACAGACTAAAGGAAAGCCACACTACCGGCAGCTGGCTGAGATGGACTCTGCCTTCAGAACAGTATTTCATTCAAGTCTCGAGTGGAAGGGCCATTTCAAGCTCACCACATGCTTTTGACTTCCCATCACAGCACCTCAGCTGTGCTTTCTGCCCGCCCAGCCCAATCCTCATTTCATAGCCACAGATGAGCTCTGTGCTTCATCAGGCATCCTGGCTTCAGTGACACATAAAGACTCTAAAGTGAAGCGCTCCTGTCAGAATTGAAGGTATTCTCCGTCAAACTTTTCATCCACATTTCTCTCCAAGTCAGCATGAATGATGACTTCCACAAAGAGCCAAAAAAAAAAAAAAAAATGGCTGACTTCACTCGAAACGTGCACTAACTCCTGTTCTGGCATAGGTGTTGACTTTTTTCTTCTTTTTTTTTTTTTTTGTTTTTAGAAAGTTTTGTGTTTCACTGTGAATGAAGTTAAAGAAGGTCAGCTTTTTTTGTACAGTTTGCTTATTTCACGCTGCTGTCTGTGAAGTCTGTGGTAATAAATGTGACCTTGGATCCAGGAAAGCCCTGGACCAGCGACATACGGTGACCTGCAGCACAATAGAAGCACCATGACTTTACTGTTCTCTCTTAGATACTGACATCAGCCTTTGGTTTGAGCAAGGCTGACATTAGATATTTGAATCTAAAGATTACACAAGCTGACATGTTTGTCAGCTTGTGTAATCGATAGATTCAAACATCTCCTCCGTCTTCACTAACTTTACAAATGCCTTTTAATATGGGACCTTGAAGATCTCTCCTGCCAGCAGTTATACAGTAACAGAACAGGGTAATTCTTAACTGCAATAAAGACGGCAGCGAAAAAGATTGAATTCTCTGCAACACAAATGCATACAGCGGGTTTGACACAATTATGAGACCAAAATCTAAATCCTTCATTCCATGTATTTTATCCCACGTTGTGTGTTAACTCTCCAAAAAAATATATTCACACTACCATTTCTAAAATGTTAGTTTCAAGGTCTGTGTTAGGTCAACACTGTGAGCCAGGAGTAGGGCGTATCAGGTGATGATAAGGTAATTGGTATCTTGTTACTTTTGCACATATCCAAGGCTTCAGGTAACACAAATGCTGATGGTACATCAGTGAGATTAACTTTGAAACGAGCAGGTGACCTGGTCAAGATCAATGCCCTTAGCCTATAGACTGTATCTCAGGTATTGACACACTCCTTCCATCTTTGAGTCTAAAGAAAACATTTGAAATTCAATCACGGGGTGCCTCGAACTGAACGCTGTATTTCTTAATGCCTTCCTAATTATTAAACATGACAGGACTATCGCAGAGAATGGAAATGAACTGATACTTTAAGTTAAGTTCAAATGTATTAAACAAGGAAGAGTCAAGTGAAGGGGGAGATTGTGGGATGGAAATATGGTACTTTTAGCATTATTGTCACAGCTTTCACTCTGTGTTCGGTTGAATTAAAATGTCTGCATATGTATATACAGTATATTATCACACTTCATATAATGAAAATCTCTATAATTCCACATTGCAGCTGTTATGAAACTCATACATACAGAGCGCAACACAGATTTGTCATTCCTGCAATGTTTTTCTGTTCGGCCAGGACAAACAGGAGGCTTAATCTTGAACAATCGAATCATGTTTGCTTTTTATAGATGAAGGAAGAAATGTCAACTTAATTCTGGGTGTCTTAATGCATTGAATTTACACTACAATTACACATGTGTGTTTTCTTTGTTATTTGAGACCTCTTTATGTATATATAAGGCTTGGTTTGTGCAGGGTCTAAATCGACTCTATGGCGCCATCTCCTGGTCCTCATCTAACACGTACTCCTTGTGACTTCAGAGGACTGTACAGACGGATAACTACAGCAGTGTGTGTGTATAAGAGTGGGAGCATAAATATGTTTGACTGGGGGTTAAAATGAAAAATAAAAACTGTATGGCTTCTTAAGCAGCCTCAAAGGTGTCCACACGAAACAGAAAGCTTGATTTATCAGGCTTCTCTCATTTTTTTTTTAGTAACTTATATCATGTACAACTGCTATTTCTCCTAGTTTGGTGACTGAAGTACTTTTATGAGCAGACAATCATATTTGTTATTCTGTCTTTCACTTTACATTGATGGATTTGTTTCTGAGTGATGTGAAAAATATTCTTTGCAACACAATCATGATAGCGCATTATGCTATGTGATGATATAAACTGCCCGTCTATTAAGATGCAGCTCTCTATATAGAACTTTATGCTGTAGTATGTTATGAACTGTTTTTATTTATGGGGAAGAGGAGAAATGCTTTCTATTAGTTTCCAGATCGTCCGACCGTCAGGATAACATTTGAGGTGAGATGCTCTTCTGTTTCCTTTCAATTCTGTGCGCTTTGATTACAACAAGGTCTGTCCTTTACAGCATGGAGCCGTACTTAGTGGTATTTTTGTATTTAAAACATTCACAAAAGGCTTCACGTCAGTTTATAGTGACAATTTAAATAAAGTGATTTGGACATTGTTGAAAATAGCTCACTTTTTTTATTCATTTTTTTTTTTTTTATTTGCACAAAAGGGCATAACAGTAAAAAAAAAAAAAAAACAACAACAACTTTATATTTCACCAACAATAGTTCAGCAAGAGGCCTCCTTTATAAAACAGTGCTGGGCTCATCTTGAGCACACGATCATTTTTAACTTGTGTATGCACTGCAAATGGTTGAGTTTTGTAGCCGTCCAGTGAAAACCATGCATCTCCAGATTTGGTGATGTTGAATTCTGCAGATAAACTGAGTGATTAAATGTTCCTTTATGGCTGAACTCACTCCTGCTTCTTATGATAAATAAACCATTTGAAACCCCATTGGATTGTTTGAAAAAAAACATTATCACAAAGTGCACAGGGCAGCCAAGATATATGCCAGCAGATGTGTGCTCTTATAGCGCTCAGCTGGCATAAATCTCAATTTTAATCTCTTTTGCAGATTTCTGTCTAGGCACCTTTTAACCACTCTTAATAAATGAAGCCACAGAAGTAACAAACCATCAATACTCTACCACTAAAGGCACAACGGTGAATAATTAATTGCAACTTTGGACGTATTTTCTTAACTATTAACACGCCAATTGCTTTCAACATTGCTCTCCACGTGGAAATGAAAGGCGTCTGATTCATCCTTTTTCAATTCACAGTGCTGTTGTCACACTCGTGTAGTGCAGTGTATATTACATAAACAGTCACTGTGGCGTTCTAGTGAGTTTAATCCTTCAGTAGTGGCAGTGGAAGAACTGAAGAATCAAACATACATGCAAGAAAAGTAAATGCATAAACAACATAAGCAAATATGCTTTTCAACACAAAAAAAGATTCACATATCTAGCATTTAACAAAGTAATAGTGCATGAAGTGGCTTCAATGCACTGTTATTCACACACACACGGGTTTTAAAAAGCACAGACAGCAGACAAACTGAAACATCTTAAGAGTATCTTAAACGTTGGGTTAATTGAACAGGTTTGAAAATGTATCATCATTTCTGTTGCTTAGATTCATGACAACTCTCAAACATGAAACATTTGGGACATATAAACAATGTAACGACCCAGAGAAGTCACGCAGTACAGCACGCCACAGGAACTCTCTTCACCCAAAAGTCGAATTTCAAGAAAGATGGGTAAACAATATCCTCAATTTATAAAAAAAAAAAAAAAGAAAATGCACGTATGTAGAGTTCAGACAATTGGACAGAGGTTGTAACCAGCCAACCTGCAATCTGTTCTTCTATATATTTTACATATGTTTTCTTTTACAGTAATACAGTAATACTGCAAATGTGTAAATGGCGATGACGCCCCACTTACATGTGTCATTATTAGTACTCCTAAACATTTATTCACTAGGGACATTAATTTAGTGTTGTAGTTGAGTATATCTGTAAAGAGGGTCACAGTACATGCCTGAAAGTAAATATTAGTCAATATTTCAGATTTAGACACACGCTCCCACATGCAGATTGTACGAACCGCTTCTAAGAACTCAGTGACCAAACAAATTCACAGCTTCATGATTATTTCAGTATCAGGTTGGCATTTATATTTTTTTTATCAAATCATCTAAGACAATGGATATGAGTTTGGGCATAAAAAAGAGCAGAATATTGTTTGCATTATTTTATACACAACTTGGTTCTGGTTGTTTTTTTTCTTTTTTTTTTTTTTTTACATGTTTGGCTGTAGAAGCAATAAACTAGCAATAAATGCATGTAATTAACAAACAATCAATTTGATGTGGTTTCTACTGTACACAGTGTAATAATGTAGCCTCGTGGCTTTATGAAACACATGCAACTCTTTGCAGATAACAGCTCAGCAGTGGCCATTTCTCCTGCAAAGGTTTATTTTGTATGATCAAACATGACAACTGGGGAAGATCTCGTGGTGGTGCTCAGTCCGAGTCAGAGTCTGAAAACTCATCTAGAAAACAAAAGTGAAAAAAAAGACCTCTGGTATCATAATGAGTTTAGACAAATTATATCAATAATAACTTTCATGCCAGAAAATAACAAGAAATCCAATAATATGTTTCAGTTAAAGACATGTCTATCTTTGAAACAATAGGATTAAAGTATCTCATGATATCACAGAAAAAATGTATGGGTTCTATTTTCATTAAACTACACAACAAGCCCAAACTATGACATAAACAACTTTGTTTTTTTATATCTATCTTAACATTAATGTGAAAGAGGCAAGACATAGTATGCATAAAAGAGGTTTATTGAATTGTTAAGCGGTCTGTCTATACTGTAACTCGTGCACTTTCGTGTGCCATTAACAGTAGACCAAAGGAAGTGGCTGACAAACCCAAATATCACGTCTAAATTACAATCTGCCATG
>CALSCE010009344.1:6526595-6536595 GCA_943593645.1 Bovichtus variegatus | reverse complement strand
TTTGATGTCACCTTTTACGCAGGTGTGAAAACTCAGCTGATAAAACCAGTTCCCCACAACAAGTAGTTAGCTAGGAGCTAACTGTATTCTGCAGGGTGACAGACGGAGCGACCGGTATCGAGCTGAAATTATACAAAGACACAACGACTTGACCAGCGAGACGCCGCCACCAACAAAGACAACCCGCCTGTTTCCCTTCATCTCAAAGGAGTCGCAAGCTAAGCTAACAGCTAAGAGCTAACAGCTAAGAGCCAACAGCTGAGAGCCAACAGCTAAGCTAACAGCTAAGCTAACAGCTAAGCCAACAGCTAAGCCGACAGCTAAGCTGACAGCTAACCTAACAGCTGAGAGCTAAGTAGCCTTTGTATTCATGAACTGAACCTCCACTGGGCATATAGTATATTATGTAGTATAAATTAACTTCACATAGCTAAGTAAGCATAAAACTACTTTTTTTTTTTAATGTTTGTACATGTGTTGATTTGTTTTTTATTCACTTTTTTAGTCCTTTTGTTTATAAATATTATTTTCATTTTAAATCAGATTTCCTAATTCACTGTCTAGCATATTTTATGAGATAGACAATAGTTTTATTAATATTAATTATCATTCATATGTGTTAATAACCAGACTTGCTCATACCAGAACCCCAACTTAATGGTGACACTGGCGCGAGGCGTAGTCGTGTTTCAACATTAGATCAATGAAGAGTTAAAGACTGAAGCTCCAAACAAAGACTTCAAATCTGCGTTTCCTTTTGTGATCGAAGACAACTAAGACACATATCAGTTTCTCCTGTCTTAAATTCATGCACATATTTATCTATTTCTGAGTGAGCTGCTCGAGGCCAAAGGCACATTTACATTTTAAACCCAACTGATAAATAAAATGAATATTCTTTGATCTTCTCCCTTCAAAAAAATATTTACACTGCCCCGCAGCAGTAAATCTGTGTGAATCACAGCTGCAGGCCCACTTTCCTGTAAGGAGATACAGTTGTTAAAAGACAATGTTTATTCACACAAGACTGTATACTGACACACTGGATCCCTGTCGTTCTCTCTCACTCACAAACACGTTTGTGCAAACGTTTGAAGCCACAAACACAAAGCTGTTAATGAAAGAGGACGTTAAAATGTGCTCTGTGTTCGCAACAAGCAGTAACAAAGTAAGTAAAGGAGCCTGTGTTTGACGCTCTCCATTAGGAGTGCTGGACAGATCATATCAGTGCAAATGAAAGCAAGTCCAGACACTGTAATCTCAGACAGGCCCGGCCATCTTGTCTTTGTCTCAGTCAGTCATCCTACACTGGCCTGAGGTTAGGAACTCCCCCCGACTGAACACATACTGCTGCAGCTGCTGTTACTTAAAAATGCTGCTAGTGAGCAGCATCCTGTCAGGGATATATATATATATATCTGTAATAAGACATATAACAGCTACAGGTTGACTATAGAAGCTTTTCTCAGACATCAAATCAGTCGGACACATTTCTTTTCATTTTGATTAATGTCCGGGGAGTGAGACTGCTCTAGGGCTACAACTAACAATTACTTTTTTATTACCAATCCTTTTTTTTGTTGTTGTTGTTGTTGTTTTTATAATCGTTTAAGTCGCCTAATCGTTTTGTAGTAAAGACAAATTGTATTTTGCAGCGAGGTCAGATGGGAGAGAGGTGTGTTTTCAAAGCTTTGCCCTTAAAAGGTGTTTGATGAGTCTACAGAGCAGGTATCGAAGGTAGTGAAACTTGTTGTGAGTGCATTTGGGCTTTTAAACTCACAAAAACACTGTAAATCTTGAGGAAACAGAAACATTACATACTGAGCTAAGAATTCTGACAATGCAATCAGTTTATACCACCTAGAGAGGAGGCACGCTTTGCACACATTTGCCACACCGTGCACCCTTTATTAACAGCTTGTTTGCATTTTGAAAATATTTCAAACGCTATAAAAATCTGCTTTTTTTTTCACAGCACATTTACTCCCTGTGATTTCAAGTTCCTTTTCGGGCCTGTTGTTGGCTGAGAGTGAATCCAATGAGAAGTAGACAGTGCTCTGACACACTGTGTATTATAATGCACACTCAGCAGGATCTGCGTCTGACTAATACTCCCAAGAATGGAAAAGCTACGGGCTCCGTTCACTTTACTCACAGTTGAGTTTAATGACTGTGGGCTCATATAACACTGCCTGGGCGATTTCAACTGTATCAAAAAGACAATACAACTGTGATTCCTTATTCCATGAAGAATAGATTTCCAGGTACAGCAAAGAGGTTGTACACTCACACAGTGCACATGGCACAGTATAGTAAATACCAGGAATATAATTGTATGAATAGTAATAATACCACTCAAAGATAAAACCAAATGAATCCCAATTTACTACTGTTCAACACCGTTCAACAAACAATTAGATGTTACACATCTAGGACCAAGACTGTTTTAAGGCAATGTTGGATTGTTTTTTTACTTTTGCATCAAAGTGATGAGTCCCATTTATTTGTCAGGTGTTTACTTTTCTGTATTAGCCAACATGTTAAGGCATTCTGGTTATCAGTTTGCCAATGTCCTTTTCTCCAGAAGATGTACTTTATCACATACTATCAGTACATATAGAAGTGTATCCATTCTGGGGATCTTTCAGTGGTTATATGGCTTTTTCATTTAGTTATGCAGAGGCGTTTTAGCCTCAGGGTGAAGATCACAGTCACATTGTTGAGTAGCAGTAAAGAGACTGTATTGTGTGTGTGTGTGTGTGTGTGTGAGAGAAATGGGCTGCTGTGCTCTGCATTCACACACAGTGAGGTCTGTGCTCCAGGCTACATGTTATGGCAACAGAGTGAAGGATGTGACTGTGAGGATAATGACTGCATGCTCTCTCACATGACACAGGGTTTCTACAGCAGTGTATTGCAAGACGACCCTTCGTGTAAGTAAGTAATGCATGATGCTGGTCATCCCCCCCTCTCACCACTAACACTATCACACACAAGTACAGTCAATTCCTGCTTTGTTGAAATCCACTTGAGCAGTCATTAAAAACAAGTTCCCACTCCTCTATGCACTTCATGATTATCTGATTCATTTGATTATGTACAAATACTGAGAGAAGGAAAGAAGCTTAGACCGTTATTTAGCCTGATCACTGACAGCACAGAAGGCTCTTTGCACAAACTGGTTAAGGTGGTCTTCTCGCAATGAGTCCATAATCCAGAATAAATCCAAGTTCAGAAGTTTACCTCGCAGTTGCTATAAGCCCTCACTGTCCCTCCCTTAGCTAATGGAAACCGTGTGACGGAAACTGACTGACCCATATTCAAAATGACAGTTAAAAAGTTTGTTAAAGTTATTTCCAAATGTGCATTAAAGCAACACATTGCCACGGCTGCCATAACTCTTAGAAAAGAGCAAATGAAAGTATCCAAAACGCAGCGCGCTTTGACTTTTGTGCGCATTTGGCGAAACAATGGTACAGTAAGAATTTAAATGTGTTTCAGATCCCTCTGGTCATTTCTTACCACTTCAGCAATAAGCAGCATTCCTTTCCTTGAGGAGGCGAACTCTTTGCTCGGAAGAAGAGACAGTAGGACATTCTGGCGCGGCCGACTCGAGTTGGGAGCCTCGATGTCCCCCATGGTTGGAAAAAAAAAGGATATCAACCGTTCTTCAACCGTCAGATAGCTCAAACTACCACGTAACGTAACGGATTCAAGGCAAAACAAAAAAAGATATGTGGAGGCGTGAGGCTTCTCGGAGGTGGAAACGGAAACAATGACAGCGCGGAAACGCAGAGCGAGCTCCAAAAAAGCGCAACATCTGCTTTCTCCAGATGTGAAATGCGATGCCCCCCAGCTGCATACATACAGCACTATCCACTCAGTGAAATATAGTGAAATATCCAACTGATGATGTCACAAGGCAAAGACAAATCTTTATTGATATGTGTTGTTTCCATTAGATTCATGTCAAATAAAAATAAAAAAGATCTAAAAAAAAAAAACAAACATATATCACAAATAAATAAATTTGAATACAGTTGGGATTTAAAAAAAATGCTGAACACAGGTAGAAACTGTGGATGATATTGTACAGAACAGCCTTGCAACGAGCTCAAGGGAAGGTTATCAGTTGTAGAGGATTTGAACTTGTTAATTGTCATATACAGTATTCGTTTCAGTTCTTGGCATGTTGAATGTGATGATCTTGAAAAGCAGGAAGCTGTCCACACACAGCAGCCCAGCTAAGATGAAAGTAATTATCTGCAAATAAAGGACAGATTAAAAAAAACAAATGCATCATATTACATGTCAACACTGTCCAGTGTGTGTGTGTGTGTGTGTGTGTGTGTGAGCGATAAGAGAGAAAAGCTAAGTCTTCAAACAGCATATTGTTGAACAACAGCACATGTACACAGATAAAAGCAATGTTTGGCTATTTATTTGATGACAGTGTATAGGGGGAAAACTCAAATCCACATATCAAAATTGGCCCACACAACTGAGATCGCAATCATAGATTAAAGAACTATTTCTCACCCCTCCAACCAGTGTGCCCATGACAGTGTATGTAGTCGTCGCCATCAGGCTCAAGACAATGAAGTAGACTGCTGCAAACACTGAATTGAAAACATCCTGCAGGGAAGAAAAATGCTTAAGAATAAGAACTTTTTAAAAAAAAGGCAAGGGCAACGTGTACAGTGTGCTAAAACTTGTATGTGCTGTTAAACATCACCCACAACGAGAGGCCAAAAGCAGAAAGTCAGCCTCTTGTTGAGTTTGAAAACATACAGCAACAGCAGAAGGGAAGTGATCAGAAACTCCAACACAGTGGCTGCAATGTACTTTGGTGTGGATGCTACAGCGAAACACACAATTGCCACAAAAAGAGTCCCCTAAAGCAAGAAAAGAGACACAACAGATAGAAAATGGTTACTACAATAACAGAAAATGTAAACGTGAAAACCTTATGCATTTAAATATTAACAAATTATTGAACTGCAATATCATGACTTGAGATTTTGCACTAAACTCCCAGCAGAGACCAGCCCACCAGTTCCTGTGATTCACTCCTCCTTTATACGACATGTTGCACATCCCAGTTTGCGAAGAAGAAGAAGAGGAACTGAGTCTCCACTAAGGTTTCAACATCACATTTTTTAATACACGCAACTAATCCAGTTGCTCTTTCAGCCTCTAAAATGCTCTTGGTGTTTGAATGCGGGTCACTGTCATCAACAAACTGGTTCTAGTAAACATTGTTAACTAACGTACAAAGCAAATGTGCGACGCTACTTCTTCTTCTGTGTTCTACGACACATCTTGGCTCTTTCAGTACTTCTGTTGCAAATCTGAAAAGCGTTCAAACTCTTGCTGATGTGCGAATTGTCTCACCATCTCTGCAACTTTCAGGATCCCCCTCTTGGATGTGATAAACGCAGTGTTCACCTCCATGGTTGTTATTCTACTTTGATCCTCTGACATAATGTTGCAAGTTCACTTGCAAAAGACAGCTCACCGTGTCTGTTTCCTGAAACAAGCTGTTTCCTTTTAGCTATATAGGAAATGACTGTAAGTAAGAATATGCTGTAAAAGAAAAAAAACGACACTTCTAAATGTGTGCTCTGACTTTTACAGGAAAAGGCGCACAGGGCCGTAGATTGATCTCCATCAGGGCCAGTAATCTGTCAAACAGAATAGAAAGTTTGGTTAACAGTCCCACAACAGTCCCACAAATAGTCATGACAAAATGTATTAACAATCACATTTATTTTGTATTAAAAACCACATGTTTTGCAATATGCATTCAACAATGATACAGAATTAAACCAATACTCCAACATTGTGTAATTCATTACATTAGGCATGATCAAAATAAATACAGTACATTTCCCTATTTGCTCTACATCATTAACATGATTTACCAGTGGGTCTCGATGCAGTGTTTTTTGCAGAGCAGGTAGAACTTGTGTGTGCTCATTACAGCTGTAACAAGCTATTTGCATAATCTATACAACGCTGTTATACCAACATTATTCCCTTGGTGTCCTTGTCTTTAACATTGTACATAAACCATTTGACAAAAACTTCAAAACGATAACTTTAAAACAACATAAGGTTTTCTGTTGTTCTGTAGAAAGGCACATCTTTAGATTTTTGGTTCCTCATTCTCTCAATGTGGCCAGTCACACTTCCAGGGCTCAGACTTTGGCACTTTGAGACACTTTCCTAACTTCTCGCAGCCAGCCGGGGCCCAATTCTGTAACAGAGAGCGGCCATCACAGTAAAGACAAGAACATGATGTTGAGGTATTAGTTATTTACAGGAAGATTTAGCACTGTTTTGTGTCCTGTGACATCAGGGTCTTGGGCTATTAGGTAGCCACAGTTAACTGTCCTGTGTCCATGTATCCTGTGTTATTAAATACATATTGTCCCACCATGTTTAAGACTCATCACAAAACAAGGTTTATCTTACTGTAACTGAATCAATTAATGTATCCCCTAATTATTTGAATAATTAAGGAAAACATTCAAGGGTTTTATAGTGTTATGCAATCGGTTCTTCATTGTGAGGTGATATTACAGCAGGTCAAAGGCAAAGACAGGTACGATCTCCATAGAGAAGGTGCAATGAGGCGATGGGATGTCTTTGACCTGCATGTTTTTAGTGTGAAGCAGCCAATATTAAAATATCAGTTTCAGTGGATAATGCTTGAGATACAAGATATAAAAAGTCAATAGATCCACATGAGCATGACACTGGATAAGACATTATATTTCAGGACAGTGTTCAAACATTATTCATTACAACCCTACCTAAGATTGGGTTTTATTATCTTCACCACAAGGGGGCAGTGCTATGCCACATATGAATCCGCAGCAGCGTACACTCTGTGGTGCTATGGGGTGACAAAGCCACTGCTCAATTTAGCTCCTTTAAATAATCCTAAAGATGAGTTTTTTTTTTTTTTTTCCCCTTTCACAAAAGTATAACACCTACACAATCGAGGAGAAAAGCTCTAGATTAATGTGATCATTTATGATTCCAGCAAACTTGATACACGTTCTGGAGCAAGTTCGTCACAGTGATAAACAAATGTGAAAATAAAAGCTAAATGTGTTCAAGTGGAACATGACTAGTCTGCAGGCTCAATGCAGAGTGTACACAGATAGAAATCACACTATTGATTCTCAGTTTTGTCACAAGGGCTTTATCAATTTATCCAATTTACAAGGTTGATGGAGAGAACTGAGGGATAAAGTGCAAGCTCGCCAGTGTTGAGGGCTACTGGTGCGGAAGAAACATTCAGTATCTGCTATGAAAACTCAACTGACTTTGGTCGACTGCCTCTGGATTTATTGGGAAAAGAGTTACCTGCTACTCACAACATAATTATTCTTTTTTTGCAATTTCACCAATAAAGTTGCATTATGATATTTATGTTATATAAATCTCACCATCACCGCCATGTCACACATGTTGAGCTGGGGAACACCTGGAACCAGCATCTTCTTATGCTGCTCCACAACAGCAGAGATCCTGCTCAGCACATCCTGGTACTCCTTAGTCAGAACACTACAAACACACAATACACACGGTCAGAAGGCCGCAACTACCAATTAGTGTCGTTATCCATTTTTCTTTCTCTAATCGAAATGCAATTTCCCAAAGCCTAAGATGATGTCTTGTTTTGTCTGACCAAAACTCCAAAGTCCAAGGTATTCAAAATACAATGATAGATGTCAAAGACAGGCAGAAAATCGTCGTTTTGCTTGAAAAATTACAGAGACAATTAATAGATTTTTGTCATTCGACTAATCGAATAATTTTGAGATCAGAATTTTAAGTTTTTAATAAACAAGTGGAACAATGGTTTAACCAACAACAAAGATGACATGTTAATATGCACACACACACACACACACAGACACACACACAGACACACACACAGGCTGTCCACTCGGGCAATCTTTGGGAAAGCACACTCAGCAGGGTGAACTACGTAACCCCTATTCCATCCCGTGTCTCTCAACCAGTGAGCCCGAGCACCTCTGTGCATTATTATATTCAGTGTGTAAAACACAGGGGCCCCGAAGGCTTTCAAAGGAACGCTGCGCTCAATAGGACCTGTAGGGTTAATGAGCTGTGTGTGCACGTGTGTGTGTGTGTGTGTGTGTTGGGGGAGTGGGCGTCTGGTGGCGTGACACACAGATAGACAAATATCAGCAGTGCAAATACACCCCTGATACACTCGCCGGCAGCACCTGTGCCAGCCTTCCATCCTCCCTCCACTGCAAACCCAGCCCTCTGATTGGCCCCTGGGGACGATGTGCATGTGTGTGAGGTGAAGTGTCAATTAGAGTAATAACCCCAGGCCCTGTCCAGCTCACACCTACCCTCCCTCTTAGATCTCCCACAGGGCAGCAAGGCTTCCTCCATCAGCCAACACCTGCTCCTTTCCTTGATACTCTCAGTCTTTACTTTCCCCTGCAATTACTCGACTGGTAGTGTACTGGCTGCAATTAGTCTCTCTCCTGGTGTGCCACATTCGTCATGAGCTAACTATCTAGGCATTGTGACCCCAGCTGATGGTGGAGAACTGGATTCATCCCCCCGGTTAAAAATCAGACATTCAGATGAAATTGCTTCAGGCATCTAAAATCGCAAATTCTGCTTTTGCCCGATCTAGATCAGAAAGTGGGATATTTCTTTCCCCTCCTATCTCTGCCCGCTACTGATTGCTGCGATTCATTTTCTGATAAGTGATGAAGCAACTTAATAAAAGTAAATGTAAGGGAGATGTATCAGACTGTTGTTAGTATTCAATTCCACCATACAAGTCTGCAAGCAAAGCGTGCCATGCGGCGAGAAACTTGCATAAGGCATTACGTTTTCTATTGTTTTGTCTATGCACTGAAAATCTCACACTGCGGACCTCTAAATCAAAAACTAATAATATCATTTGTTTATGCCCCCTCTGCAAACAAATAATAAAAAGCCCAGAGTCAGCACGGCTCATTATCATGATTATAACCCTTAGCTTACTGGTGTAGAGGCAAATTCTGGAATAATAAGCAGGCTGTATGCAAATGAAGTCTTTTGATTTATAATGTATGGCACCCAAGGGGGATGGGGGCATTGCTCAGGTGTGTCACCACTCTGATTACTGATTCATAACACTATTGCTGGAACACACACACACACACAACCACACAGTGGCAGAAGGTGGGGGAATTGAGGAGACAATCAAATACATCTGTCCTGCCCACCCCTCCCCTCCATCACCCACTCCACCCGGGTGGAAATTGAGCACTTCAGTAAGGACTATTGATTGGGGACACAAGAGCTTGGTGGCAGGCAGCAGATGAGGCCAGACTGTGTGCAGGGCTGCCTGCAGTGTTAGGGCTGGGGACTACACTCGGATGACCGGGGCTCAGGGGACGTGAGCTGAAGTAGGTAGTGTGAAAGTAAGGATGTGTTAACCTTGGGGCCTCGGGTCACGCAGACAGAGGGCGACGTGGAAGGCAACAAAAAGCTTTGAATGAACCCAATGGGGATCTAGACTTGCTGAGTTCGGTAGATGCAGTCCTGGTTGAGTTTGTGCTTCATCCTGGACAGATGGACCACCAGGACGGGCCTTGTCCAGGTACGCCAATCCAATTTGGCTAGCCCCCTGTTTGTAATCAGTTTTAAAGACAAAAAGAAAAACAACTAGAAAGCTAAAAGCTACCATACTTATGTTCCCACATTCTCGCCTAGATTGATTAATTAATTATAATCTACACTGTTTTCGTGGTGTGACTGTTCTGGACTGGGGACTGTGTACGTGTGTGTGCTCTTTGCTATATCACATCCTGCGACAGTAGTGAAGGCATGTGTGCAGACAGGCCCTACATCATCTTAAGTGGCTCTTTAGGTGTAGACAGAGATTAATGATGGCCAGGCAGCCAGTCCAGCTGGGGGACGAGGAGCACACGGACAAAACGCACACATACAC
>CALSCE010009344.1:6501170-6526495 GCA_943593645.1 Bovichtus variegatus | reverse complement strand
GAGAGAGAGAGAGAGAGAGAGAGAGAGAGAGAGAGAGAGAGAGTAACAAGGAAAAAGTAAGATAAAAGTTTGGAGTGGAATGGGACTAAATAGTGCGGATTAGAGTGAGTAGAAGAAGAACAGTGAAGAGGTCATTCCGCTCAGTGTGGGGGGGCGACCTTGTAGACGAACTGTACTGCAGAGGTGAAAAATGAGTGTGCCTTTTTGGTTTCTGTGTGTGTGTGTGTGTGTGTGTGTGTGTGTGTGCACGTCTAGCACTCAGCACAACACATGACTGCGTATTGATTGGTTTTTTTTATTCTTCCAAGTGAATAGCAAGGCTAAAAGGTGGGCAATTGAAAAACAACATTAATGTTTCATCATCCAATCTCACTAGAGAACTGAAAGGAGTTCGAGCAGGAGGCAAAGAGGAGATGAGGCCGGAGACGAATGTGAGAGGCAGAGCTGCAGAAGGCAGAAAAGAAAGGTCAATCTGGGAGGTTTTATGGCAGGAAGGGAGCCAAAGCGAACACTGAGCACAAAAGGAATATTCTCCAATCAAAGCGATTTTGAGATTATCTAAATGTATTAGTCACGGTGTCGGCTTGAGTCATTTCCCCTAAAAGATCACAGAAATATTCTGCACTGACAGGATGCAGTGAAAGACGACGGTCATCTGTCTTTGCTCCTTTTTTTTTAGTAATAGTCTTCAGTTCAGGTCCGTGTCCTCTCTGCGATTCTTAACTCTCCTCTGAGCGAAGGCAGAGACACACAAACCTCCATTAAACAGCACTCGCTCTCAATTTAGACCTGAACAATTTATCTTGCAATTTTAACCTGCAGCGGTGCACCGGAGGGTTGAGGGGCCAGATAGTGATCTTTAAGGAGCTGTTTGCAATCACAAAGAGAAGGGTGTAATCAGGCGCGCTCTCGCTGAGCGGATCAATCCAATGCCTTCTTGTTCATGCCACTAAATCAGCATTGATCTCATACACATTCTGCGCTACCAACGGGCAAACCGCTTTCCTTTTCTCACACCTCCCCATTTCATCTTCTAGCACCTCTTCACGTGTTCCTGGTTGAATCCCCTCTCCTCCCTCTCTCATTTTTTTTTTTTTCCTTTTCAGGGGACTAACCTGATGCGGAATTTTTCCCCGGGATCCCGGCCCAGGTGGAAAAGGATCGGCTGCATCGTGTGCTCTTTCTGGTCGTGAGTAGTCACACCAGGGATCTCTTGACCTGGACAGAAGTTGATGCCCTGCAAGACAAATTACACAAAAAGACATAAACTTTTTTTGTTTTACTATAACACATACAAATTGATGTTAATATATGTTCCTCAATTTGTAGAAAAGGAGGCAGAATAACCACACTTCTAATCCAGCATCCAGCTAAGAGCCTTCCCGAAACAGATGTGTAGGATCTTTTTATATGTATCACAATGTAACTCCAGCAAAATCTAGATTAGATTAGTGACTCACTGTAGAGAGTACAATCTGACATTTGATGAGGAACAAATGAACCCTTCAGGTCAGAGAGAAGATTTTCTTTCTTTCCATGTTTCTAAGTTATTTGATGTTATTCTACATGCCTGCTATAGTTTATTTTTACAGCACTGAGGATGTTTCACCACTCAGCCCTCAGAGTCCTGTGGCCCCGTCTTCTTTATGTATGCTGGAATAACTCTGCAAACCAGCACAGGAAACAGTTGTGGCTACATAGCTCAGCCTTTTCTCAGTCATTCCCACAGGTATGAAAATAAAAATGCTTTGCTTTTACTTTTTATGCATAACAAGTAAAACCTATGAAATCAAAAAATATCTTCTAATCTTTCTTTAACTCAGTGTTTTTTTTTTGTTGCCATGGTGTGTGTCCACTTTGTTCATTTACAGTGGTCTATATTTGATTCTTTTAGATATTTTAGTTGAGTCTTTTATCATGTGCGATAAAATAACAACAACTAAAAGCTCAGTTAAAGAGATCTGTATGTTTAAATTTAGGCGTGCAGCAAACTGCTCCTCTGATCTCAATGCTTAATCCAATTGCAGTATGGCCTTTATGCATATTGTCTTCCAAGCTGTTGCATTATTAATGCAGCTACTGTTGGTACATCATGAAGAGGGTTCAAGTCACTGGCAAAATAGAGGACTTTTCTTCCTCGTGCTGCCTCCCCCGCTTCATATCTCCACGCATTTTGCTCCCGCTCCTTGACTCCATTCTCGTGAGCCTGGCAGTGATCACAGCCTGATTGAGTCACACTCACTCCTCCAGAACCCCCTGGAGATCTCCCCCCCCCCTTCTTCAACACAAACACACGCACACAAACACACGAACACACACTTTTTGATGAGCACAACTAATATTGAGAAAGCATTCATCTGTAAGGCGCTGATGCTGCCCCCCTCTGAGATCGCTCAACAGAGCACCTCAAAAATACATATAGAAGAGAGAGAAAGAGAGGGAGTGAGAAGGATAGTCACCCCCCGCCCTGCAGAGCCTCCTCTGATCCAGACATGCCCTGTCTTTTGAAGCCAAAAGCTTAGAAATGCAGAAAAGAGAAAAAAAAAAAAAAAAAAACCTCATCCCAGAGGAGCAGCCAGAAAAGGCCTGCTGTGTGTCTCTCCGACTCTGTCTCTTGTACCCAAGACATAACAGCAAGAACTCCATATCTCCCCTGACATTATGCTATGGATACAACTAGGCTGCTTTCAAACTGGAGCAGAGCAGTCGCTATTACAAGATAAGGTACAGGAGCATCCAGCAGAGGCAGGATGGATTTTGGAAAAGGACGTTTTTGGTGTGTATTTTGATCCAAAATGCTCACTTTATATAGATTGTGGCTGAATATTTAAAACAATATACCGTAAAACATATCTACTTTCTATTTCATGGATAAATATATTTGACATATTCTACAGACATGTAAAAATTGCAGTTTATCTATGGACCATTTGCTAAATGTTGTGGTCTCTATGTGCGGCTGCTGTTATGCATGTTCCTGCCTTTTGCTTTAAAGTCAGTGAAGCGTAGGTGCGTTAATGTCACAACCTCCAATCTAGCTCAAGAGTCCTGAACAGGAGCTGCTACACAGTCTATCTCTTGTCAATTTAAATAACCACTGTAGGACTAACAGGCGTGTGGGAAACAAGTCATTTTTCAGTTTTCATTCATTACATTGTAAAGTATTCATCAAGGTAAAAAAGCTATCCCAGCTGCCAAAAGAGCTCCTACTGTATCACAGGTTACTCAGCAATCCAGATAAAAAGGAGCCACAGTCATGACAAACTATATTTCGCAATATTAACATCACTACACTGCTTCAAGAGAGTTTGATGAGAGCCATTTAAGCCTGTGAAATTTCTAATTTTCCTCATGGCTGAGCTGCATGAACACAGCCAGGACGGAGAGATACGTCTCCCAGCTATTAACCTGTAATTTTGTTCTTCTTCACAGACACATCTTCTCTTCTTGTTTATTTTTTATTTTTTTTACCATGGGCCAAGAAAAACAAATCATATTTTAAAGTAAGTAAGAGCAAGCAGGGAAACGTGCATTTTTATTTCAGGGAAAAGGGGGGATTATTGGGTATTTCTGTTGGAGTAGCGACTAAACTGGAGCCTATATCGGGGTTTAAGGACCAAGATCATTTTAAAATGGTCATTTATCCATGTTATTCCTGCAAGAGAAAGCCTAAACAAGGACTTGTCCCTCTAAAGATAATTAAAAAAAATATCCATGTGTAGTCCGACTAAGTGAAACCGCTCAATGAGTCAGTTTGTTTACATTTTTTTATGTTTATAAAATGTACTATGAGTTACATGAGATGGACAGTTTAAGGATTCACCCACAATGAAATGAAGCATATTGGGAATTTAACTTTCCCCCGAAGGAGCTCAGCATTCGCTCCATGAAACACACACATGCACATCTATATGGAGAACCCAACATACGTGGACATGTTTTCTCTCGTCCTTTCTCTCTCTCCCTCATGTACACACACACACGACAATCGATAGGCAACTCACAGGCAATCAGACGCCATTATTTGTGAAGTTCCACTTCAGTTCACATGAGTTGATAAAGGAGGCTGCTATTGATTCAGCGGCCCTGAAGGAGAGAGCAATTTAAGCGACCGATGGGGCATAAAACAAACTGGATCATAGGAAAAGCAGAGGCATGATGGGAGGACAGGAGGACATGTTTTTTTATGGACAGAGGAGAGTAAGAAGGATCACAATATCCTGCTCCTCAAGTGTCACATTACACATCTCTCCTGATACATTTAATCAGCACAGAGTTGATGTAATTACGGCCGAGAGATACTGCTGACATCTGGCTTTCTGTCTTCTTTTTGAGCTCCGTGGTGCCAAAAGAACAAGTCTACAGCAGGGAATGATGGTATGTAAATGGCGAGGAAGAAGACCTCCGCTGGAGTCAGAACAAACAAGTCAACTGGTTGATGAATGATGCAAGTTCGCTGATGTGGGGGTTCTTCATTAATATTCATTACGCTCTGATGTACACAGCAGTCAACTGATGAGCCATTTTCAAGATAACACCAACAGTGAAAGTGTTTGTGTGTTTGAGGAAGATTAGGAGAGACAAAGAGGGAGGACGTGGCAGTGCAAATCAAGAACCGAGGAAACAGAGATGGGACAGAGTTGCTGTGTTTAAAGGGGAATCTTACTTTTTTAAACTCTTCCCATGAGTTGCTCCAGGTCCAGTAGTGCGCCTTGTATTGTCCGAGCCTCACGGCCATCAGCTCATTCCCACGGTAATAGAAGATCGGCCTGTGGAGGATGAAAAGAGGGAAAGTAATGCTCAGATTTGTTTCTTCAAAAGCTGAAGTTGTGCCAAATTTGACACTTCTGTTTAAAAATAAATAAATAAATAAAAAAATTGAAAAAAGAGAGATTTTCTCTTGGCATGTCCACTCTCAAAGTTTTCTACCCATTCTCGCAATTTTTTTTTTTTTTTTAATCACCCAAGAACATGAACTTTCGAACTCCCTAAAAATCCCTCAAATCTTTAGAAATTTGGAATTCTCTTCCCAAACATGAAACCACAAGGATTACGAGTCTGCAGCCACACTAGCGGCTCTGTGGGGCTGTGCTCAGGCACAGTGGCGCTTTGAGCTAAATGCTAATGTCAGCATGCTGATGTTTAGCAGGTTTAATGTTTACCATGTACATTGGTTTAGTGGACGACATTAGCATACTAGCATTTGCTAATTAGCACTAAACACAGCTGAGGTTGATGGGAATGACATTAGTTCTGCAGGTATTTGGTCATAAACATAATGTTGACCTGATGATGACGCTAGAGGAAGAGTCACAACACTGCTCTCACACTCAGGGATGTGGTCATGAACATACAAAGCCTTTTAAAAAGTGAAGGAGCTCTTGGTCCCAAAGGAAAGGCCACAAATACAACAAATGGTAAAATCCTGTAACAGTGTGTGTGTGTGTGTGTACTGGCCTGTTTTGGAGTGTGTGTGAGCGGTTTAGCAGGACTGGTGTCAGGTCCAGTCCATCCAGGGCTCTGTCCTCAGGAGGGCTGATGCCAGCCAGAGACAGACTGGTGGTGAACAGGTCCATCACATTGGCCAACTGGAAATTCACCTGGAAAAAGGAGAAATAAATCTAAAACCACAATTGCTATCTGCAGTATGTGAAACCATTTCACACAACCTGGGAGTTAGGATTGGAAAAGTGAAGAACTTTGAAGAAAAGAGGACCGGCCAAGTGCCCTCTCAAGGACCAGAACTCATATTGGTCACTGGTAGGTGTATGCTGTACACACACAGACACTTTTAATGGCAGTGCTAACAGGTGCTTCTCTTGTGCACGATCTACCATCATCAAAGAGGTCATGGTTTCCCCTTCATCTCTAACACCGTTTCCTGAGAATTATCCTCTGACGAGTTTTGCTTCTTGTCTCTGCCAAATAATTATAAGCTCACAAACAAATCAAGAATCGACTGTTTTATGCTCCAGGAATACCACAAGCTTGCTCTTTTTTTAATGCAGGATTTTCTTCATGGGCGCGAATAAGGTAGCAATGCATAGTCATCATAGGGTGTTTGTATGTGTTGTTGCGTGTACACATGTAGGAAAGAGGTGCATTTCTTCAGTCTACTCTCTAATCTCTGCTTGAGGGAGCCTCCAAAATGCCTCTTTCTAAATGAGTTTTTTTAAGGGGAAAAAGGAAAAAGGAGGAGCGTAGAAAAAGAGGAGAGAAAGTAGGGAGAGGACAAGGCCCGGGCAAACAGGCGGCTGGAGCTGGAGCGAGCTGGTGTTTTATCTCCTTTTCCCAGTCGCAGTGAAAAGCTTTATTTTATTTATAAACTTTGAACTATTTTCAGATAAAATTACATTTTTTCGTTGTCATCCTTGATCTTCCGTTCCATTCTCTCCTGAGCGAGCCTTAGAGGGAGACGGCACGCTCACAATCAGATAGCGCTATCAGGCCTCAGCAGCTGCACCGCCATGTGCCGCTGTGCTCATATCGGCAGCCAGCACACACACACACACACACACACACACACACACACACACACACACACACACACACACACACACACACACACACAAGCACACACACACACACAAGCTCCTTAGTACTGAAATGAATTCCCCTTTCTTCTGTATCCACAGAACCAGCCACAGAAAAGGCTTTGCAATGCATTCCATGATCTATCTGCACATCCAGACACTCTCTCTCTCTCTCTCACACACACACACACACACACACACACACACACACACACACACACACACACACACACACACTAACACTAACAGATTTAGTCCTTCACTTCATTTTCTTTAAAAGTCCCCCTCACACAGACACACACAAACCATTAAAGAATTCAGGACAAAAGGACACACGAAGAGGTAAAGCTGACATTTAGTTGGTAATAACTTGCATGACCAAAAAAAAGCTAAACTTTCAGACTCTGACTGCTCTGATAGAGGAATTTATCTCAGGAGTTGCAACCTTTTATTTCCCCCCTTTATTAGCCCTGCCCTCTTTTGCAGTCAAGGCTGAACTTCATTCTTTCCTCACCCTTTGTTCTTTTTTTTTTTTTTTTTTTTTTGCCTGACTCATCACTCTCTGTTAATGTCACATTCTCTTTCTCTCATTTCTTTCTGTGCTGTGAGTAGGGATGTTGGTTATCTGGGGAGGCAGTGCCTCTATCCCGGTCTCTGCCACTCTGCCTGTGTGTCTGCCGCCTGATAAAACACAACAAAAGGGATTGTGACGCTCGGCAACGTTGTGTGGCCGACACCCCACCCGTCTCCCCATCTTTGTTCCTACAGCCACCACCCCTCCTCACCCTGGCCCCCTGCCCCCCCTCAGGCACTGGGAGAATGCTGAATCTGCACCTGCTTAAAACCAACCACGCTCCTCCATTCCAGTACACCTCCTTCCATCCTCCTAAATATGAGTGAATGACCAATTGACAACAATGTCCTACACATTCACACACACAAGTTTCATCACTCAGATGTATTCACAGATAAAGGGCAACTTCTCTGTTGGTCTTTCCATCACCAACCCCCCCCCGTAAAAAAAAAAATATGTGTCCTCATCTTAATGCCGTAAACATCTGTTCTCATCAGAACAATAAACCTGCTGAAATCCCCCTTTAACAAAAGGCTTGCATGGCTGTTTGTTGTCTCCAGCATTTTGCTCAAAGAGCTTACGGACTTTTCAATGCACAGATCAACAGAGATTTCAGAAGACTACAAAACAAGAGAAGGGGCAACCCTGTGCCTGCTGTGTCCTCCCTCCCAGAGTGATAAATCCAGAGCTGTAGAGTACTCCAACAAAGCAGCTTTGTCATCACAACCCTAGAGAGCTTCAGGGAGGATCGATTGACCCTGGTTCTCACAGCCCAGCCAATGTTCTGCATTTATAGTAATATTTCTTACATCTGTGTCTTCCACTGGTCTAGAGAGCTATTTGCGAAACATACAACTGATCCAACATACACGGAAAAGCACCCATATATGCAGGCAAGTAGAATCAAACGAAAATGACACAGGCATGTTCTTCACTCTTGCACATGCACGCAAAAGACACACTGGTCAATTATAAAAGTGGCACAGGTGCAACAAAGCCCTGCAAACACGACAACGTTCCTGGCAGTGTGGCAGTGCCAGCGTCTTTAGCACTCCTCCTTCTCTCTTTTCTACACCAGCCACGTCTTTCACTTCTTCCTTGCTTCCTTCCCTGTACCCCCCTCCACCCCTCCCGTTCCTTTATCCTGGGCGCCTGGCATATTCAGATACTGAAGTCCTCATTACGGCTCAATCCAACCTCAGCAAACACACAAACAGATTAGCCGCTTAAGACGCTCCCAATCCCCCTCTCCCTCGCTACTCTGCTGTGCTATCAGGCCCCAGCACACCCCTGTGAGATGAGCCAGGGGCAAGGCTTACTGCAGACTGCAGCCTCCGCTCGCTCCTCCACCAAATCCCTCTGCGTCACAGCCCCGTGTCACAGCTGCCCCTAATACAATTAAAAGTCATTTGCAGAACGCACAGGCTTAGAGGATCACGGTGTGGGTGGGGGGTTAAATTGGGGAGGGGGAGGTAGGAAAGAGAGAGTTTGGAGCATTAATTCCAGCCAAAAAATATTTGAGGAAACATTGGAGAAAGCGCCCACACGCTTCGTGGCCGCAATCACAGTTTATCTTTAATGTTTTCTGGAGTTCAATCACTCGATAGAAGTCGAACATAGTCAAGATTAACTGGTTACGCCGCCAGTGGGTCACAGTGTGCGCATGTAAAGTGGTAAATGATACACAAATTAAACAAAAAGCAACAATCATTTCAAAAGAGAGGATTAGTGAAATAATTATTCCTTTACTCTCAACCCTGCTTTACAGTCCTGTACATCGCCTGCAGCTTTACAGAGAACATTTCAGCTCCTGGTACCTGTTGATAGGCAGAACATTAAGGAGCAGCAACAATGCTTAGAAGAGGAAAAAAACTGGCTCTGGATCCCGGGTCTAAGTCTAGTCTATTCTCTAGAGAAGATGGCAGGGATTAGGTGAATGATCGTTTTGGAGGCTTTATTTGGTGAAAAGCTTTAAATCACGGGGGTATTCTCACTGTGCCTCCTTTGATGTGTCCAGGCCACCAGGCAATGGCAGGCTCCCTCATGCCGCCTTCAAAGGTGGTCTCCTTCCCGCAGAGGAATGGCCCGTTGCTCCCGCCTGAGGAGTCGGAAGCACAAAACACATGTAGCCATGTATCAAATTACACACACATACAAGACGAAAAATGTAACATGGACAAAAATAAACCAACTCACAACGAAAAACTCTGTGTGTGTTTCTGTGCGCGGGTGCGCGCGTGCGTGTGTGCATTTCAATTTAGTGCCTACCTTCGTTTGGGCCAGACATCAGAGCGGCTCCGTTGTCTGAGGTGAAGAAGACGAAGGTATTATTGTCAATGCCCAGACTCTGCAGAAATGACAACATGTGACCCACGCTGTAGTCTAGCTCCATCACTGCATCACCATACCTAGAGAACACAGATAATCACAGCCTTGATCATTCCCTGTGAGAAATACATTTGTTTATAGCCTCGTGCATATGCCGGACAATAAAAGAGTCAAGGTAGGAGATAAGTACCGGCCTCGCTGGCTCCTCCCAAGGAAGGGTTTGGAGGCATAGACAGGGGAGTGAGTGGCGTCGGGTGCCCAGTAGAGGAAGAAGGGCCGCTGGGCCTCAGTCTGACGCAGTATGAAGTCAAGACCTTCCTGTAGAGGTATTAGAGGTGTTTATCTACTGTTCAATCTGCACGTATTACTGCTGCTGTTTCTTACTCCATCACATTTTTATTTATTTCTGTTTTCAACGCTGTGTGTGCCGCCCCGCTGTTGTTTTGTATGTCTGTATGTTTGTCGTGTCTCGTCCGTTCTAAAATTAAAACTGTTGATCACCAAAGACTAATGCTAATATGAGCTTTACAAAGCTGTACTTGACATATCCATCTCCTTCTTGTGATGACAAAGTACACCTTTCAAGCATGCAGCGCGTCTCTGCATGCTGCTTTTGATCCCTTTAGGAACTGAATGGGAGGGACAGACGTAGGCAGCAGAGATAATCGAGACGAGTGTGCGCAAAAGTCAACAATCCACTTCTGCTGGTGAAAAGCACGGTAATGATCAAAGACCAAAATCAGGCTTTCACTGCGCTTTTAATATGTAAAATAGATGTTTTTTGTTTTTGTGCTTTTATATTTTGGGGAGCCAAAGACAATTTTCCACTCTGGTGGACAATAAAGTTATATTCAATGTCATTATATTCTAATAATTGCTTGAATAAAAGGAAACTGTGAAACACAATTTGTTGTACCGGACATACTCTGCTCCACTGGAAAGGTTTTGAGCCTTAACTTACCTTCAAGTACATCTGTGTGAGGTTGGACTCTCCAGTCTTCCTGTCAATCTTAAACTCCTCATAGTATCTGGAAAACAAGTGGGTTGACATTATTTAAGAAATTAACCTTCGTTATTGTTTAGCCATCATCCCGTCTGAATACCTGCCGACCCCATACCACGCCGTTTCTCCTCTGCATACTGAACCGCATGAAATGATTCTTTCACAATGACCTGATTGTATTGTAAGGGCATTCAATCTGCCTCTAAATTGATCGAAACTACTGCAGACAATATGATTAGGACCACAGAAGCACATTTCCCTCATGCGGACTGTATTGCAGGAGATTTTGGTGAAAGACATATCTGGGAAGTCTCAGCAGAGCTGAGCAGAGGGAACTGTTATGAGTTGTTGCTGAAGCATGGCGCGGCAAGCAGAGAAGCAGTGACAGGCATCTCTCTTTCTTACGCTTCACTTCCTCCAGGTGTCCTCGTACACAGCCAACGCAACCTGCCGTCTCTTGAGGGCGGGTGTGCGCCTGTGTGTATACGTGTGTGTGTGCGTTTCTGTCCAGGGCCCAGGTATGCAGCGCTGATTAAACCCACGGCTAAGCGAAAAACACGGCCGGCTGCCAGTTTCAATGACCCTGAATACACATATGGCTGTTTTGGGGAAAACAAATGGGCGGAAAATGGAATACACAAGCGCAGCTGGTACAGAGAAGGAAGAGGAGGGGAGACACTCAAATCATCCAGAGAAGCAGCCAGCCAAACTATTCCACTGAGTCACAGGGGAAAGACGTTTTTTTTTTTTTTTTTTTTTTTTAATAGATTTTCAGTCCGTTTCTGTCTGCTGTTATGTATATCTGAGTGCTCGTGTGGAATACTACCTGCCAAGCATCTCAGAGTTGTTGTAAACGGGGATGTTGGGTCTGATGCTGCTGTTGTAAGGGCCAAAGTGGCAGTCTGGTGCACCAAACCATTCATCGAAACCATTCTCCAGAGGCAGGTACTTCTGCCTGTGGCCCAGATGCCTGCGGTGACAAACAAAGTGCACTTATACACTGTAAGATCAATGTGATTGAAGGATCATTCGGCATGTTTAAATTCAGACCATTGCTACAAATCAAATATACTTTTGGTACTGCACAGCTTCTTTTTTTTTTTTTTTTCCCGAAAGCGCAACATACTTATATTCATGTTTAAGTGCAGTTGCTACCTTAAGGCCGTCATTGGTTTGTATTGACTTCAGTACGTAAATCACCTTTTGCGAAGGCTTGACACTTTGAGACAGGTACGCAATCTATCACAGCTGGTAATATTGTGAATATCTTTTAAAATAAGTAACCATGCCTAGGTGCATTACTACAGAGCAGAAGCCAACGGCAGAGAATACTGTGTGTGATAAATTATCTATCTCAAACAAACTTCATACAACACAGAAAGGAATTTATATCAATGGATGCCTCAGGTATAGGAAAATTATATTCAAAAATCTAATACAAAATGATTGATTGAATTTGTTCATCGGTAATGTTAAAGCTCGGGTAGGCAATCTATCATAGCAGCATTTTTATTTATATCTGTTGAAATTCTCTTTACATCCCAACAGGAATCAATAAATTGAATGTTCTGAAAAACAAATCTGGTATCTGGGGCTGTTGCAGGCCTGTACTAATGAAATGATTGGATGGCCTACCTGCCGGTCTACCTGCACACACTCTGACCGTGCACTGCGTGAAGTCTTCCACAAAGCAGCTGTGAGTAGTAAAAATGGCCATATTCGTTGTTGATGTTCATTATGATAATGTGCGATGCTTTCTTACTTGTGAATAATGAGACACGAGGCAGTTAGCGATGACAACGACGCGCTGCAATGTCTTCCAGCAGCGTTCATGTGTTTTGAGGGAGAGAGGCTTTGGAGGCCTGAAGGGGGGGAGGCTAGGATCTTTTTCAGTTGGATACTTTCAAAATCTCACTTGCTCTTGCTGGGTTCTCCAAAGTTGCCTACCCCAGCTTTAAGTACACATGATTTGTAAGCAATTTGGCTAAAACGTGCAAATATACTACACTGGTCCTTTAATTTGTGGAATTAATTCCATGCCACCACCATGATGACCGTTCGTCATCAACATAACCTCTAAAACTTCAGAAACCTCGAAAAACCTGGATTACAGAAAGATAAAGAGCTCACCACTTGCCAACTATCTTGCTGACATAGCCCTTTTTCTTCAGCACCTGGGGTAACAAAATCTCATCCTTAGAGATTCCTCCCACTATCTCCTGTGGTGTGTATGCTATAAAAAAAGGTCAAAATTTAATGTACAGAACTTTCCATGACTTTATTGCACACTGTACATTATAGAGTAAGTAATGAGAAAAGCTGCAAGAAATCATTTGCAGCTGGATCATTTTCACAGTGAGGATATACTGAGAGTGTACCGTTTCTGGCATGAGCATTCGTGGTGTAGAAACCGTTTCGGAGAGGCAGCCTCCCGGTGAGAAGTGCAGCTCTGGCTGTCGTTAAAAATAAAGATAAAAGGTCATTAGGATTTCTGTTTGTTCATATTCCAAATGCTTTTTTACTGGCAAACAAATAGAGTCTTCACCCCTGCGCCACACACCACATGCATTGAAGATTATAAATTAATTTATTCAACTTCGGTTAAATTCTGAAATCAAATGGGCAAATACAACCTTTGTACTTGTCATAGTAATAAAAATATGGATTGCACTGGCATGTTTCCGAGTTTTGATGAGTACATTGAATTATTTCAGCTTTTTGAGAAGTAGTTTCCTGTTACTACTAAGACAAATACCCTTTATTTATCAATTGCTTTTAATAGTTGTGATTAACCTCAATCATGTACACTGATCACTGCTGTCAGGTGAAACCCCAGAGCTCAACATCTCACTTCAAAAAGAAGAAAATCAGCTTTTAAGCTTGTCTACCTTGCATTTCTAAAATAAATATCTGCAAGGTTTACATTTTTTTTGCACAAAATGCACACAAAGCCATAGTATTTTACATGAAACTTACATGAAACAACCAAGCTGGAGTTTAAGGTTTCTCACAACAGTGATGTGACGATATAATTACTGTAACATACTGAACTCTGTTTTGCATGTTGTAGTTGAATGAGGCGAGGTGCAAGCTTAATTTTTTAGCAATTCTGTATTTGGTCAATTGTGTTAACGTTATACTTTCATTAATTAGGTGTTATTTCAACATGTTAATGATGTAACAATAAAAAACACATGTAGAGTTAGAAGGCTGCAGCTGTGATGAGAGACAAGAAAACGGGAACTGCTGGTTCAGGCTCTGAACGAGTCATTTTCAGCTGACTCACATGGGGAACAAAGTGGGTTGGCAGTGTAGAAATTTGGAAGCAGCATGCCCTGAGCAGCCATGGCATCAAGGTTGGGGGTCTCTTTAGAGGGCTGGCCAAACAACCCCAAGTCCCCCCAACCCATCTGAAAAGCAGATGGAAGGTTATTAACAAGTCCAGCAATAATAATAATAACAATAATAATAATAATAAGACAATCTGAGAGCAATGGTGAAGAGTAACTAAGTACATTTACTGAAGTACGGTACCTAAGTACAATCTTGAGGTACTTCTACTTGAGTATTTTTAGTTTATGCTACTTTATACTTCTACTCCACTACATTCCAGAGGGAAATATCGTACTTTTTACTCCACTACATTTATTCGACAGCTGAATTTACTAGTTACGGTACTTTGCAGATTGAGATTATTAATACAAAATATAATTAACAAATGAAATATGGTGTATTATTATAGAGTGAGCTAGCTGTCACCTTTACCAGCTGCAACACTGAAGTGATGTGCACATTAATGCATCGATAATTACAATAATAAAATGTGAGATTGTTATATGTAATAAGATGGTGTTTAAAGTATATTTTGATAACACTTTCCTACATTTACTTCAGTAACATCTTGAGTGCAAGACTTTTACTTTCAACAGAGTATTGCTACACTGGTGTATTGATACTTCCACTTATGTAGGCGGTCTGAGTACTTCTTTCACCACTGTCAGAAAGACTAAAACACACATGCAAAGCACACTCTTAGATACTGTTCACAGGCTGCACGAGCTACAGTAACAACTGCTATTAATCCAGAGAACACAGAGAACACAGAGAAGGAGACAGATAGAGATGAGCTGTTCTGTCATTCACTCATTCACTGCTCAAGCAGAACTGTGCTGTTGATGTGATGAACTAAAGTCACAAGGACACACACACACATACACAACGTGGGAAGTAACTCACGTCATCCATCAGCATGATGATGATGTTTGAAGACGAAACGTTTGATGGCTTTTCTGTCAAGGCACAACATATTATTGCACAAAAGAGAGTCAGAGTTACAGTGGACATCCCTCGCATTGCTGTGCAGTCATGTGAACTCCAACAATTTCGAGGAAGTGGTTTGTTTGCCTTCGTGCGGGTCTTCAGCGCAACGCTTGCGCATACACAGTGCGGTAATTATTTTGTGGTGAATTAATTTAGGTTTTAGATTCATTTTGGCTTGATTGATTTATATTTCCTCGACTTATGAGTGTGTGTGGTGGCTGTATGTATTATGATTAAATCGTTAAACTGTAAATCATCGTAAAAGTGTTCCTTGATAGGTGGTGCATTCAGGCCCTGTAATAAATGTTGTACGTGCGGAAAATATTCGAAATCGGTCAAAAATAATTACAAAAACGGACCATGTAACAAAATGCTTTTTTGTCAATAAAATTACAAACTTACACCTGACTTACAATGAATACGTGTTGTGGATAATACGGTTAAAACGCTAAAACACGCTTACTCAAACCGTGTTTCGTCTCTGTTGCCACTTTTCCAACGGCGTATGAATGCATCGTGTCACGTGACAGCGTCTGACAGCTCAGAGGAGGAACTCTAACATGGCGGTGTGTATAGCAGTGATCGCTAAAGAGGTAATGATTGCTGTTGTTGAATGTCCCAGGTATTATGCGCAGCCTTCTTTTTAATGTTAAAATAGCGTCCTTGTACTTATAATCGTCTCAAAGCAAATGTCAACTTTCTCGGTAACCTCGAAGGTCCAGCAGGTTGAAACACACAGAGCTAACATTAGCATTCTCCTTAGGTTGGCTGATGTCACGATTTGCTGTATATATTGCTGAAATTGGTTGACATGTGTTTAAATGTGGTGTTTTCAAATGGCTCGTTATTTCACTATGTAATGTCCTTTCACAGAACTACCCGCTGTATATCCGCAGTGTGCCCACTCAAAATGAGCTGAAGTTTCACTACACAGTGCACACCTCTCTGGATGTGGTGGAGGAGAAGATCTCTGCAGTGGGCAAATCTTTAGGAGACCAGAGAGAGCTGTACCTGGGGCTGCTGTACCCCACTGAAGACTACAAAGTGTATCCTTGGTTTAAAAAAAAAAAAAGGTTAAGGGTTAGGACAAATCCCACAAGACAAGTGATCCAAGCACCTGGCTTATCTTTTAATTAGACCATCTATTCTAGACTGTGATCTAAGGTTGATTGTTTTTTTAACAAGATTGCCAATACATCTGTATTAAATCTGAAGAACCTACATACATGTACACTCTTCTGCTAATCAAGAAAGATGCTGAACTCCTTCCTGTTGCATTTCTCTTGTTGTAGAATTGTTTGTGTCTGGATGTTATGTGTATGAGACATTTCCTACAGGGGAAACATAATATCCTTGACTGGTGAACTAGATATGGATACGTAACCAACTCCAAGGTGAAATTTGTCATTGTTGTGGACTCGTCAAATACATCATTGCGGGACAATGAAATTAGAAGTGTAAGTTGATCCCATTGCACATCTAATCAAAATCAAATGCAGCCCAACAAGCATCATTCTCTAAAAGCCACATTTGTATCATTTAATACACATCTTCAAACTTTGTTCTGTGTCAAGAGGTTGATCCAGCAATATATTGCATATGTGCAAGTGCTGAATTATGCTACGACCAAAGAGCATTCCTACATTTTCCTCACTGCATTTATCTGGGCACATCACGTCTTAAACCTAGGAAGATCAGGAAACATGAATTCAGGATGTGCATGCACGCATGAATGACCCCTCCATACAATTTCCATTTTTTGAGGAGTTTTAAAAAGTAGCAACTTGTTCTTTTCCAGATGTTCAGAAAATTACACAACTCTTTCACCGATGTAATGTGCAACCCATTCCACAATCCCGGGGACACCATTCAGTCCAAGTGAGTTTATTCTTGACTTGATAATCAAAAAGATCTGCATCACTGATATTTTCCTAATCTAGCAGTGTTTCATTATTGACCGATCATTCTCCAGGGCCTTCGATGGCATCGTATCTGGAATGATGGTGCAAACTGGCTGACATCTCTTCCACCCCATCTCCTGAGCCTCCAATGTACAGAACACCCCTAACCCTCATTTTTGTATACATATTGCCTTGATTATTGAAATGCACAAGTAATAAAACTACAACATTGTTGCTTATCACTGCATGTGTGTGATTTTACTACAAATGGATCGCTGGATCATTGTTTTATTTATTCACTTACATAGCAAAGAACTTAAGTTATACATAGAGAGGATTTATACATTACATTGCAGGCAGCAACACAATACATTCTCAACCAGTTTGTAAAAACAGTAAAGAGATGCAACTGCATAACAATTTGAAGATTGTCCCATGCATCCACAGCAACATAAACTTATAATGCAACATCTCTGGCCCCAGTCTTCATAAGTCTTGAAGCACTGATGCAGGCATGTAACTTAGAAAGTCATCCCTTCTGGCTCTCACAAGTAATGCCTGGAAACACTTCTTTAAAAAAGGATCAGTTCTAGTCGCCCACTTTAGTATGTATGCTGTGGTTAGTGCTAGCGCTGTTGAGGGTAGTGCGGTCCACTCGACCCTGCCACCATCTCCTCCGACGGTGGAGTGATGAGAAGAAGACACGGGTAACGTTTAGGCATCTGTTCGTGGTAGTCCATGTGTCCCCACTGTCTCTTCCCCACTGAGGGCGCTCCGTAGTAAGGGTGGGGTGTTTGATGTTGTGGCCTGGTCGACTGGTACCGGAACCTACCGCGAGAGCTGTTGTGGTATCGGGGTGGACGGTAACCGCGGCCTCTGCCTCTGGTGTGGCCGCCTCTGTGTCCTCCCCGGTCTGTGGTGCTGATGCCAGGCATGTTGGTCCTCTTGGGCATTACCTGCAAGCCAAAGAACAAAGCTGTACTTTTAGGAGGACTGATTAGTGAATAGCAAGCATGGCATTCCTTTAATGGTAGAACAGAACAATCTGAATGTCTTGATGGAAGTACAATGGATTCACATCTAAGAGACCAGCTCAAAATGAGGGAAATTAAAACTTAACGGGTGACTGGTTTGCATTAAAAAGTAACATTTGATTGAAAATTAAAGTTGTTTTTACGTCCAAACTGAGTGAAGTTACAGTTTCTGCATTACCAAAAAAAAAAAAAAAAAAAAAAAAGGGCAAAATGGTATTTCTCAAGTCAACAGGATGGATAAGAATGCCTCATAAGAGGAAGTGCTACATTGTAGGATATATATAGTCATAACTTAAGCTATACCAAACAAAATAATCAACTTAACACACACACACACACACACACACACACACACACACACACACACACACCCATATCCTTCCCCATACCAAATCAAAAACACACGCTTGAGGTACTTTGAGTATTTTCATTTTATGCTCCTTTATTACTTCACTACATCTCAGAGACAAATATTGTACTTTTTACTCCACTACAACTTTGCTCCAATTTTACTAACTGCAACATTATATAAAAATAAATATATAAATAAAATAGATCAGAGTACCTCTTCGACCCATAATCCAGTGCTGTAGGCTGTGTGTGCAATAACCAAGATGTGACTGACGATTGTGAGTAGCCAACTAGGTTGAGGGTTTTCTCTACAGACCAACATGCGGTGTAATGCTCCTCACCTTAAGGACTCTTCCTCTGAACAAGGTCTCATGCAGACCAATAGCACTCTGCACAGAGTCTGGATCAGAGAACTCAATGTACGCAAAACTGTGGAAAGGGGGAAGAGAAAAAAAAAAAAAAGGCAGACAACAAAACTTTGACACAAACACGCTTAAGGAGTATTATTCCATCGTCAAACAGTGGCAGGTAAATAAACTGTATGCACGAGTTGAACCCACCCCTTTGGATGGCCGGAGAAGCGGTCACACAGGATGGTCACTCGGTTGACGGGACCACAGCCGTTGAAATGGATCTCCAACTCATCTGCAGTGGCACCATAGTCTACCTGGGGTTTGTTCAACAGTGTTGTCAGATCAGGCGTGTGAAAACAAACATGCTCAGTATGAGGAAAAGACATTTACGAGTCTTACATTTCCTACATAGACTGATCTGTTGTCTGCGTCTACCCTCTCCTCGGGAGTCATGTTGTAGAAAGGTCCTGCGGAGGAAACAAACTGTACACACTGCTTTTGCAACATGGGGAGGTGCAATGACCACAATGAACATTTTACCAACACATCCATTGCTTGATAATACAGATCTCAGAATCCGTCTCCCCTCTCATTGCATCTTTGTTCTGAGGAGGAACCAAAAGGGAGTAAGTGGATGAGGAGACGCACACAGGCAGAAAATAGCCGCAGGCAGCAAGAAGGACCCTTCTGGTTCTCTAGAGCTCACTGCTTCGTCTCATTGGGCAGTGATGAGGCACATGTGAACACTGTTGTGACCACAGTGAAGCGTCCCAGGTGTTAGCCAGATGGTGAAGGATGCAGCTACCTCACCTGCCTGGAGGCCCGGGATGCTACACACACCTGGCTACAAATTTGCCGTTGAGGCTTCCGAAATACATAATCAGTATTTAGCTGTACACTAAAGTGACACGGTAACAAACCAACCAGGTGGATAAGACGTACGGGCTGTCTCACCAGGCCGAGGGCTGCTGGTCAGGAGGTGCATGTCTATTGCGTCACACCTCTCCTCCTCCTCCTCCTTCAGTCTTTCGGTCTCTTCTTCCATCTCCATCTCATGAACTCTGGCCTTGATGGCCGCCAGCTCCTAAGACACACAAGCACGGAAATCAGAACATGAAGCTACTGAGCGTGGATCTAAAGCGGAGTACAGCACCGAAAAACCAGACTGGTGACAAATCAAAAAGGAATAAATGAGAATCTTAAAAAAAAAAAAAAAACCTGAATGAATGATTGAAACATAAATGGATACAGATGCTTCCACACAGGGTCACTGAAGGATTTGAGAATTAAAAGTATAAATGATGTGCTATGGCCTTCAGAGTCACCAGACTCAAACACAATTTAAAACCTATTAGAGATTTTTGTGATCATCAAAACACCAAATAAGTGAAACTTCTTAGATGAGCGTTGTTCCCACAAAAAAATAAAAAGATGTGTAGAGTCTTTGAAGAGGAGCATTAAAGCTGTTCTGGTGGCCCAACATCTTAATGTACTGTAGACGTTCCTTTTATGTGTCACCCATCTGAGTATCAATTGTGATTAAAAAAAAAAAAAGAGCCTAACATTGTATTTTCATTGCCCTGCTTTACAATTTCCTGCAAGTATTAGTTTGATACCTGGATATGACATGACCAGAGGGTGCAGATTGCTTGGACAGCATTTACTAGTTAACACAATTGTCAATGCAAATATAGTTTGAGAGCACCAAATGGACTTATTCAAAATCAAAAACATGTTGAAATTTGAATCTGTCTCTTTTAATTTTGGCCAAAACACAAGTCATTGTTAAACATGTAGCTGGCCTGAGGTTTTCGGGACAATATCTATAGTGAAGCAGGCTTTTACCATCAGTTATGTCAGAGCCTGAACCACACTGTGTTCAATAGCTCACCCAGGACATGCAGTGCACCTGATTGGCTCCAAGCCGAACAAGTCACTCAGCATGTTCTACTGGATGTGACTCACTGATGTAGTCCTTTATGCACATAACCTTTAATAATTATTATTATTTTTTTTTTTTAAAAAGACACCACATAGCATAGCTTATGTTTGCGCTTGTTTGTCCAACGTCACATTCCTCATTTGCTCGCCCCACTATAGGCTACGTGCGTGCAAACAAACGTGACGGCGCCCTTTTCATTCACTTTAAAACGATGATACCCACCGGGTCCTCTGCAAAATGCTCCCCGATGGACTCGCCCTCCAGGTAGCCGTACTCCAGATGATTTTCCGCCATGCTCACTGCTCAACCATGGCATCTGCAAAGCGGACTGCAGCGTGCCAAAACCGCCACCAAAAAAATATCTCCCACCACAGGAAGGGAAACGGTTTGATGGAGCGCGAGACGCGACACCTGACAGCATATGATATGAGGTAAGCTAATAGCTATCACCTGTGAATGAGACTCATGACGCGCTGGATTGATTGACAGTGGCGCGCACGTGAGAGAGACGCTGGGTGAGGATGTCTTCCTCCCATTGGCGCATCATCAGGGGGCCCTCCTCTTCTCTGCCCCAGGATTTATAGCTAGTAAAATTACCACTAGCCTATGATAATAAATGTTAAGATATGCCTTCACTTGCAGTAAATGGTGCATTTCTTCAAAGTAAAACTGAATGTATTCGATGGATTTGGTGATATTTCACTCAAATTGCGTTTAAGTAATCCTTGGGTGTCATATGGTAATTTAAACTCACTTCTACTCACTCCTTAAGGAATGTTGCAGGACTGTCAAGCCTGCATATTTCATGTGAGGTACCTGAAGGGGTGGATAATAGGCTTTTTTCCCCCACAGCAGACATTTTGACTCGTTATCACAGGAAAAGGACAGGTGTTACTAGTAACATTAACAACGGCTCAGTTGTATTCCAGTGTCCCAGTAAACCATGTCAGTGTGACTGTGAGACAGCATGAATAATACCATGGACCCTGAAACTAAAGCAGCTAAATGGAATTCCGCGAATTCTGTAAATTATTACTATATATACTAAATGTTTTCAGTGAATAAAATGCCTTTTCTTTGTCAGTGTATTTAAGAAACCTACACCCAAACATTTGAAAACTACAAACCTTGTGACTTTCAACCATTGTAAAACTATGTTTATATGAGAACGTGAACATGGCTATGCAAACAACAAACTATTAAACATGTCAGAACAATTATTGCTGATTTTGACAACAAGAATTTCCTAATAAAATTCTGAACCAAGGGAAATGGGTTTAGGTTACTTAATCACTGTGCATAGTTAATTCAGCCATCCAGGTCCCCCCTTTTATTTCCCATTTAGAATTACAGTATACCCTTCTGTTACAGTTGTTCACTGAGGCTGTACTGAGTCAATTATCACTCATAATAATAACCCACAACAGTTTTATGACTGCGCCATTCCATTTAATGGAAAGATGTTTGACACCTTGTGCATTTCCTACACATTTCTCTGAATTCAGTCTGACATATTTGGTATCGACGGAAACTTTGGTATCTCAGGATTTAAAATAAGAATCTGTTGGTATAAAAGACATTTTAGTCTGTAATGACCGACTCACCGGCCAGGTAAAATAACCTGGTCAGAATATTCAATGAATTAAATTAAATTAAATTGTGATTGAGTAGAAGATGGTTGAACTTGTTTGAGATACCAATATCAATATATATTTTTTAAGCATCTTTCAAATTGTAAATACATGTAGTGAGCTTGTGTGTGGGGGGTTTTGTATGGTATATATGATTAGTAATGTCTTTGTAAAAGTGTATGGACTTTTGGAATATATTTTTCAAAAAGGTAATTAAGAATAATATGTTTTTTCCCTATGTTATTTAGATCTCCTGCTATCATATTTCTGTAGAAACTAGGGATTGTAATCCTATGCCTTCTGAAGTTTACATAATAATGTTGTGCAAGTAATGATTCAATAACAATGGATCATTTTGTCCTTTTCTGGGGTGTTGTAGTCTCTATGTGTGCACTTAAAGAAGAAAAGCAACAAGAGCGATGAATACTTCATTTCATGTTTTAATTACACAGTTACATTGTTCAACACAGACAATAACCTGAATTAGAATGTTTTACAGCTTCACACATCCAACAGAGCGAACAGTTAAAGAGCGGTATTAGCAACAGGGAGGAAAGCATGCAAGAAATAAATACAAATCAGAATTAAATTCTTCTGGCACAGTTAACTTCATCTAAAAACGGCAACAGGACCTTTTTTGAAGAGGGAAATAAAACAAAAGGAGAACGATCTTCAAAGCGCCAACCTTTCCTACAGAAACATGTTTTTTCTGTAATAATGTATTGCACAATACAGTATAGAATGCTTCCCTACACATAAAAAAACATAAACCTTTTTTTCAATGTATGTAAAGGTAAAAACAGGACCATCCTGAGCCATGGCTTTGGGGAAAACAAGTGCTGCATCCACTGTTTGCCACTTTAGCTTTCTACTGTAGCTATTCATCAGTGCCTGTTTCACAGGAAGGATGTGTCGCCATCACATCAGATGTGCCTTGAAACTTCATTGGTAGAGTAACTGGTTGGGGTAAGGAGAGACAAATGCCAACCTGCTAATGTTTGCCTTTTCTAAACATGCGTTTTGCCCATATCATGTACATAGTAAAACAAACAGAAAAGTGGCTGATGTAAAGTGTTCGGAGACCCTTGGATGATAATCACAACAGCAGAGCCCTTATGCGTTTGCCATCTATAATATCTTCACAGAGAAAAGTATATGACACAAATATCATTAGTTTCATGACTTAATGAAGCTAGCACCCAGCTGAACAGAACATTGATCTTTTGTGTCCTGTCCAATGAAAGTCGGGAGGAAGAATCTCACATTTTTGTGCGACTGCAGTCTCATGTCCCACACAATCGACCATGTTGAAGTTCCGTAATGCCGGGACATAACACAAAAACCTTAACTGAAGTGAAATCTAAAGAGAAGAGTTGTAGCTTTTGGTTGTATTTTGGTCATTTATAAGTGGTTACTGGGTTTGGCTTTGTTTAGTTTATCTAAGGGCTTACTTGCAGACAAGGAGGCACACGCAAAGCATTTAAGAGTTGAATGGAACTGCCATTACAATGTTGTTTTGATGCGGATATTGTACGCAAACACAGTATTTTACTGCACAAAGCTGTTGCTACATATTGTGAATCGATCTGCCACTATCGTCTGTGTGGGATGTTTCATTAAAGCTCTGAAAGTTTCAAGTAGTTTGTACAGAGACAAAGAAAATGGTAAGATTTTGTTACAAAAACACACACACACACACGCACGCACGCACGCACACACACACCACAAGTCACACAACAAACACACTCACCATGCATTCATTTTATCTCTGCAAGGCTTTGTAACTGTAAGATCACGCAATCAGTAGGCTTTTCTAAAGAAGATGCTTCTATTATTTTCTACAGAAGCACTATTCAATATGTAGACAACAAGCGCTTTGATTGCTTGAATAAGAATTCTACACATTTGAAAACTCAGCCGGTTCATTAAGCCTGGTCTTCACTCTTGTGCCCTGATCGTGTGTATTTCAGACACTTTGGTTAACTGGTGTAGTGGAGCTCTAACCTTATTATTTCTGGTCTGTCAATACACACTGTGTCAAAGCCTATTTTGGCAATAGAGTACTTTGGTCTGTGCTTTTATTGGTTTTGGACAACAAATGGCATGTCATGGTTGATTCTGTGTTCAGTTTGGTAATATGCATGTCTGACTGTATGTGTACCTATTACTAAATTCCAGAAGTATCAGTTTGGTTGGTGGGATGTGATCAAACAGGTAAGTGAGGTATGGTGGGAATAAATATTCCTCCACGGTATGAGTAATGGCAATTCCATTCAACACTTTTTGTTTTTTATCATTTTCAGACGGATTCATATGATCGCTTTTGATTGTGCGTCTCCATGTCTCCTCTCAGCCCAGTTTTTTTAAAAGTCCAGGTCAACCTCTCCTGGTGGTTAGCTGTATGGTCACAGGAGGTAGCTAGTGTGAAGGGGGCGTTATGGAGAGTGGTCTGGGGTAGTCGCGGAGGAATTAGACATCAGGGGGGAAAGGAGCAAATGACACAAAAAGGCCAAGTTTAACACCATATCACAGTAATTATAACACACATACATAAATGCTACACACAGATGCAGGGGTACCTTGCAGCTTATTCAATTTGAATTATGTGTCTGAGATAGTCCAAATAAAATCATTTACAGTACTTTATCCAGCTGTTGAAGAAGTTTCCTATGCCACTCACTGCAAAAGCAAAGTTGCTTTTTTTTTCTTCCCAGTTTGGTCCAAGTGTGTATGAGGCCAACTTTTTAGGGTTTACAATGATCAATGTTAAATTTGTGTGAGCGTTGGCTGCTACAGGCCCTCTGTTGCTTTAAGTAAAGGCATTTTGACTGTTTTACATACATGTGTTTACCAGAGGCAATCATATTGCTGGAGCATGTGGGAGGGCTGGAAAAAAAGATTAAAGAAAAACTAAAGAGGCTCTTGGTCTGAAAATAATGACCGGTCCCAGATCTTCAGTTTATGCTCAACCTGCATCTTTAACAATAATCTGTACTTTAAAAAAAAAAAAAAAATGGGGAAAAAAGGAACATTGCAAAGATTGGGTATCAAAATTAGCTTAGAGGTTTACTGTAGCTTAACACTGGCATATCACTTAATCCTATAGTAATGGCTTGTCCTGCACCTTGGGGGAAACAAACACTCTTAACCACACACACACACATACACACACACACACACACACACGCACACACACAACAAGAGAGAGAGGGTCACTACAGTGGCAGGAACTGAAAACATGACACGGTATATCAAGTTTGCCAATTCGTGAATTTGTTGTGAAGGATCTAAATTTGAAACTGAACCACCACTTTTCTTTGTTTGTCCTTTTTTTTTCAAGCTATTAAATATATTT
>CALSCE010009344.1:6485068-6501160 GCA_943593645.1 Bovichtus variegatus | reverse complement strand
TCTCAAATATTGGAAATGAAGGCCTAATTCATTCATTTAAAATGTGTTTCTGGAAGTCTTGTGTCCATTCACCCTTAATCTGTTTTCATTCATGTTCAGCTACATGCATTGTGGTGCTGTATGGAGCCACTTTACCTCCTTCACCAACAGTCTCCTCCACTCAGGGTCACATGACACTTTGATTTGAGTGGAAATTGAAAGTGTTAAACTTGTGTGTGAGAAAAAAAGGAAATTTGAGAAATAAATGTACTGTGAGAAAATCATATTCTGGACATTAAACTTTAAAGGTTTCTGTTATTTGGCAAACACATTTTTGGACCTCTTTAAATACTATGTACATTCACATTAAGTTACCGATGTTACTTTAAATATATTTATATGTATCTATATTATATGACACCCTATGGGCAGTTGCTGAGGTTCCATTCAGTAGCTGAATTCTCTTCATATTGCACCTCTGTCCTCTCACTGTCTTACAATGCGAGCAATACAAAATATTCTACAAGAGGGGTTTCATCTCATTAATATAGATACAACAAATCAAACAATAAGTACAATGTGGGGCTTCCTCTCATAAGCAAGTGTCCTCCTTGCTCTGACCTCACTGCTCAGCCCGAACTTAAAGAAGGGAAATGAAAAGTAACAAAACCAAAACAAAGTCCATCTTTCTGGATATACACAAGGGCAGCAAATGTGGACATCAGCGACAAGAGACATTATTGAAATTTGAAAAGAGGAACAATATCTACAAGCAGGTTTGAACCTTTCCCACGTGACTGCTGAGAGGCTCTGTCCAAAGCAGGCGGGGGTTAGGGGCAGACTTGAGTCAAGTAGTCGGGGAAGAGTGTACAAGGGAGGTGTGGGGTGAGGGGAGGGGAGGTAGAAAGAGAGAGGAGAACCAAGTCTACACCGCCCTTCATAGGCTCTTTCATCTGTTTATCATGCTTTGGAAAAGGAGGGAGTGAATGTAAAGGTAACAGCAATTCCTTGAAATATCTCCTCGTTGTGGAGCTTAAAAAACGACTTACAAACAATCTTCTCATAAAGTCTCCATAGTATGCAATGCCTTCTTGGAAAATGTTTTCAAGCTTGTTTTGAGGTTTTTTGGCAGCTCCTTTGCCATGTATGTATCTTCATGTCCTTTGAGGCTGTGTAGCTTTTACCTCCCTCTTTTTTTCTCTCTGTTACCATTCACAAAAAAATCACACTGTGGCAGGGTTTCCATCCATTTCATTAAGTCTTTCTTTGTAGGCAAGTTCACAGCATTGTCCATATTCACTAGTCTGGGCCGTCACTGAGGAATCGCTGTAGTTTTGTCCAGACTGCACGAGGCAGCTGCAGATCAAAGCAGGTCACAGTTTTTTTTTTTTTTTTTTTTTTTTTTTTTTTCTTTTTTTAAATGTCTGACTATCTCTGGGTCCCATTCTGCAGCTTCTCTGCAGCCTGGTCCTCTCAGGGCTGGCTTATCTGTGAGGAGGTGATGTTGCTTTGCGTTTGGTTATAAGATGAGTGCTTCTCCTTATCGCTTACTTACTCACTTTGGCAGTGTAATACAAAGGTTTGGATCATGTTATTTTTCATCTTTGAATTCATTTGGGTGCAGAGAGGTGAGTCCGGTGTAGATTTTCTTGGCTCGCTAGCAAGGTAGTTAGCAGTTTAAAATTAATTTATTTTCATATCATTATTATCGTTATCATCAGCATCATCATCATCATCATCATCACTACTATTCTTTATTTAGAATATTTGGAATTTTCTTTGTTTTCCCTTAAAGCCAGAAAGAAACATTTAATAAATACTAAGCTGTATTTCTGAGGAATTTAATCGCATCACAGGTTTTTCCCCTTCCCTCTTTTCTTTGAAAAAAAAAAGGTATTTTGTCCTTGCCTGTCTCCATTAGGACACTGTAGAATAAGTGCCATATCAGTGAACTGTTTGCACTGGTAGTGCACGTCTCAGAGTACTGTTCTCTCATTGGTGCTAAATTAAAGGGACATCCAATCCAAGTGCTTATCAGCCTAGTCATGATAGTGCCATCCCCCTATCAATGTTGCCTTACCACAGCCCTTGTGGTCCTTAACATTACTGAGGGCACATCTTAGTCACGTCAAAGCTCATGTTTTCAGAAAAAAACATCTGATATGTTTCTGTGACTGAACACACTTTTCATGTGTTCCACTACACTGAACGCCAGGCTGGAATCTTTGTATTTGTGGCTGTGGTTGTGAAAGAGACAAAGACAGAGAAAAGTATTTTTAGGGGGAAAGAGACCAGTTGAGAACAACAGTCTATCATCAGGTAGTGAGAAGATTTCCAGAAGAGCTTAGGATAAGAGGGAAATAAGGACTGAAGTGTGGGCGGGGGTGGGGGGGGGGGGAGCAGTGTGCGATGAGGATTCCTCAGTTTGGTTTTGTGTGGAGTGTGGGCACCGTCGCATCAGTATGCAGAGAGGGGACAAAGGTCAGACGTCAGCGAGAGGTGGCGTCCAGTAGGGCGGGCGTAGCTGGAGTTGTGGAGCGAGAGGCACTGCTGGAACTGCTCTCCTTGGGGCTGGCAGAGACACTTCCGCTGCCGCTGCCTGCCCCTCCCGCAATACTGCTCTGGCCTGCCAAGGACAAGGCTCCTGGAGGAGTGCTCTCCGAGTGGGTGGGGGGCGCACTTGACACTGAGGAGGATGAGGGGGTGCCTAGAGGGACACTGCTCCCCCCGGGCATCCCCTGCAGGCCTTGACCACAGACATGGTGGTGCTTCTCCCAGTCTTTGTGTTGGCAGAAGGAGCCGCAGTAGCGAGCCGTGTTGCAGCCGCTGCACGTCTCACTGGCTTTCCTCCCGCAGTTCCAGCAGCTCTGGTGAGACAGTGGGGAGAGAGTGGGTTGATAAAAATAAGTCTCTTTTTTGTCTCAGGAATGCACAGTTTTCTCTTTCTTGCATAATATATTGAAACCTAAAAAAAGTCGTCGTCTGATTATAATTTTCTTATCTGTTACTCTTTGCACAGGGATTTGATTTAAGGCTTTAAATCCTGGTTCAACACCTCTGGTTTGTGTTACCAGCAGGTGGTGGTCAACTGCTCTGTAATGGCCTCAGCCTGGCACTCTGCTCCAACCATCTGGGTCTGTCGGCTTTTATTTACACAGACAACTGGACTGCGTCTACGATAATGATGACAACATGGTGCAGCACCAAACCAAGAACAGCCAGCTGTGTGGATTACATTATTATTATTCAGGATAAGTTAGAGGATAAGGGGAACAAAGTGAAGGGTGATAGATGTAGGCAGGGAGAGCAGTGGTCCCCAACCTTTTATCTTATGGGACCTCCTTTCTATCATGGAGTAAACTGATGACCCCTAACTAACGTTAAGTGATGTTTTATGGATTTTTCACATTATAGTCTATGCATAATAAAAACAGTGCAGATCAACTGAAAAACAATAGTCAACCCCAACAGTGAACGCAATAACTGCAAGAAGTTTGTGCAAAACAAGTGATTTGTTTTGTTGAGCAGATTATTTCCTGCGAATATTGCATCAGAGATCAGTTTTCCTGTTATTTTTTTAGGAACTTTTAATACAATTACCTGTCTGTAATGTGTTTATTTTTATTATGAATTGTTCAACAATCGTACATACATACATTTTTTTCTTCTTCCTGACGCTTGGCCATTGTTCTATTCTATTTTAACTGTGTACCTTTCTAATGCAGGATGCGGCTTTTTAGCAGAGAGGGAAGGCTCTGTGACTATAGCAACTTGTGTTCAGACCTTATCCTGTTAATATCTTAAATAATAGCCTAATCCAAACTTTAAAAATAACAATTTCATTTAGTTTTCGTCACAGAAATGAATGACATCCTTAGATATAGGCCAATAAAAAAAAAAAGTTGTCTTAAACCCCTTGAAATTCAAAAAGGCCTCGCGTCACCCCCTGAAGCTTTGGCAATTGGGAACCACTGAATTAGAGAACAAGAGACTGGAGAATGAGGAGAAATGTGTGTGAGGGGTCTGTGATACTCACTTCACTGGAGTCCTCCTGTTGGTTGATGACTGTTAGTGCGTCCTCGGAGGCTTGCCGCTTGGCCTCGGCCAGCGCCCTCTCCATTTTAGAGCGTTCCACTGAAATCATCTCATGAGCTTTCCTCTCGGCGTCTGACACCGCCTTCTGAAGCTCTGACATCGCCTGTCGCTTAACCTCGTTCACTGCCTCCTCTGAGAGAGAGGAAGAGAGAGAGAGAGGTGTTAGTGCATGCGACCATCGCCCCATCCTGCCTGCTCTGTCATCCTTTATTGAGACTCTTTAAGCTGCCATCTTGTTGTATCTCAGCGAACAGATGTACATCATCCAAGATTTAAAACTTTCTGCCAGAAAAGGGAAACAGCCAGACTTCAATAATTAATTCAAAGATGTCTGGCCACAATAATTTCCAGTGCTGACAACAGCAGATGTCTCCAAAGTTTTGTCACTAACTTGGCTGTTCAAACAACATCCTGGGATTCCCCATTTGCATGATTGTCATCTTATCATAAGAATAATTTAAATAGAATGTGTTAGACAGAGTATACAGAGAAGAGTGAATAATTTCCCCACCAGTGTGCATGCGTATGCCCACTGCAGGGCTTACTACGATGTAGATTTTATCATGGGGCCTTTTGTTCTTCCAGCAGAAGCACAAAAGGAGGCTGTGTTTTTACAACACGCAGGTGTGTAGACTCCTTTCCAGATGGCAGTCTAAAATAGATACTTCCTGCAGTCTCCTCTCAGTAAGAGGCAGGAATGATTACATTTTGCCATCTTTCATTATTGGCATCACGGTGCACAACAAATGTACAGTAGCCAGCGCTGTGTAGTCAGTACACAGTGTACGTGATTTCTCGTAGGGCTTTGTACACCTGAGAAATGGATTTCCAAATATATGGTATTCATTAAAGAAATGCTTATGCGTTATGTCGCGATCTTGTCATTTGCATGCGCCATCAAAGACGGCAACATTTTTAAAGGTTCAATTATTTTCTCCCTCCTGCTGCATTTTCTCCCGCCGTGTGTGTGTGTAGACACACTAAGACACAAGTGACACACATGACTGTCCAGGTGTGTTAGGCCAACCAAGTAGGAGGTGAGACTGATACCATTCTCTCCACTGCTCCCAATTTCCTCCAGTCAGTGTTTGTTTGAGAGCGAACTCATAAATAACTGTCACTTCTCCTCGCTGCTCCACTCCACTTGTTTCAAACTACTGTGCAAAAAGATAGACAGCGGGGGGAGCCTCATCCAACACGTTGCTGTGCATATGCCCATATCTGTGTGTGCATGTGTGCATGTCTGAGCTTGATTCCTATGCCAAAAAGTTAGTAGTCTGTCAATCCCGTCAACATACAGTCACACTCAGACACATGTCTCAATGCTTTCCTTCATCCCATCATTCCCTCTCTACCTTTATCCTTCATTTCATTTGTACTCCTTTTTTTACTTATACCCCCTCCACCTCCTCCTCCTCCCCCTCCTCCTCCCCCTCCTCCTCTTTCTTCTCTCCTTTGCAGAACACTATCTGCATTATCCCGAGCTTCTCAATTATCTGGCCTAATGCATGCACCACTAAGATTAGTTTGCAAATTTAATTAATTCTTATCAAGGAGACTGCATAGCAGATGCTGGGGCAATTAGCACTTAATGGAAAACACGGGGACAGCAATATTAACGTTTTAATTCCACAGGGATTTGGTAAGTCCCTGAGACGTGTTATTTCTGTCTGCTTTTTCACACTTCAGATCTTATTTTTCAAAAGCACTGCAGTCTCTCAACCTGAACCAGACCAGAGAATGCGTGTCTGGTTTTAATTAAAAGCAAGAGGTGCTGCAGCTACATCAGGCAGACTACCTGGCTGCTGAGATAGAGGTGACACATGCTCACATATACACATATACACACACCCAAACACAAACGCACACTTAGAGGTGAGATGTTGGTGTAGATTTCTTACTCACCCTGCCTGTTTTGGAGGTGTTTTAGTGCTGGGGAGAGCGGGATGCTTGTAGTACCTGCATGAAAAACAACGGCAATTAAAAGAGTTTTTTTTCTGCCGGTGAAAATGCAGCACAACATTTTGCCGACAGCAGCAGCATCTTTCCTCCGCAGGGTATTGGAGTATAATAGTGCTGGGACTGGGGCGGAACAAGGGCTGAACCAGATGACTCCTGGGATGGGCTCGATCTAACGTGCAGTATACAAGGAGGCCCAGTCAACGCAGCACTCCCACCTGCTTCCCCTTGGCCACAAACTGAGCGAAAAATAATAACTGTTGTCTAGATTATTTTGTCTGTACATCTAAATGTCTTTATTTGATTCACTTCAGTAGGTCATGTGTATACTGTTCATGAGGCTGGAAAACAATCAGAAAAAAAAATAAAAAAGGTGTAACACTTGAGAGTGTGTGTTTCTCAGGCCAATGGAGACCAGTTAAGCTTCAACCTGTGCTGCGCTGCTGCGTCCTGCCTTGGGCCAGGTGACTGCATTTTCACTGCAGCTTTAACTGCAGTGGCCTTTCATAGTGGTGACAGATGGAGGGCATTTAGCCCTAATGACACAGAGGGCCTCCAATCCTCTGCCCTGATGGACCTACGGCTGTAAGGCCTCTGCTCTGTCTGTCTCGGTGGCCAAGGTGAGGGCCGTGAAGACTGATGATGACTGTGTGTGTGTGTGTGTGTGTGTGTGTGTGTTGTTAGTCCGTGTGAGGTCAATCATGAAGACAATAGAGAGAAGAGGATGCTTGGCTCTTACCAGCTTTCCTCCAGATTTCTTCTGGCAGGTATCCTGAGGGTGGCCTGTGTAAGAAGTCTCTGTGGATCTCTGCAACACACAAGCAGGCACACACTCTCAGTCTCAATTACACACACAGTGACAGACTCTTTATCTGCACAAACACACATCCACAAGTCTCCCCTATAGTTTCCAATTCAATTTTTTTTAAAACTGTGTGTGCGGCAACATCAGTACATAAGCTGACATCAACTTTTTCAGCCATTTCTTGGAAGGAATGAGAATACGGGAGTTACACATTTGAATTATGAATGAGCATGCTGGCTGCGTGAGGGTGGAATCAGCTGCTTAAAGATCCCGGATGTTGCAACTAGATTTGTCTTGCCTCACAGTATGAGCTGAACATTTATGAATTTGCAAAGAAAATATCATAATCCGACTGACGTTTTTGAAAATTGATATATGAAGGCATTTTCAGCATTTTAAATAAGTCCTTACTGTGAGTGTGTTGCTTTGCCAAACAAACCCTGTGTGTGTTTGTCTACCTGTCTGTCTGCCTGTCTGCCTTTCAGCAGCCGAGGAAGATCCTATGGGCAGTGACTCGCTGCTGCTAGCTGTGTTGGAGGAGGAGTTGTGGTGAGGAGGAGGAGGAGGAGGAGGAGGAGGAGGAAGAGGAGGAGGAGGAAGGCAGTGCTGTCCGTTGCTCCCACCTTTTTTCATCTCCTCCACGTCACTGTAGCGCCGAATCCAGTGATTCATCTCCTCCCGGTCGGCCTCCTGGCAGCGGCGCAGCACCGTCAGAGAGCGCCGCGTCTTCTCCACCATGTCCATGATGCAGTTCAGGAGCTGCGATGGGAGAGGATCGAGGATGAGTTAAAACAGTTCCTTAATGATGAATAAACATGAGAAGTGCTCCATTATGTTGAAAATGTAAATCCTTAAGTCGCAAAGGCTTGCCCAGGTCGCCCAAAAAAGAATCAGCTAAAACTTCATCATCTACAAAACACAGTAGTAGAGATTTTGAAATGAACAAAACTTGATAAAGCCATAAAGAAAAACTCCACAGGCCATAGCAACAAAGCAAATTTAAAAGTGAAGAGTTCCTTTGGAGCCACTGTGCTGTAAATCCACTCACTATTTTAATCTGTCCCAAAACACATACCACCTAGTTGACGTGCGTGTTTGCATGTGACTGTGTGTTTGTGTCTCGGCCTATCTGTTCACGGATTGTGTGCTTGTCAGTGAATTTTAATGTCTAAGAGCATTACACCAACGATAATGTAACAGCTGGGCTGCTGATGAAAAAGTTGAGCCAATTCCTTCCACCCTTCTGCTCCATTCCCTGCCAACTCAACAGACTCCCGCTCTTTTCTTTCCTTCCCCCTACGTTGTAAACAGTGTCAGCCCGGGACGGGTCTGGAAACAGGGCACTCCACGGTGCCCTGTTTCCAGACCCTTCCCAGTCTATTAAATGGGTTTAGCATGGCTGACATTGAATCCATATCATTATTCCCATTCATCTTCCCCTCTCTCTGCCTCCTTTCCACTCCCTCCCTCCCCTCTGAGTTAGCTATATTTATTTCAGTGAAGTGTTTCTAATTTGGCCAAAGTCCAGGCCTGGCCGGTTCTCTCTATGACTGCAGCTCTTGTCTCAGCTGCTCTCCCCAGCTGGAGCTGCGCTCTGCTGGGTCCTGAGCTCCATCTGGGGCCCTGTTTCTCTGTGTGTGCATGTCTGTCTGTGAGTGTGTGTCTATTGAACATGATTTTGTCTTCATGGAGTTGGGTGCCAGTAAGCCAGATAGGTGTCTGTCTGTTGTTATTTCACCACACTGACACTGACCTCTTATGGTCAGCTGTCCGTCAACTGCACACTAAGATGGGACTGAGGTTGTTCCGTCTGTCAACAGCTCCTGTCCTACTAAAATTAACTTAAAACACCTGCTGACCTCTTAGTTCTTTTTTTCCCCCCACTTCTTCGTGATGTTTATGAATGAGACAAAGAGGCGGTTGACATTAAACATGGCTAGCATTCTGATACTTACATTATCTAGGTGCTTCCATTCCTCTGCCCACTCTCGATCTGTAAGACGGTGGTCAATCACCTCCTCTTGGCGGGCTCCATGCACTGCTAAACGACAAACACATGGTTCAGATTCATCATGTATACAGTATAGTATACTAGTGGGCTGGCTGAGAGTTCATTCATTTTTGTGGTGGGTGGGATAGACTTTTTCCCTTCTCTTCTTTTTATTGTCTAGTATTTTATCAAGCAACAATTTAAAGTTTAATTTCAAACGCATTACATATCATGTGCCTATTCTATAGCCTCATGTCGTATCAGTGAGACAATTTGGCTAAGAGATCAAGGAAAGAGATCTCTTTCCTTTTGGGAAAGCAGAGGGAAGGCATATATGGTTGCCACAGTTGTACCATATAGTCATGTATGGATGTGGTCTTTATATAGACGCACTGCCACAAGGATTATCACACTGGACCGACAACTGGCCTTTGTTCTCGACATACACCCCACTTACATATACACTAGTCTTGACCATATGACTGAGGACTGTAAATCTATACAGTTATCTGACCCTGTGAATGCAGCCGTCCTACCTGTCTGCCGGTGCCTGTCCCGGGTGTCGCGGTGTTCATTATGTCTGTAAGCGTCTCTGTATTGGTGCGCCAGGGCCATGTCTTCTAAGCGATAGTGTTGGGGTCCCACTTGGGGGTTTGGTGGGTGGGGCAGGCCATTGGGAGGGTGTGTGGGGAGGCCGTTGGGAGGTGGGTGAGCAGGAAGACCCGTGCTGGGGCTGAAGCGTTGACTGGGGCTGATGGTGCAGGGCCTCTTAGCCAGGTGCTCTGGGTGCATCCCGTCTCGTTCTGAGCTGTCTTTGGTCCTGTAGAGGAGGAGAGGGGAGTGGGTTAAAACAAAAATATTCTTTAGTATATGGCATGGCTTACCGTGATACTATTTAATGTGGCGAGGCAACTATAATAGGTATTTTGTAGGAGCCTACGACTTCGATATCCCTTTAAGATAATAAAGCCAGGCAGTGGATAAATGTCAGCACCACGCAGTTAGTAGAATACAGTATCAAAAAATAGACCCTAAGCAAATGACACTCAATATCCAGAATTGAATAACATGGAATGAAAGTTTGGACACAGACTAAGGCCTGCAGTGTTTTCCAGTAGTGGGATGTGCAATATGTTATGATCTGCAACAGAACAGATCTTTGTTTGTACAAATCAGTGTTTATTTGCCAATATGCAATGCCTTTGCACAGACAGACTGCATCTCATAAACTCTGTTTCCACTACCACATTTACCATTATTCCACAAATGTCCACCCAAGAATCGATTCAGCTGCTTCAGATAAACACTGAACCAGTCAGAAATGGTTTTGACGCTGACTTTACTACCATCATTTACAAAAAGTCCGTCTCATTTCTCACCTCAGTTTTATTAAGAAAACGTGTTTTTGACGCCACGTTAATCTTAGAAGGGAGAGAAAAAACGTTTAATGCGTCATCTTTCTCCAGCGAGTCCATCTATGGCCTCGCCAGACCACAATGAGTAATGTGAAAACTGTGGAATTGCTTTGCCAGGCTAAATACGCCATGCCAGCATATTACTTCATAGTTCAGGAAAACATGCCCCAGCAAAGACCAGAATGCCCTTAAAATCAGATCAAGGGGCAAAATAATTACCCACTGTAAAAGCATGCTAAACAAATAGACGGATAGGATTGATTGCTTGATGTTTTTTATGTTTAGCATAAATTGGCATAACAATTTGTTTTCAAAGATCACAGCATCAACGTACGAAGGACTACATATACTATGTTTTAGGAGTGTCAAGCAAGGAACAAAAACAGTTTTTTTAAAGTCCAACAACTCCCACATGTATCCCTGTTGAGAGCTGCTTCTTGTTCAGCTACAGTCAGGCAGTGCTCCACCAAAGCTTTTGCACAGCTGTACGCCATATGTATCAAACAAAGCCAAGTCCAACTGTACACCCTGCGTCTCAAGCTCTTAATCTGAATATCCCTCAGACAACTCTTAGATTGCAAGTATTTCTCCCTCTCCCTCCCACCCTGCTCTTGGGCTTAAGGGGCAATATGGGCTGAATGCTGTGTGTTTGGCAGATGTTAACTGACACTCATTTGTGTCTGTGTACTTTAAGTTGGTGTGTGAGAGGTTGTATTTTCCAGCCATCTGGACAGTTTAAATGGGAGTGTTGATATTAATCTGTTTAGCTGGATGGCAATAGCCAGGCATTCGGATGCAAATCACTCTTTATCATCCAGGGGATCAAAAGTGAATAAATGCAACGCTGCCCCATGTAGATGACGTATGTGTGTGTGTATCCTCGGTTATCCATGTGTATATTTGTGTATGTCGGCTATACTCGTACACATCCCTGGCTCTAGTATCTGACAACTCAGAGGAACAGCTGGTGCGATGTAGGCCCTGCCCCAGCCTAAACCACCCTCACCCTCCTCCACCGTGCCCCTCCTGCTGTGTATAAGCCACAGGTCAGGAGGCGGAGGTGTGTGGATTACAGTGGGATTGCACGTTCAGCTCCAAACCCTAGTCCCATCCAAACCACCACCGCCCACCTCCCCACACCCCGCTCAGGATGTGCTCAGTGTTACGGTCAGTACATCACCATCTGGACACATCCCTGGCATATGGACAGCTGCTGGGAGCCCGCAGGTCAGGCAGTGAGAGAGAGAGAGAAGGAGAGAAAGAGAGAGAGAGAGAGAGAGAGAGAGAGAGAGAGAGAGAGAGGGATGAAGAAGTTATCGGAAAAGAAGGACATGGCCAGTAAGAGACGAAGGAAGAAAAGGGAAGAAAAGAAAATGCCAGCTAATTCTGTCTCATGTCATCCTCTTAGCTGGATGAATAAAGCAGAGCGCTGGGGAGAAATATGGGACAATCGCAGCTCACTGTTGGTCTTTCTGTCTGTTTTTGGGGTGTGCTGAGGACATTTACTGTACTTCACTCCCTCTTCTCTTCTCTGTCTGTCGCTCTCTCTCTCTCTTTTGCTTCTCATACACACTCTTTGTTTTCCTGCAGTGCATTTATTTCACCCCTCCCTCGCAGACAGCTGGCAGAGCCAGACTGGCATCAGTGCTGTCCAGACTTCCGCCTCCCGCAGGATTTATAGTCTCTCCTTGTCACTTGGAATTCTGAAATACCCTGAAATAATTCATATATAGCAGAGTGTGTGTGAGACTCGGCCAAAGTATGTGCGCCTCTGAAGTCTGTGTGTATATGTTTTCTTGTGTTGAATGGAGATCTGCTACCTGTCAGGGGTCCTTCTCTTGCCGTGCTCGTTCATCTCCAACATGATCTCGGAGGAGTCGAGGGGCGAGCTGGCATTGGCGTCCAAGAGAAGCTGCTCGTGTTGGGCCAGGTACTGAGCTGGAGTCTGCTTGGCCAACCTGGCACAGTGGAGCAACTCTCTCTGCAGCAGGGGCAGGTTTGCCTTTAGTGGTAAAGAGAGGGAAGATAGACATCTCTGGATTAGTAATTAAATAAATAGTTGTAGGGAGGATATAGATTTATTGAGCCGATGTAAATGTAGAGGAGAGTGTTAAGTGGACAAGAGGTGAGGTAGAAACTCATGGTGGAATAATAGATGGATGGGGTGAGAGTGAAATAATGCCAGATTAGGGCGAGAGAAAAAAACAGAAAGTGATAGATGAAGAGACAGGAGGAGATAAGAAAGGTCCCCTGACACCTTCCTCTGCCATGTGTGTGTCTCTCTCTCCAGGGTGTCTGTGTGTGTGTGCATGTGTGTGTGCGTGTGTGTGTGTGTGTGTGTGTGTGTGTGAGTCAGTGCTGTCAAATAGCTCTCTCAGACATGTCTGGTTGATATAACACAGCCATTGCTGCAATGTCCCAGATGTGGAGGATCAGGAGTTCTGACACACTTACACACACAAGACTTTTAACGGACATTCACCAGCACGTCCCATCGTTTTCAACATTTTCTACAAGTACAGTAAACACGGTATAGGTTTCCACTCATGACACCGTTTCCCTTGCTGCCTCTTTATTTCTGTTTGAAGGCACACACACACACACACACACACAGTCCTGAACACTGGCCATATGGACAGAAGCAGTAAAGCCTTGTGAAGACGTGTCTAGTATTTACCTTCAGGAAGGGAATGACGAACGGCCTCAGTGGGAAGTTGGTGGCCTCGTGAAGTTTGGAGTGAAACTCTTCAATGGTGAGAGTGGAGTTCTGCACAAAGACAACGGGGAGAGTTAGCCAACGAGTCGCTAAGAGACAAACTTTTTATAACAATCCACCAAAGTCCCGAAAGATGTTATTTTTTTAACTTGGTCGCACAAGATCTGTGGTTATCTTACTTTCTGGTGGTTGTACAACACAAATGTACAATATGTAAAATGCTCTGCAACACTATGAATGAATGAATGAATGAATGAATGGATGGATGTAGGGTACTGTTTTTGTAAAGATTCATCAAAACAATTTCCCATGAATATAACCACAACTTACCACCAGTCCCAGCACAAGGCTGCGCACTCTCTCCCCAATCTCCGGCGATATGTCGTTGCCAAACTGCTGCAGCGTGGTCAGGAAGCGCTTCAGTTTGCAGAGTTGCCGAGCACCACAAGCTGGCGGGAGCTGCTGGTTGGAAAGCGAGGCCGTCGACGACATGGCCGGCCCATTACTGAAGCCGTTAGGAGTGGACGGAGCACCGTTCAGCGATGTAGGAGAGTGGCTGCTTCCATTCAGCACTGCAGATAAGCAGACAGAAGGAAGAGACCATGTGAATTAGTTCAGTAGTTTTGGAGAGGTCTGGGGGGGGGGGGGAATCTGACAGATCGGGGGGCGTGATGAGGGCAGAAAGCACCTATATCTCGCTGATAGAGAAGTGTGAGATTGAGATTAAATATAAGTAAAGCACACAAAAGACTCAGATGCGACACCACGCCTGCAGTATGTGGTGCACATCGTGACTTCGGTGGTGCAATTTTCTGCCAGTTGGACTGAGCGCTGTGAGTGTGTATTTGTGTGTGTGTGTTTGCAGTAACTTCAGCTGTCTCACAAGTGGTACCATCTGACCCCCCATCCCCCTCCATCTCCCCCTATATCAGTCTATTCCACGCTGCTCCTCACCCTCTCGCCTCACTCACTCACTAGGACATAACTATAAGAGGAACTTGTTAAAGAGGTGCCAAAAATAGTCCTGTGGCCTGTGTTACTTTTATTCCAATAGCAGGTGTGTAGCTAAATCTGGCCTTACACATGTCCACCAGCTGAAAGTAGATTTGCAGCTTTAAGGTTCAGAATAGACTCAACATTCATACACATTTATAATCACTCACATATTCCTTGTAACGCCGGCACAAACAAACTCACAAATAGCTCACACACACATGTTTGACCTTTCTCATTTTCTTATTTTCATATCCGAGCCAGATTATAATGCGTTTCAAAAAATAAAGCTCTATTATTAAATGCTCCTGCCTCTTCAGTGTATCATATTATTTAACATACATGCATGTGCATTATATCTGTTTTTGAATAACCAATAATGACAACATGTAACCGTTTTCTCTCAGAAATGTCTGTACCTGTAATTAAATGATTGTATTTCATTATAGCAGCATATGTAAGGACTTAAACTGCATCCAAACTATAATTGTATAACCACAGCAGCCACTTCATATTTTCAAAATGTATTTAGAGGACTCTGCAGTGAGCCATTGTGGACTATAACACTATACATTGTATTCATAATTGAAAACAAGACTTTAGTTTAGTTGTTCAATAGACTCGTTCTTGTGGTTCCTCTCAGGCGTGCTTTCTGCTCTAATCTGTGGGTCGAGGGCCTGAACACATATGGACTAACCCATGTGATCCCAACAGGCAGCACTTGTGTTCTGGTTTTAGAGAAGGAGAGAGCTCCACTGCTGACCGGCCGCCACAACAGGTGAAACAACATGGCCTGTCATTGCTATATAGGGAAGAAAGTAGTCTACACACCGCAACGCCACCCTGGCCATCGCCGCCCCAACCAGCTGGTAAACAACACGGACACATTGCACAAACAATGACACAGCCGCACTCGCACAAGCGCTCAAAGACACTTGTCCCACTAGCAAGGGCATTCTGCACACCAAAAGACACACACACACACACACACACACACACGCACACACACACACACATAGATAGATGCTTGCAGAGACACACACCTGACACACAAGTGGCTCCAACACTTGTTCAACAGGGAAGAAACACATATTTGGAATTTCTCTCCCTTACACAAGCACATGATAGTTGACGTAAGAGGGACACATGACCATGCAGCGCATTATAGATGCCTTGCAGTTGCAGAAGCGTATTCAAGTGTGTCATTTACTAGATTGATGGGTGAATCGTTTTATTTCAACGTGCAGCAGGTCTTAACAACACCCTGAAACATTGTCAGTGACATACTGTTGTAAAATCTAAAGTGCACTTTCATTTTCAAAGCAATCTTAGAACCATTTTAAGAGTTTTCTAGGGCAGTGGATAGTTGAGATTTGACAGGAAACAAAAGAAGAGAGAGACTGGGAATGACATGCAATGACAGTATATGATATGCACCTTAACCTCTCGGCCACTGGTTGCCCCAATTTAGTAGAGTTTTAACCTGGACGCCAAAATGGCATTTGGCAAGGTAAATATTTTGGGAGATTGGTATACACATATCACAGCCTTAAATTAAAACAGCTATAAGGTGTCAATAATCTAAGAAAATATTCCAAAAAGAATAGAAACTGTCCTTACTTGATTTACTGGTAGCAGGGGTGAATGAAGCGTTGCGATTGGTTGCTTGGCTGACAGCCGGGGGTGGTGGAGGCATGGTGGGTGGGGTGGACCTGGGCTGGGTTTTCACATCCGCAGGTGAATCTGGCATTGTTCCAACCTTCTGCACTCTGCTACCTGTGATTTAAAAGAAGGGAGTCATCAAGACGGAGCTCCAGCATATAAAAAAAAAAAAAAAAAAAAAAAAAAAAAAAAAAATCATTCTTTCAATTGGAGACAGCTGGTTAAGGAGGAGACCACTAACATTTTCAGCTAGGAACCATCGATTTTTTTTCTTTAAACCAAAAGCCTCATACAAACAACCAAAACAAATCAATGCAGGGAGTCAATGAAATGAATCCAAACTTGTATTGTGTCTCTCTTGTTGGAGATTCATGGGCCTGGGAGACATACAGTAACACCTGCTCACTCGCTCAGCTGCTGCTGACTGAGAGTCCCCCCCCCCCCCTCCCTCTCTCTCTCTCTCTCTCTCTCTCTCTCT
>CALSCE010009344.1:6467422-6484968 GCA_943593645.1 Bovichtus variegatus | reverse complement strand
CTCTCTCTCTCTCTCTCTCTCTCTCTCTCTCTCTCTCTCTCTCTCCTTCACACATGCACACTCCATGTAGCTCTGACATCCCAATCAGTGCCCCTCCACTGTAACCTCCAACCCCCAGACACACACACACACATATTCACATGCACACACTCCTCACTCCTCCCCGCCTGTCCCCTCTCGTCCCCTAGTTCAGACAGCCGGCTTGACAGCCAGTGACAAGTGCAGCTGGATCTGCTGCTGTCCATCACTGTGGACTGGCTTTCAGCAGAGCTCCGTCCTGCTACCAGGAGCTTCACCGTCCTCCTGCCAGCACCAAACAAGGCAAGACCTGGCTCTGTTGCGTGAAGGGGAAAGATGGTGGGACACGAGGAGAAAACATGACTCGGATGTTCTACGGCCACAAGTGTGTGAGGACTGTTGCCTTACATTGTGTATTTGTGGCAGAGGGCCTCACGCAGTCTATACATACAGTGTGTCTTCAACAAAAACACTGTCATTCACAAAACTGCATACAGAAGTCAGACTATGAATACATAAGCAGCAGGTTTGTTATTTTGTGGTGTATCTGTGGAGTGTTGACTGTCTTTCTGTCTATGTCCGTCTGTCGGTGCAGCTGCTGGAACCAGATCTTTTTGCAATGTAAACCTGAGCTGAGATGTGTGATGACTTTTGCAGCCTGTGAGAAGATAGCTTTAGAGCTTGTGTACATGTGTGCAACTTGCAGGGAGTGCAATAAATGTGCACTTTGCAATAAAAAAAAACAATGCAATCAATATGCAGTGCGGTTTATATATTCGACATAAAGGTGTGTATTTCTGCACTAGTTCTCCACACCAATATTAAGTGTAGTAAACACAGGCATTCATAATTAAAGAGTAAGGACAGAGGGCTTTCTTTTATGCTCGAGCAAAGCAGATGTAAACCACAGAGTAGACTTTATGTGGCATTCATTGATTCTTAATAGCTTCTTAATAACTCTCTTCTCTCTTTCTTTTTCTCTCTTTCACCTGTCTCTTAATGTATTACAGGAAAAAGAAATGACCTTGGTCTGCTCTCTCAAATGTGGAATCTAAACAAAAGGATTATTTCACATTCTCATGTGTAGAGGTCACTGCCAGAGTGGCCCTGTCATGAGACATCTTCTGTATATGACAAATGACTGATTAATCTGCAAAATCATCCTTATGAAGGTAAATAAGGAAAAGCGGCAAATCCTCTCATTTAAGAGGCTGGAATCAGAGAACATTTGGCATTTATTTCACAATTTCTGGCCCGGAAAAATGACTGAAACGATAAATTGAATATCAAAATATTTGCCCATTATTATTCTGTCAGTTAACTAATTGATTAATCGACAAAATGTTTCAGCTCTAAAAAGGGGTTATGATTTGGCAGTGATAACCCCTTGTTATACTACGACTAATAAAAAAATAAAAATACCAAAGCAAACAGCCAAAGCCTTATTTATAGATCTAAACACCTGTTTTATTGCTGTAAATCTATTGTAGTCACCAACTCATACAATAAATCACATAAATAAAATGTTTTTCACTCCTCGTGAGCCAACTATGAACCCAGTGTTTTCCTCCGCAAGACTCCTGCCTCAGTTGGCCTCAGTCCTTGGTGTTAGCCTATTTTTGAGAACTCATGTAGACGCGTTCAACAGCTGGTGTCTGTATTTAAAGGGTGCCACTCTGGAGTGTGCTGCACGAGGGCCATTGACACAGTGATCCTCAAGAACACGAGGGGCACTCCGCTGTTTTCTCCATGCCAGACGCACTGAACATAAACACACAAGGTTGTAGATAGAGGCAGATGGGGAGTGCTGGTATAAATAGATACAGCCATTCTCTTCTAAAGAACTCCTAAACACACAAACAAGCTCTCTGTGCTGCCGAATTGGTGGGCTGCTTCCTGTAGAGAGGCAGCCATGTGTTTCAGTAAACCTCCTCTTTGATCAAATTTACTGTGCCACTGTATGCAGTGTGTACTGTTGGACTTACATGCAGTACACATCCTGACAAAATATCCTTAAATGCTAATGGTGTAGATGGTAGTTTAGTCCCCACACTGACAAATCTGATGTTACACTCAAATGAACAAGAGCTGGGCCCACGTGTAATCAAAAGATCAGGAGGGTGACATAAACTGCTCTGTTTACAACACAGCTATTTTTGTCGCTTCTTCGAGAGGAGAGGAAAGGAGAGGAGAGGAAGATAAGGGGGCCGTCCTGTCTGTCTGTCTGCTCCCACCGTGGGATTATTGACAGCTGTTTAATCTGACCAGCTACAGGGACAGGGCACACGCAGACACACCATGCTCTGGATTTCACTTTAATACATCAGGAAGTCTGCTAGGTCTGCAACCCCGTCTGTGGCCATCTGTGCTCCCATTGTGCTTTGTGCTGAAGGACGAAACACTCAAACTGAGACAAGTAGACAGAGAGAGAGAGAGACTGGTATACCAGGTGAAACAGACCTGTGGTTAAAGGTCCAGGCCTGAACCATGCGCGGGCTCCTGTCTGCAAGCTGCTCTATTTCCCCCCACAGGTTTTTATCTGGCTCTCTGAGATGAGCCACTTTGGGATCAATACAGCTGAGAATAGATCTGCTCAGGATACAGATATGTCCCAAACACTCACTGTTGAATATTAGGCTGAAAATAAAACAATACCATACAGTCAGTATTACCTACGTCTCTGCTGCTGTCTGTATCTGACTGTCTGAACAGCTGAATGTCTGCACGTTTGACGTAATCGGGGGTAAAAGATTGCTCACCAAAGAAACAGTCTGCACTCTGAGTTCTAAAATTTTTTCTGTCTTCTATTCACCCCTTGTGCAATGATGAAACAAGATGAAAAACAATTCACTGCGAGACACACAAAACCACAGACACACACACACACACACAGTGGTTTTTCTAACTTTCTAAAGCCATTGCCTTCATTAAACCCCTTAAAAACAAACACACATACACACGAATACATGATATCATTTCATGACAAGCCATTATAGGGCCATCCAGATCAATTTTAGTCTCATTTCACATTCGCATATGTCCTATTGTTGACTGTATGCATATCTGTGTGCATGTGTGCTTGTGCTTCCTCTGGAAATACAGCTGCAACTTATTAGCTTTAGCTAACCACTGCACAACAGTCCCCTTAAATCCCCCCTGTCTATTCAATCTCTCGTACTCCACAGAGACTCTCGTCAGTGACCACATAGCCCTAAAACTCTCCCTCTGTCTCTCGCTCCTTACATCCCTCCCTCCCTCGTTCCCTCCCTCCCACTGTAATTCCCCATGTCTCCAGGAATGCTGTTGTTTTTAATTTCTCCCAGCTGCTCTGGCTGGCTGCCCGGCCGCCTGCCTTCCCACATCTGTTCCCTATCAGGCCGCTGAGGAGTCCACACAAACAGAGCCTGAGCCCCTGGCCCCCAGCCTCCCACCAGGCCTTCATATCAAAACATGAGGATTGTAGCCCTGGACCTAAGACAGCACCTACAACACCCTCCACTCTCACATTACCAGCCCAAATGCCATTTAAAAGAAAAAGACTGCTGACATCAGTAGCACAAGACCAATACATCATCTTCCTCTAACCTAGAGCAATCTACAAAAAAAAGCATATTTTCTTTCTGATACTGCTATATTTTGATATATGCCTTGTTATCAGTGTAAAGTCTGAACTCTGCCACAGGTAAAATGGGAGTGTGTGTGTGTGTGTGTGTGTGTGTGTGTGTGTGTGTGTATTTGTGTGTCAGCACACAGGCTGCTTCTGCAGACGGATCCCAGACTCCACTTCATCTTGAGCTGATTTAGAGTTCAGAGGCTTTAAAGCCCTCACTAATGACAGGGTGGGAGACAGGCCGGTACAGTGCAAGCACACACAAATAGACACAGATGTATGCGCACATGCTCACAAGTTTGCTGAATGCATATGCTCATGCTGCGGACACAAACACATATTTTCCCCTATGTTACTTGAGTATCCCTGTGATAGTACACATGCAGTGCCGGCTGAACAAACATGTTGAACAAAAAACAAACTGCGGATGGGGGGGAGGGATGGGGGGAGGGAGGGGGGAGGGTTCTCCTTAATAAGAACTGACAAAAGCCCTCCTGCCTTTGATCAGATTACCATGAGCAAATCGTTGACGAGTCAACAGTTTTACCAAGAGACAAGCTTCAACATTTTCTTTAAACTGGGTAAACTGGCAAGAAAAACAAGGATAACTGTAGGACAGGCAGGGAGTGAGGATGGATTAAAGTCAATTCATCGAGGGCTAGAGGTGCTAAGGGTAGGGAGGAGTTGTACTTCTGTGTCTCTGAGCTGCAGGGATCCTGTCACACAGTGCTTATATCTGTGAAAGCTGTTATTGATGTAATTGTATTGAAGTTCTAGCGACCATCTGTTCTCCTTTGGGAGGGCCTGGCTCCTCTCGTCGGCAGTGAAGTGGTTATGTGCAGCATATCACTGCTGCCGACGTGCTTGCAGAGAAAAAACTTCCTTTTCAGATTTTCCCAACGGCTGCTAATAAAATCCAGATGCTAGACTGGAGCTGTTTCTGCCTCGGTCCCTCGCCGCTCCCTCCTCCTTCTCTCCTCCCTCTCCATCTTCTGTCCTTCTACATCTCTTAGTCCCCCCCCCCCCCCCCCCCCTCCCCCCCCCCCCCCCCCTCCCTCTCCATCCCCTGTCCTTCTCCTTCTCTTAGCCCCCCCCCCCCCCCCCCCTCCTCCCCTGTCTATCATTTATTTTGCTCTTTTCGCTTTTTGTCTACCTCTCCTCTTTTCACCCCCCCTCCTCGATTCATCCATCCTCGCCTACCTCTTTCTCTCCAGCCACTAACCCAGAGCCATTCCTAAATAAAGGAAAGTATTTGTGACATTCAGCCAAGGCGGCTGTGCCAAGAACAACTCCCCGGCTAGCCAGGCACATCTGGAGTGTGTTAGGACTGCACTGGGCACTGGTACCAACACTGGCTATCCCACCACACGTATAGAAAGTGGTCACAAATACTGGACCTTAGAAATCATATCCAAACTAGACTGCATACATTCGCACAGTGACTAGCTTGTTGTTTTCATCTCAACATTGACAACTGTAATTCTGGTTGCTCGCCAGACGACCCAGCAGCTGTATGCACAAGTTCTCCGTTGTTCTTGTTACTGAGTTGTTTACTCTTCCTTAGCAGCAATAGTGGAACACGCAGTCTTTGTGCATATTTGTGCAAATACATGACTACTTTTGTATTCTGTGTATATTCTGTATTCTGGGCATGTAAACTACATTGGAGTGCGTGCATGTGTATTGTGCTTCTGTTTGTATCTGTGTGTGTGTGTTCGTGTGTGTGTGTGGCTCCAGGGTCTCTGTGTGAGAGGAGTTGAACACCTGAACATCAATAACTGTCATGTGGGCCACCTGGGACCCCACAGCCAGCTTGCACCATGGGCACACAGCCATCACCAGCACAGCTGCCACAGTGCAAGAGAGATACGGGGGAGGAAGTAGGAGACAAGAAAGAGACACACACACACACAGCTATATGAGGAGGTGACTGTGCATGTACATCTGGGAATGGGTCAGAGAGACCGAAAGGCAGACAAGCACGAGCAGAGAGAGAAGGATTTACACGTATCCTCTGCTCTGCATAATAACTCTCCTTTGTTCCCTCTCATCTACGTCTTCTTTTCCTCGTCCTGTCAGCTGTGTGCCTTATTTTGCCAGCTGAGAGCTCAGCCTCAGGCTGCCCCTCTTCAATATCGGATCAGACTTTCTGTCGTCATTCCTCTTTCAGATGAGCTCAGTTAGTGTCATCAGATATGGCATAATTCATCTTAATATCCAGTACACTGTTGATATACTGCTATGAAATAGAGTTCTGCATGCATCTTTAAGACCTGAGCTGACTAAACCGGACTGGTGTGTCCAAATGTAAGATTTGAACCCAACCTGAGAATTTAGTTTTGCTTTGTTTTATTTCATCTATTACTGACTGTTAGCTCCTCAGGTAATACAACACATTGGCTACACTAGGCCTTTTTCCTTTCTCCCACTGAGCATTGCATATCTTCCTACAACACATGGCATGCATGGATGCAGATGATGGGCATAGTAAGAGAGAGAAAGAGAGAACGATTAATTTCTTAATGAATTACATTTGAAAATAACCATGAATACATTTATAGAGCAATAAAAAGAAAACATGTTTGAAAATTGCCTCTGTCATCCTCTGTCAGAGGATGTTCACAATGAGTGCACTTACATAAATAAGCTCCCCGATCCAAACACCTGCAGCCTCACCCAGCACCAATTAGCTCATCAGGCTTTTAATTACTCTGTTAATTGCATACAGGCAGCATGAAGGGCAGCCTGGGAATAGGGCAAGGGGGGCCTCCTGAGGACCCAGACTGACAAGCCTGACAAACAAAGAGGAGGTTTTCTACCAACAGCAGCCACAACAGAGCAACTCTGGAGGCTTGGAGGAGAAGCAAAACAGGAGACAATAGCTCCAAGTGCCTCATCAGCAGCACTGTAGCGCCGAGTGATAACACTTCCTGCTCGGATCAGTTCGGCATGGAGACTGGGAACTGAGCGATGAGAGAGGCTGGGGAAAGCAGAGACATCGAGGAGGAGAAGAAGAAGAAGAAGAAGGAGTTGAGGAAAGAAACGGAGCGGGCCCATGTAAAGAAAAACGCGTACATCTGTGAGCGGCTACACTACATCTGGATTAGTTCATATTGGTCACAGGGGGGAGGGGGGAGCGGGGTGTGTTGGGGTTGGAGGGGCGGTTGAGAGGAGCAAGCGTGGGAATGTCCCACTGTTAAGTTTAGGGCATGTGGGCTTATTGTATTTGTGGGAGAGTTAGGCTGGAGTCTCCACAGAGTGACCTGTCTGTCATAGAGCTCTGCGATAACACAAACATCCTCTTAACTGTGCGTACACACACACACACACACACACACACACACACATGCAAACAGGACCACAATGCGGCTGACATGAGAAAGAACGTTTTTTTTTTTTTTTATTCTGTATTTTTGTTTTCACCTCATGTTATTTGGCATTTATTCCTCATCCTTAGCAAATGTCTCTATTGATCTGTTAGTGTATCAGTCTGGCTGCTTGTCTGTCTCCCCCTCACAGCAGATGTCCCCCCTCGATTTCTTCCAGGAGCCGTGTTTGAGGAGGTGTATCCAGGAAACAGTGGCCGGCTCTCACTTCCTGTGTGACAGGTGTGCGATGGAGGCCTGACAGCTGCTGTCCTGCTCTCTCTTTCCCTCTCTGTCCTCTCTCCTGTTTCTCTCTCTTTCCAGCCAGCTGCAGCAGAGAGCAGCTCTGTTTGTTCTTACGTCACCGCTGCTGCCTGCTGATTTATGGAGCACAAAAGACTTAGATTTGACCCTGGCAACACACACACATACACTACGGCAACTGCAGCATCTCCGTCCTTCCTCCCCATAAGCTCAGACACATCTTTACGTGTGTGTGTGTGTGCGTGTGTTAAACGGCATGTGTGAATTGTGGCTGCCTACTTTTCTCCACGTCTCCCGCTCTTATGCTTTGTGCATCGTTAAAAACCTGACACTGAGCTGTCACTTACAGCTAAGACAGGAAAACAAACAGCAGATTAGTCATTCTCCTGCTTGATGTCATGTATTTCATTTCATTCAGTGTTAAATGTCTGCTCTGTCACTATGGAGCTGTCAGCGCTGACAAAACTGTCTGTAGCCTGAACTGCTCCCCAGCCTGCCAGCGCTCTCATACCTCTTCATTTGGCCTGCAGGCACAGTAACAATAGCTCCTGACATTAGCCAGGCATGGGTAGGGTGTTCTGTATTATACAGCAGGACCCCATAGGTTTCACACACACACACACAGACACACACACATATTGACACACACACACATATTGACACACACAAACCACTGGGAAACAGAATGTGGCGGAGGAAGGGGGGCCTTCATGTGACAGGTTAGAGAGAAGCTTTGACAGTTTCTCCATTTAGCCTACAGCCAGCTCATGCTGGAAGCTGCCGAAAAATAAATACCAGCTATTCCTCTGGGACACGAGCCGACTACGGGACGCCGCCACAAAAACAGAGCGGGTGGACAAAGAAAGATAGTGACTGCGGTGCCAATAACATTATGTAAGTTATTTGGCAAATTAGGATGACCCACTGTCATGTCATGGTCAAACTACAATGACTGAAAACCCACCTGTTTCAACAGCACCCTGGCCAATAATAGAAAATAGATACATCTTATTTCTGTATGTAGCACTTACAGTGGTTTGGCTTATTTGAAGGTATTGTTCTGCACTTAAAATGATTTCACCTATTTGAAGCTAATATGCTTGCAAGATTCTTGCTGTTCGGGGTCGTATCCTCATGATCGCTTGCACTTATTGTAAGTCGCTTTGGATAAAAGCGTCTGCTAAATGTAATGTAAAAACTAAGTGGACAGCAAACAGAGCCACTATGAAGGAACCGTTATTTTTTGGATGATGAGAAGTTTGAGAAATTCTTTTAGAATATGGCATGTACATTTTAACTCATTTGTAAGTTGTGCATCAGTTGTGACCACAATTTAAACCAATCCTTTTAACTCTGCACATTAGAGTTTAAAGACTTAGCCATATGAACGCCTTTGATCCTTGTCGATCTTTTGCATTTTGTTTTACTATCATGATTTATATCTGTTTGCAGTGTCAGGGACTAAATGATTAAATTACAGGGCAATCGGGATGTTTATTCTAACTTAACTTCCACGTCATGTCCATTCTCCTAAAACATCTGCTGGATAGCAGAGCCAGGAGGTCCATAACAAGCCGGTGATTGATACTACGGTTTTCGGAAGGTGATCCCATAAAATGTAAGTCTATGTTTTCAAACATAATCACAACCCTCCTGTTCACCTCAAAGTCTATATGTAGAGCCCTCACCCTAAATGATAACTCACAGGGTTAGGGGAAACCATCAACCACAACCCCTACACCCTGCAGAGGCTCCTGGTGACTTTAAACGCCAGGCGATAACTCGCTCCTTAAAGTGACCACTGCTCTTTGACACGTCAAGAAAATCTCTGACCTTCCTCTCTCTGCACTTCAAATACTTCTGAGAAGCTAAAATGTCCATTTCCTGGAGAAATTAGTACTTTACATGGGCAATACTTTTATCTGAGTGGGTGGAGTTTGTCTGTGTGTGTGCGTGCGGGTGTGTGTGTGTGTCTGTGTGTGCAGAGAGAGAGACAGGGAGGCAGAGGAAGGAAGGCTGGAGCCGAGATTAAGGTCTGCACTAACTGGTAACACAACGGCACACAGTGGCTCAGCTTCCCATTTGAAGAGAGACGGAACCATCTGTGTGGCACAGGATCTGTTTCCAGGAGATAACAGCTTTTTTAATTTCACAAATACTGTGAGAAAGAGAGAGAGAGAGCAAACGTGAGAGACGTGCCTTCCTTCCCAATCTCTGCCTGCATGCTCCTGTGTTGCAGCACTTCCGCAGACGTCCAAAGTGGACTGCTTTGGAGTGGAGGCCTTAATACATCAGTCTGTTTTCCTTTGTGCTTGTTTACTCCCTGCCTGTGATAAAGGCTTCGCCGTGAGGCAGAAGGAAAGGGAGGGATTCATTATATCAGGTAGCAGTGGTGATATGAACTTCCCATTTTCTCTGCTGGCCTATCCATTTGGCTTGATTAAAACATAGCTCAGCGTTACTGTAGATTAGCCCAGCTGCTTCCTGTGTGTGAGTCTGATCCGAACACACTTCCTACCGTGAAGCAGGGGGGGGTGGGAGGTGAGAAGGTGCCGCTGGGAGAATGGGACAAGGAAGAGAAGAGGGTCAAAAGAAGGTCAGAGGTCAGTGGGCAAGTGAGGAAGTAAAAGGTGAGGAGGGAGAGCAGGAGGTGAAATTGGACAGACAAGGAAGGGAGGAGGAGGAAGCCGTTTTTTTATTTATTTTTTATTCTTGGCTGTAGCTTGCAGCTATTCAGTTATATGTACTTTATTCATCATCAATGTTGTGACATGTGTTTCCTATTGCATTCATGAATGAGCATTTCTGTGCACTAGATATTTGCCTCCCTTTTGAAATGCATAATTGAGGGTGCAATTTGTCAGTGCTGTATGTGCTGGAGTAATTTTCGTAAAATGAAGAGTCAATTCAACAAATAATTTCCAGAAAGGCTCAGCAATAAATGGTGAGTCTTGAATGTCACAGATAAGGTAGTCAGGAGCGTTTCACCTGCTCTGCATGCATGGAAATATGAAGAATAGACGCCTGATCATTCCAGAGGATGCAAAACAGTGTTATGACGAGCTGGGAAATGGAGTTCTTTAAGGATAACAGAGAGTTTTCTACAAGCAGTGAAGAAATATGTAGCTGTGCGTGTTCTATATTGTATTCCTGGGAATCCGAGTAGATATGTGCAAATGTAGGGAGGCGAACAGGGAAATGCGAGAAATAGAGTGATATTTCACACACACATTTGGGGTTTTACTTGGCCTCCACCCTCTGCTCTGCTCCCACGCTGTGGCGTCAGCAGGCCGGCCATGCAGCGAGTGTGTTTCTCATTCCATCAGATGTTGGGAAGCTGTTCGCTTATCCACTCTAGTCTCTGACATTCTCCATCTCCCCAGAGAGGCTGGGCAGCCTTGTCACAGTAATGTCAAACACATGTGGAACAGACCAGACCAGGGCAGAGCAGACCAACACACACACACACACACACACACAAACACACACACACACACAGGACGGAGGACGGAGCAGGAGGAGGCCAGAACCACACTGGTCTTTCCCACTGTGTATTAGGATAAACAGCAGTGAAACCATAGCGATTCAGCGCCGGGAACGTCACTTCATCACTCCTTAAATCCCTCACTTGCTCCCATATCAGAAAAACACACACATTTACGCACTGATCTCATTAAACTGACAGTACAGTGAGTTCACTATGTTTCTGCTGTGAGCGTCAGTGCTGCAGAAAGCTGCCGTTAATGTGTCACCATGAACGCAGACGTGCCAAAGAACTAACACAAGTCAAATAACTCTCTATAACACGCTACTTTCTCCTCTTTAAAAATCATCATGATCCAATGGTCTGTCATTTTTTTTGCTTCGATCATGACCACACACACACACACACACACACACTCACAGGGCGGCAATATAACCAGCAATTATGGCTTCCTCACTTTCTTCTTACTGTGTGTGTTGTCAGCGACGCAAACCGAACAGAGGATGTACTTATCTAGTGGAGACTAATAGTGTCGTGCTGTAGGTAAAGCTACTGCCTACAATCAGTTAATCTGGGAAAAAAATTGTCCCCATGAGTGGTTCTTAACTGAAAAGCTTGTGTCACATATTTAAAAGATAATTTGGAGTATAGAGACACAAACAAACTCTTGATACCTTAAACATATTAATACAAATACGAACTGTACAGACAACCCGCCTTGTTTTCAATCATTCGGTGTACTGTTTGTGTGAGGTGTAAAAGAATATGCTGTATTGCAATGGTTTCCAACTCGGGGGTCGTGTTCCCTTAAGTGGTCTCTAGTAAATCTGGAGGGTCACGATTGAATAAATAGAAAAGGAGAAGAAGAAAAAAAGTCTGTCTGCCTCACACAATTGCATATTTGTAAAACTGCCTCTTCTCAAATGTTTTGTTTTCTCTCTTCCCTGTATGGTTTAATATCTTAAACCTCTTTCACCACTGGCCCATGTACAACTGGTATGATGAGGGGTCGCGAGTAGATACTGCTAATTTTCAAGGGGTCACATGCTATCAGGCACAACACTGTATGTGTTTGTTGACTTTCAGGAAGGCCATACATACACAGACACTTAAACACACACACACACACGCACACACACACACACACACACACGCACACACACACAGGCCAGATGTCTTTGGCTTGTGTCAACCGCTTGGCTTGTCTTGTTTGTGATGGCCCAGGTGTCTGTGTTGTGCTGACCACCTGACCGCCTCGCTGTGTGCTCCCAGCTCCCGCCCACCTGAGGCCATCTGCTCCAATCATTAATTAGGAGACAGCCAGTTTCACCTGCACTGCCTGCATTTAGATCACAATAATTACCACACGCACACACACACACACACCAGGCACACTCAACAAGCCCACACACTAATACAGTAAACGCATAAGTTGTACACAGATCCTGCAGCATCAAGTCATGGAAAGAGCGGCGTAACCTGCACCAGATGACAAATATACTGTGAGACTGAGATGATGATGACTTTCCCCTTATCGAGTTAACATTGGCACATGCAACGGTACATAAAATAATGCGCCTTTGATACCTAGATGCTAAAACATTAGTCATGATGTGCCTAAAATAGCGGCAATGAATCACAGACTAATGAAACAAATAAAAAATAGAAAAACATCGTGAAGCAAAGGGCAGCAAAGTATGTGTTTCTTGTTTCGTGTCATTAAATAACAGAGGCTTTATGCTGACTCTTCGCAGGCCAGTGGCTTTGCCTGCTGCTGTTTCTTCAGAATAAAATAGATTCTTTCTTTTAAAGTTCTGTTTTATGTGTCCCCTCTGCATATAAAACAGAAGACATCCCGTCTATGCACCTGTGGTAGATGGGAACTGAATAAACACTTTGCAGGCTGGGGTCATAATGAATGGCCTGCCTTTTTAAGAGAGCTACTTAATGATGAAGTGGGGACATCTGCCTTAGCAGGCGGCTGGCCGGGCCCAGCTGAGCGATGGGGCGGCCAGCATTGGAAGGAGAGAGGCTGAGATGCTCGCTTGGTGGTGATGGAGGTATAATGTGCGGTGAGGCAGGGTGTCTGCACTGCGGTTTCACCCCTGCAACCTCCCATCCATTGTTCGAGACTATTATCAACTGTTCAATTATTCAGAAGATATTTACCAGGGCCAATTATACTGGGCCGTGTCCTGCAGAGAAAATGGCCTGAGTGTTTTACTGTTGCACTCACAGGCAGAAGAGTGCGCTGCTGAGACTGTTCAAGTAGGGGTAGAAACCTTTGGCTGGACTTGTTTCTTCTCAGGGAGTGTCCCCACAGTCACAAAGGGTTGCTAGAAATGATCCACCATGATTTCAGCTGGTGTTTTTTTTAGTTCATTTGCAGTCGTGTTTATTCCCTTCGGTTGCCATAGTATTTTCTGTTAAACACTTCCTCTACTTCCTTCTTTAATGTTTACAAAAGTCGCTATACAAACACCCTGCACTCACAAGAAATGATTGGTCTTCGCGTTTCTTATTTCTCTACACACAAAAGTGGACCCTGGCGATGCACTTTACAGTGTCATTACACAAGGTGGAGGTTATTCTGAAGGAACGTGGAGTTCAGTTCAGGGTAAATGTCTAAATGTATCCCTTCACACCCATCACCTCCATCAAGTCCAGGTGGACACCAAGTTCATTGAGACCAAGGATTGTGTGTCATCACTTTGTCTCAGCATCACTTTGATGTGCAGCACAGACTGATGGAGCAAACAACTCGTGAACCCCCCTAAGTCTCCGTCTCTCGTCACATTTTGTTCACTACTATAAAGTGACAAAACAAGTAAATGAAAGGAGATAAATCCGTATATGATATAATTAATATTAGACTCACTTTTTTTCATACGCTATAGTCTACTCTACTCCACTCTACAATCTGCATGTCCCTATCTCTACATCTATCATAAACAACAATCAAATAATAAGAAATGTGCTTTTTCACTAACAGAGAAGAGAACACATTGTTTTTTTGTTTTTTTTTACTATAATAAATATCCTAAACCCTCTGGAGAAAACGTAATATGTAAAAGGATGAAGTTAAAGTGGAGAAAAATCAATATAGTAACAAAAAAAAAAAAAGCATGTAAAAGAATATAGGGATAGCAGGTACATGAACAGAAGCCTGGTTTGTCTTCACCTTGACATTAACACGCCGCTCTAACAGAGCTGCAAACACAATGTTGACCAGAATGTGAGAGTTTAAACTTGAAATATTTCAGCAGTCTGAGCCTTAAAATATGAAACATTTCTTACCGATAAATTAGGCCTCCAAAAACCGAATGTACGCTCCTTCACACCAATAACAAAATGAATGTTTTTCCATGATTTGCTTCAATTCAGTCGAGGTTGTACTTACTTTGTGAAGGTCGGGGTCAAGCTGAGGTAATTGTAGCGGTGATAATCCACACCAAATAGTTTCTAAAACAGGTTTTTTATCGTCTCAATCCTCATTATTTGGGAAAAAAAAAGATAAAGCCTTTGCTAGATAGTGCGGGGAACCATTCGGGGATTATTCCTTCTTTTTGTTTTGCTTTGTTTTTGAAATATTGAGAGGAAAGAGAGGCAGAAGCCAGTCCAGCACAAAAGAAAACGTTTGACTTTCCTTTGGGAGTTCAAAGGGCTTTGACTTTCCAGGTATAATAAATTATGAGGTATTTTTCTTCTCAGTTATATCGAAAAGGAATAAACAAAAATCAAAGCAAGGGCTCTTGGCTCCTTAAGCACATTGATGTCTTTGGTTTTGCAGTCTGTTTTTTTTTTTTTTTTTTTTTGTTTTTTTTTAAAGCAAACAGCTTCTCGTGTTGACGGTGATGTGAAAAAAAAATCACAACTGGTCCCAGTCATGTAAATCCGCTCTCTTGCTCATTTTAACCATCCCAGATAATATAAATAACATTAAAAAAAAAAAAAAAATACAGTTTCAACTGCGAAAAAAAACCAAACTGTCCTTTCTGATCGTTTTTAAGCAGACACAACTATTAACCGGTCGCTACTTTGTCCACAAATCCTCGCGTCTCCCATGTAAAAACGCGAATGATCAAGATGCGGATCCTCTTGTCTGCAGGGTGCGTCTATCATTCCTCCTGTGACAACTTTAAAAACCTTCTTCTTTAGTTCACAGTTCAGCCACAGTCCGTGGTGTCAGGAACAAGTCCTTATACATCCGGAGAGACCATTTCTGTAACCGTTTTTTGTTTGTTTTTTTTAAAAAAAAAACCACAGTTTCTTTACGGGCTACTCTACTACCACGTTTCTCTGTACGGTCCTTCTCCGCCGACGCGCCGATCCTCCGCCGACCTGTCTGTCTTCAGATGGTGTTATAAAGAGATCCACTTCTCCCACAGAAAATCACAGTCATCTGAGCATATTTTAACATGTCTCTTCCCGCCGTCAATTCACAATTTGGGGTTTTCAGACTTGTTTTGTCTTCACTGATGAGGGGAGCTAACGAGCTCACTGTACGCAGTAACCGCGGCTCTCTCCTCCTCCTCCTCTCTCTGTCCTCGCTGTAGCCTTCTGTCTGCGTTTAAACACCATCTGGAGCTGCTAACCTCTCTCTCTCTCTCTCTCTCTCTCTCTCTCCCTCTCTCTCTCTCTCTCTCTCTCTCTCGGGTACCATCAGAGGCGAGAGCTGGCAGCTATGTACAGGAATCCTTTCTAAATTGAAGTAGATCCAAATTGTAGAGTATAAAACCCCCATATTGGGTACAAAATTAAGCCATTGGAGGCTAAACACACTGCACTATATTACAAAACGATGCATGCATTCAGAGCCTATGGAACTTAATTAGTGATTAAGATCTATTTTTACAATAACATGCATATGTACAGTATGTACGCAATAGGACAATGGGTTATGTCAACGTATAGCTTGCAGAGTGCAGAGTTATAATTGTTTCAGATGCCAAAGCAGTCAAATCCAAAAGCAATGAGAGCTGTAAAACACAACTGTTTTTCTGTCCCGCTGTCTGCCCGTGGGGGCCGCTGTTTCCTCATATCAGTACGACGAGGGCAACAAGGAGAGCAGAATTGAGTCCAAGAGACTGCCGGCTTTATTTACTTTATTCCACACTTTGGAAAAATAAGAGAGGAACAGATCTCTGAAAGCTGAATGAATGCAACAATAATGTATTTGTCTACACGTGAAAACACTCCAGTAAATTGCATAGCTTGTAAAATGTATTGTTTTCTTTGTGTTGTCAGGTATTGTCATAAATAGTCAAGGGCGTGTGCGTGTGAAGATGAATAGACTAAATATTATCACTGTTATTAATGTTCCCTTTTTAATATCTCTACGTGCTTCTGTGTTGCTTGTTTTAATTAGTACCTGATAATAAAACCACAGTGTATAGCACATATTATCTTCACCAACATTAATATTCACATTTTATTTTTACTGCATGTGTATATCCTATTTAATAGGTTGTTTGAACCTTTTATTCCTTGTAAAATGACTAACATCTGTCCGAGTAGGCCTAATACAGATTAGGCCGCAAATAGCAATTATCAAAGGTGTCTGTCAATTATATTTTGGACTAATCGATTAATCATTTAGTCTATACAATGTCAGAAATTATTAGAAAATGCCCATCAAAAGTTTCCAGAGGTGGGGTGTCTTCAAATTGCTAATTTTGCCCGACCAACAGTCCACAACCAAAAAGTGTTCAATTGACAATGTTATGAAACAGAGACTGGCAGCTAAGGCGGACTGCCGAGAGATTTTTTTCTTCATTAACGACCTGAAGAAATAAGTGATTATTTAAATGGTTGCGGATGAATTTTCTGTCAATCTACTAATTTATTAATCGACTAATCATTTCAGCCCTTTTATGAAAAATAGACGTTTGACTGACTTTGGTGAATTGACAGTAATATTTAATAATGTCTACAACCACAACAACAATTATATATATATATTTATATGTATATGCTGTATATATCAGATAAGCAGACATAATTGTACAGAGAGAAACAGAGAAACGGTACATCTGGTTCCTATAGTGAGAATCCTCCACCTGTCCTCCATACTGGTCTGTCACACAGGTCTCCCTTTTCCCACCCACCTGCACTCTCTCTCCCTCTTCCGCACACACACACACACACACACACACACACACACACATAGCCATAGAGGGGGACAGCAGACAAAGCTGACACCCTCCTGACCCCTCCTGTGTCTACAGAACAAACAGAACCAGCTTGTAAAGTACACACAGACAGCTGCTCTTCCACGACTCCAGTCTCACCAGCCTCGCCAGCCTCGAACACAAACGCTGCCTTCACACGGAGCCAGTGGGACTTTTTTTTTTTTTAAATGCCCCAGTCCTGGTTAAATAATGTGAACAAGCACGCAGGGGGAAGCCCCAGTGCTCTTTGATTGGAACGGAACAGTTTCCCCAACGGCCCATGTGAAGGTAACCTAAGGTCCAGCGCCAATGTTTTAGTTCAAACCTCAATATGTCAATTTACTGTAAGGCTGCAGATGTAAACATCAAACACACTCACACTCGCACAATGAAATACACTGACATTACACAAATAAACAGATGCACAGGCCATTACAAGCTGGGTCTTTCAGAGGCAGCGCGTGTAGAGTACCACGGTGGAAGTAAGGTTGTCAAGGAGATGGATGGAGTGTTTATGAAACTCACTTTCTATATTTCTCTCTTTCAGAGTTATGGCCCTTGGTGGCTCTGTACACAGGCATCATTGTGTGTGTGTGTGTGTATGTGTGTGTGTGTGTGTGTGTGTGTGTGTGTGT
>CALSCE010009344.1:6429455-6458936 GCA_943593645.1 Bovichtus variegatus | reverse complement strand
TAAACCAATGAGATTTCACACATTTACAAGTGGCTATGCATAAGAGATACACATTTATTATTAAAGTCAATATACATCTTAACAATAGTGAAATCAAAGTGCAAATGATATTTAATATGATATTTCAATTCCCAGAGCAACTGATTTCATTTTGGCACAGACTCTTTTTGGGTTGAGTGGGAGAGCCCTTTGACTACAAAAGTAGCGAAATGAGATTGAAAACATACGGTTATTAAAGGATATGAACTGAGAACGTGAGCACATTTCAGGTGGAGAGTTCATTGCAGGTTTGGAAACAGACTACAAGATACAGGTGCAGCAAATGGGGGGTAAGTAAGAAAACGGGGCCAAAAATTAAGGACACAGGAAGTTTTAACCTAACTTGATTGGATGATGTGAACCAAAAGGGATTTGTCTCTACAGTTTAAAACTGATTAAATAATGGTGGGAGGAGGAAATAAATATGAACAGAAAGAGCAAAGAGGCGTAGTTAAACGAATTAAAGGGAGCAAAGAATGGCTCCAGTAAAAGCAACAGATTTGAGAATGAAGAGATTGAACGCATGCTAAACTCTACATAAGCTAAAAATTAAAAACGCAAACATTCTTTCACTTATCTTCAACATCAAGCAGAAAATGTGTTTTTTTTCCAGCAACATCAGCTCTTATAAGAGTTACCCTCGCTATACTTACTTGTGAATCTAGTTTATTACCACCACCCTCTTGCCCATACGAGAGGTTATATGTACATAAGCATAATGCAGTAAGGTAACAACAGATGATCAGCCACCATCACTTACAATGTTTATCTTATCACATTTATATCAAATTTAACTCCTGCATTGCAAAAAGGCAAGATGATTTGCTGCATATCTTTTTTGCCTATACCCAACCTACTCTCCTCATACACACATGGAAACACACACAATTTTCTCTGTGTTACCTGTTATAGAAGCCTTTGCTCCTTTGCCCCCTCCCCTCAGATGTTGGCAGGTATAAAATGAGTTTTTGGGGAGAGAGAGATAATGATTCCCCCATAATCACCAGAGGCCAGCTCTGGTTCTGGCAGGTGCTATCACAGTAGCGACCCAGTGGTGCCTTCTCCCCTGAGATAAGGTCAGGGGGATGACGGGAGGGAGGGTGGTTGTAGGGAGGAGCAGGGGAGGAGAGGAGAACAGGGCAGAGGGGAGCAAAACGTGTGTTACAGCAGAGCGGCTAGCCTTGCCTTATCTCCCCCCAGCGGCTGCCGCTACTGGCTCCCAGATGCGGCGGGCCAGAGCAGCCGTGTCAGAGAGATCCCTCTATCAGTGACTCACAGGCACCCCTCGCCAAATACAAACCCAGGAGGAGGACACACCAGGACTTCATTACCTCTTTAAAACTTCAATCAGCATGCAGGAAAGAAGCCAAATAATGTGCAACTTTGTTGGTATATCAGAAATGCATCAACCCTGTCTTTCTTGCTTTCTTAACCAGGTTATTAATTGTCGTACCAGTACAATTTCCTAACATTGATACATAACAGGTTTCTCTCCTTTATGCATGTAAACACATAGAGAGGTCTTTCAGCATGATGGTCAGGGGGTACACAAGATGTAACTTTTCACCTTGTACAGCCAAAGTAAAGCATGTGAAAGTCAGTGGCTGGGACGGCTGTCGTCTGGCGGCGAGAAGCAGCCATATGGTGAAGCGTCTTGCCTGCCTGCACGACACCTGGACACCACTAACCGGCTGAACTTTTCAACTTTGCAGCCGTCTTACTATCCACTAGCAACCTCATTCTATCAGTAGAAACACAGCTACCAGACAAATAAGTCAGTGGAGGCTTGTTCACCTTCTCTCCCTGTGGTGTTTTTAGAATACACACCTGTTTGGCACAGGCAGCGTCAGAGAAACCTCCAGATCTTAACAGAACTCTATAAGTTAAACCGTCCCCATCTGTCACAGTCGAGCTCCACACACTGAGCCTCTCTCTTATCCTTCATACAGCAGACTTGGCACTCGTTCAAGAACTGTCAAAGCACACCTGCTAAATTAAGCCTGTTCTCATACACACCGACACAAGTTCAGGAGTACACAGCGTATACACACACACACACAAATGGACTCACATGACCATGCATGCGCACACACAGATGGTAATATATGCTCACAGTGATATTAAACTAATATGAATTGATAGGGTTACTGATGATATTTATGGCATGTACGTATGTGTATTTTAAGCCCAACAAATACCCAAAACTACATGAATTCATTTTGGGAAAATCATATATAAGTAAAAAGAATCTAAAAATGTACAGCAAAGATAAAACGGATGTTATAGTGTAATCACAAACAATATTTTAAAACAGTTACTGTTTATGATTTTTTAAATGTTTTTTAGACTATTGGCTGCTTGACTGCTGAAAAGTATAAAGTATGTTTGGTTTGTGTTTTTCCAGCTTTATATATGTCTCTTTCTTTATTTGCCTGTTTGGAAAAAATAAATCTGATAGTTGATGACAAACTGATTAGATTAGAAATTAAATGAAAAAGTACAATATCTTACATTGAAGCTGATAAAGTCATATATGACTATATGATATATGGTTATATAATATGCCTCTGTCAAATGTAACCCCATAATCTTACTGCCCCAAACTCTAAACTATTGATGCCCACTTCTCCTGACCCCCTTAAACCGCGCCTCTCCCCTCTCTTGTGGCTCATGGCATGCACAGCCGCTGAGCTGCTCTAAATAGGTGCCACTGTGAATTGGCGACAGATGGAAACGAAGGTTCCCTGCAGAGTGGTTCCCCTGCAGCTGTGCTGTGTACCCGGTGCCAGGGAGTGATGACAGCTCAGCAAGGGGGCACCCAGAGACATAGAAGACAGCACCATCTCCATCTCACTCACTCCCTCCCTCGAACACACAAACACACTAGCAGGCTGTGCAAAGGTGCAAAGAGGAGGGGTGTTAGCTCCAATACCAGCCTCCAGGAATGTGAAAGTAGTGATTTAAGTGAGGAGACAAGCGATAGACACTATAACACAACACATCTCCACTGCTCTATGGCAAACCTAACAAACAGACACACTAACACATGCCTAAAGACTTATACATTAAACATTAGCGCACTGCCCTCCAGGAAATAATAATTAAATGGGAAATGAAGTGAGGTGTACAGTGCTGGGCATTGTGGGAGTCTCCCATTGTGACTATATAGCACTAATGTTAGTATTAGTATTAGTAGCATTAGTAATAGTTTCCCAAGAATATTTACTTTGACATTTTGGGATGTATCCTATGTTTATTCTTATAAATATGGTTTCTTGCCGATAGTTACATGAGACGATCGATATCACTGTCTCATCTGTCTGATAAGTATGAAACTATAGCCAGCAGCTGGTTAGCTTAGCTTAGCATAGCATAAAGACTAGAAACAGCTGGCTCTGTCCTCAGTCAGGACTATTTCTGGGCCAGCTCTTCCTTTACTGATCATAATCCTATTTTCTCACCAAGACCTGCTAAAAGATTCAAATGTTTTTCCAATACCACTCAGTTTGTTTCACTGTTTAGAACCAATCTTCCCTTGTTTCAAGATACTGAGTGATTTCATCAACCCCTGAACAGTTGAAACTCCACTATGAAACTCCATTTGAGAAAAATTGAGTCCTTAAAACTATATATGAGACTAGATGTCTTGCTTTGGTGGAAGTTTAGGACAGTTAAGTACAAAACTGAGACCAGACAGAAACCGAAACATCGTAAAATGTGGTGAAGTCAACACTCCCAGACCTGTGAGACAGTGTTGGTGTGAGTGTGTGTGTGTGCGTGTGTTAGAGAGCAAAAGAGAGAGCGAGGACTTCAGAATTTACCTGCAGCTAATGAGCCTTGTCTAGCAGTCTGACATATTGTGTTCATGTATATATGTATGACATACAGGGTCATGTATATTTCATGAGAGGAGGCTTCGTGTAAAGGTCATTGTGGAATTTTCAAATGAAGAGACACCTGCTTTATTCATCACATATAATTGTATGAATTATCAACTCTTTGCCTAAGTTTCACCTCTCTCTGGGGAAAAAATACAACAGTGGATGGTTTGGAGCCATCTAGTCTATTGAACACAATAATTTGTAGCAATTACAGTGTACTGAAAAGTGATTATTCGTGTAACATTGTTGGAATTACCAGAGAGGTTTCTTACAATAATTAGTGCTGCTTCTGTTACATTGTTTTGTGTTCCTGTAAGTGTGCTCATGTACTGTATGTTTCACTTTGTGCTGAGAGAGAGAAACTGGGGGAGAATAGGGTGAAATGTAAAAAGTGTCAGGGTGCTCCTGCTCATTAGGGCTGTATTTTGCACATAGAAGGGAGTCCAGGGAGTACTTCCGTTTGATCTGCTTTGCATAAACCAATCCAATCTAACCCAGCTTGTGAAGAAAAATCAATTAAATTATCCTTAATTGGACTGACAGTGCACTCTAAAGAAGAACAGCAATCAATATTAAAGATGAAAAATGAAGCCAAAGGCCATCTCACGCCATTGATTTACACTGAGAGGAGGAGGGATGTAGATATTATTGCCACATAGAAATATGAGCTATTGAGCTCCATAATGTTGTTATTGTCTCAGTATTGAAATGGATAGGCTGGAAGTGAGCATGGGCTGACAGCACCAATTAAGGTTCACTGATCTGTAAACAGACCTGGGTCAGATAGTATTTTGCAAATACTTTCTATGCTTTGTTTATTCTTCCTGAGAAGCATATGCTTGAGGTTTGTGTAATTGGACAAAATGCAGATACAGTTTTCTATATTCACTTCTGGGAAACTCATCTGCTGTGTCGGGCAAGTTGCATGAAACATGTCATCAATTACTATCTAATATTCATTGAAAAAGCCATTACAACACTTTTCAAATTACTCAACACTGGAATTAATTAGTTGTTAATTGTTACATTCTGACTGTATGGCTCTAGGGGTGGCAATGTCAGTCGGTTGGTCTAACTTTTGCACAGATATTCATGGCTCTCCTAGCGCTACCACAAGGTTTTTATTTGTGGTTTTAATTTAAATTTCTCAACGAATATTACATGGATTGAAATGAAATTTGGTTCAGACATTCATGTTCCCCTCAGAAATTATTTTTGGTTGATCTCTTAACTTTTTTGCTTCTCAGCCCAGCACCATCTATGGTGCCACCAACTTCAGAGTCACTACGACCACAGGTGACATGTACATCTTCTGTATTTGACAAGTAAACACATTGAAAATGAGACATAATGGTTTAACAAATAGCCAGTTTACAGTCTTAATATAATTTACTTATAATCCACAGCTATAATAGCCCGTAGTGACTGCAGGCTGACCTCCAAAAGTCTTCTCCTTACAGTAAAGCTGCAGGGTTCATACACCGTCTGAACAAAAGCTAGGTCATTTCTAATAGTAGGCTTCTCAGTGCAAAAAATAACTTTGGTGTTACTGGAAGTCTTCCTCCTCTTTTGGTGGAGGCTAACAAACTGGCAGGTTACAGTTCAGGTTACAGTACAGGTTACTGTCACAGTTCTGCTCCTCCTCACCTCACCTGCCAGCCACTCCCACCTCGTCACCTCACCTTGGGCTCAGGCTGCAGCCAATTCACAATCAAACACTTATTTAAACCTCACCCAGTCATGCACTCAGGGCCAGATTGTTTCGACTTCATCCCAGACTCTCCAGCGATTACCCCCGGACTGATTCCCTGCTACCGACCCTGCCTGTCTCCGCCCCCCCCCCCCTGTGACAGAACAATCTTCTAATGCTTTTTATTGACTCTCTCCATCCTTTTCTGTCATCTCTCCCCACTGCTGTACAACAGGACAGTAATGTTGCTCATGTACCCCACACATTGGCTCCAAAAGCTAGCAGATGGATAGCCAGACAGATGTGCACTAATCGGCAAACAGACGGATTGACCAACCATCAAAAGACATGCAGATGTTCAGTTGGTTAGACAGCAAGATGAAAATACACTTTTGGGTCATGGAAGACCAAAAACATATCCTGTAATATCCTAGAGGGGTACACTACATGATGTTTATCACTCTGGGGCTATTGGAAGTAAAGTATAGTATAGTATAGTACTGCATTGAGGCTAAATCCTGGCAAACAGAGGAAGCCACGATCTCACCTCATTTCACCTGCTCATGAGATTTTGTTGGGTCTTGAGAAGTTCTATGTACAACATGAGAGACTATGTGGAGCAGACATAACTCGAAACATGCAGTGCAGGGTAGCATAAAGTCAAAATGATTGAATACAAAGACAATGGAAAGTGTCATGGTCACATGATTGTCATTGTCGTTTTTATTGTTTGCAGAGCAATAAGCCGAGTCTTATCTAATGTGAGCATGTCGGGGGTAGACGGCAAAAGAGAAGGAGGAAGGTAACCCGATGTGAGAGAATTGGCTGTGGAAACTCCTTTTGTGGAAACCACAATGGACTATCAATAATAAGCCTCGTCCATTAAGTATTTTGGATTAGTGTCTGTCTGCATTTATACGTTAACCCAAGTTAACTGAAACCAACACCGAGCCTTGAGCTCTTGATCGGTGGATGGTTGGCAATGCAAGAGGACGGGCTTGTCCCACCAAGCTGCATCCTTTCTTTGGTGTCTGTAACTGAATAAACTTACCTTAAGTTGGGTTCTGCACAGTAGGTGTCCTCCTCTTTTGGTGCGACAAAAGACGTGAGTTGATGCAGATTCAGTCCTGGTTGAGCGAATTGAGGTGAAGATGCATCTTCAGCTATAGTGGAAAAAACACACATCCACTTAATGAACATAAAGAGAAAAGATAGAAAAGGAAAGTCTGCAGGTAGAACATGTGTTTTGAGATCAGGCCATATTTTAGCTGTCTCACAAACACACACACACGCACACACACACACACACACACACACAGGCAAAACACGTGGTGCGCACGTCAGTCCATGTTGTTCGCGGGAAATGCCAGCTAAATCAGTTGCGGTGAATAAAAACAGACTGCAAATAACATTCCCATGGTGAAATCTGTGCAAATGAAGCGATGTGAAAATGAGTTTATTGTTCAATCTGAATGCAACTTAAAAATACACTTTCCTCTGAGATTGTGTGTCGCAGACTCAACTATTGGGGGCGGTCATGATATTCATGGCCATTTGTGCTCAGAGAGAGAAAGCGCCCTTCAATGTCAACAGCCTTACATCCTCACAACCCACTCCTTCCACCTCTCGCTGTCCTCTCCTGCCTGTCAGCTTATCAGGACCCTGGCAGACACTCTGATCAGGGTTGCTAAGCACTGCCCGTATGTTTGTTTGCTCCTTATCCCACCTCGTGGCATGGCATGCGGCACAGTGCGCCCCGAGCCCCTCAGTATAGCCTGCATGGAGGAGAGAGATAAAACAAAAAAACTGCCATGAAGATTGCAGTCTGAGAAGAGGCAGTCATCATCACTAGAGGAATCTGAGTGCCCTTCCCTGAGGAGAGGAGAGGAGAGGAGAGGAGAGGAGAGGAGAGGAGAGGGGAAGGAGAGGAGAGGAGAGGAGAGTTCGATATTTGAATGTCACACAAAAAAGTTGTGTTTAGCTACATGTCACTGGTATTCTTATCACAGGTGTGCCAGTTAATTGTCTGAAAGCTTTAATTGACTGATTGGCTGCCAAATCCAGTTCTTCTCTGTTTTAGTTGTATTTGCCTGCAGGTTGGGATGCAGTTAAAAGCTGGTGTACACAGCTGCCTGGTAATAGTAAGCTATGGCAGTGGGAAAGAATATAACTTGTTTAAGGGAATCATCCCTTTGGGGCTTGCACCACATCTGGTGCCTTTTGGCTGGTAACATTTCTGTAATATGATTTCTCTTAAATTCTTTATTGCCTGATGTTGCAGAGAAATTTATATCTCTAAGTGTTCTGAAAACAGTTGTTCCCAAACTGTTGTACATGTAACACTAAGCGCTAAGCAGGGCCGACCTGAATTGTACACCATTTGTGAGAAAGTGAAAAACTGATTGAGTTAACCAAAAATAATCCCACTTAAGTCACTTCATTGTTTTAAACCTTTAACATGTCTAGCTTTTTATTCAAAGTTCACATACTTATGTCAATATTAGTAGATTATTGTGTTCAGAAGCCTATAACCATTGCTACTTCTACAGAACATTTTCCCTGCAATGGATAATAAGTTCCTTACCCATTATAAATACCTAAAGACATAATTCATGCTGATGTGAATTGTTGTGAGATACTTTTTTTTGAGTTTAGAATTTAAATCAAGTTGTCGGTGTTGAAGGTACTGGGGATAGCGTTCTTTCTTGCAGAGCACTAAAGTTGTGTTTGCATTAGCTGATTGGTATCAGCTCCCAGCCAGGTCTATCTTTTTGCTACTCTGCAAGGATTTAATCAAATTGCTTGTCTGAACAGGCTTACCTTTCTCAATGAAATACTAGCTGGCGCCTAATTGATTTTGGTTTTGTGTGTATGTCTCTCTCAGCAAGAGAAAAATATATTTAAGTATAGTTTAGTGTTTGTTTATGTGGGTCATTGAGTTTTTTCTAATAACTTACGTAAGATGGAGGCTGTACTTGGATGCTTCAGAGGTACTTTGCATTGACTCTCTCGTCAGCAGAAGGCAGAGGCAGGATGACAACTAGAACCCAGATCTGTCTCGGCAGAGTTTTGAAATATACCTTGCAGCAAGCTCTCACACCTAACCAATAAAATAAGTGTCAGTTCCTACCAAAACGCCATAACCCATATGATCGAAACCCATATGATCATTCTGAAAAGGATTGATCTGAGTGTTTTGTAATCTGCCACATCTATGGTTGAGGTATGGTTACGCTTAGAAACAAATGTTCACCCTCGTTGACATGGGACATGAAGCACAACCTCTAATAATAAAGACACACACTTTTCATATTTTTGCAAGTGTTTGAACACATGACCAATGTTGTTATTTTTCTGGTGAGGACAGCGTCCTACTGTGCATGGTGTCAAGCAGTCTGCCTCATTATGTATGTAATATCTGTATAAAAGTACTCCCCTACTTCGTAGCCATTTACTTCTTGATAGGCAAAGCCGTGTCCAGAACTTTATGCCACGGTGAAGGTCAGAAGCAGAAGCCGGACAAAAAGATATACAGTAAAGAGACAGACACTAAAAAAGAGCTAGATAGGCATAGCCAAACAGAGCGAGGGAAACAGAAAAAGGAAGAGATGAGAGACAGCACAGTGCCTGGTGGAGGGAGAGGAGGAGGAGGCAGTGAGTAAATAGTCAGCGGCTCTAATAGGAATATCAAGCCAGTGAAAGGTAAACAGGCTTCTCCAGGCAGATACAAAGGGAATGTGGCGGCTTTGAGAGCGCTGGAGTGCCGGCACGCCACTGTGGCACTGCGATAACGGCCCCAGGCCTGCCTGCATCCCAGAGATAAGGCCGAGCACTGGCATGTGTCGCCCCTGATCCCAATTTCACAGTCAATATTCATCCAGCCCGACAAACAAGCAACATTTAAGATAAAAAATAAATATAGAGTCCTTCTGCTATTACCTCCTGTTTATTAATCTGCACACAGCACCCACTGCCTTTTAAACAGTAGTAAACACCCAGCCACCCCCCCCCCCCCCCCCCCCCTGCTTCCAGGCACTCCACTCCTCCTCCCAATCCTCTCTTCCTCCTCTTTCCCCTGTCTTCCTGCACATCTGGGGATTTGCATGGCTTCACTTATTCTTCTGTGATTGCCGCAGGCTTGTGTGTCTCTGCATCTGTGTGTGAGTCTGCGTGAGTGTGAGTTGAGCGCACCTGTGTATGCATGTGTACATGATATTGTTCCCGTATATCTTTCAGATATGAGCGTTCCTAAATGTGCACGTGTGCCTACTTTCTTTGCTGCAGCATCTTTTCGAGCAGCGTTTTTGTACTTGCATGTTAACATATGGAGTCAGGCCCCAGCTGCCAGCTTGAATCCTTCTGTGTCTCCCTTTTAACATTCTCCTACCCTCACCTGGCACCCACTATACCTGAAAAAGTCATTCTAACAATTCAATGAGGGTGGTAGTCACCCACAAAATTGTCCTTTTCTTAAAATAAAGGTGAGCTGTTATTGTTGTTAAAATATATGTTCCCCACGTAGTTTCACTTAAAGGCTAGAAGTAATTTAAATTCTTGAAACCAATTGAAATCAGTCAGAGATTAAAAATAACCTTTTACTTTTGGAAATTTTCCCACAAAAAAAAAAAAAAAAAAGAAGTAAAATACTGTATTAAATGACTTGCGAAGATTGATATTTTGAATTGCAGGCCTTAAGCTGCAGCCGACAGGCCAGCTGGGCTCTGATTACCATCTGCAACAATCACAGAGAGGAGTAAACCAGAGCAACTTGGCCTACAGCTTGTTTTATTTCTTTTGCTGGAGTAAGCACAGAGCACTCTCTTCAATTAGCTTCATTAGTTTTGAGCAGTGAGAAAAGGCAACAGGGCGGTGAGATATAGCCTTCCATAAGCCAGGATTGACACAGGTACATTGTAGACACATTACCGCGGCCGGCGCAGACAGTAGTTTTCACAGTTAAAGACAGGAACATTACATTCAGCCTGTTCCATTATTTGCGGGCAGCTGGACTATAATCATTCTTATCAGTGGTTTTTATTGCTCCCTGACCGCCAATCCTCAGCTCCCCTATCATACTCGCCATTACACCTGACCTGCTTCATCACAGCTCACTCACTCATCCTCTTCCTTCTCTGTGGCCTTCTCCTGCCCTTCCTTTCTCTCCCTGGTACAGACCTGTCCATGCCCGGCCAGCTGGCTGTATCCCTTTAAATCTGGCCTGGGTTGAGCCGCTGTCTCTAGGAGATTACTGCACACTCTCTTAGGCTCCACAGATGGGAGAAACAGGCTGCCAGCTGGCACAGGGACACCCACTATCCCCATAGGAGACTGGCCAACAGGCCTGGCTCTCTGCACAAAACTCTGCCCATTCACACTCCGGATAGCTAGCCCTCCGACTTCCTGCTCTTACATTTCTCTGTCTGCCCACCCACCCTCTCTCTCTCTCTCTCTCTCTACAGTGATGGAATAAGTAATCAAATACTTAACCAATTGTAAGTAAAAGAAGCAATACAACAGTGTGAACTCAAACAAGTGAAAGGTTGGCTGTGCGCTGGAAACGTCCACATATAAGGTCATAAGGTCAATGGATTAAAACACATATTGGAGCTAGACTATATACCTCTTCTTACTCTGATGAAGTTATGCTGTTGCTGCACCCTTTTAAATGCTTTGACTACAACAGTACTGTATGCTCATGCCTACAGATGCTGTCTTATTGGTCCTTCTGTTAGGCACTGGCTGGTGTGTGGAGATTCCCTCATCCTGGTACAATTTCTCCCTCTGGAATGTAATAAACTATAAACTTCAGTACAGTAAAATAACCTTGATATTCTACACATAAACAGGACTTGGATACATATACTTTGCTTCTTTCCTCCGCTGCTGATGCTATCTCCGTCTTTCACATACTGTAATGTTGCATCTGACTTTCCTCTTTCTACCAACCCCTTCCTCTTCCCTCTCTTTCAGGCACACAATGTTCCGTTGTCTCCCTCACAGATGCGCACATACATACATACATACACTTAGACACGCGCAAACACACACACTCCTTATCTCTCTGGTCCCCATTTTTAGCGAACAGAGGAGAGAAAGGTGGGGATAGAGGGTTATTGAAAGATGTCACATGTGCAGATGTGATAAGGGTGCCAGGTAGAGATAACCAAGCGCCCTTCATCACTATGTAACAACACACACGCTGTCCTCTTGAGTTAAAACAGAACCCACACACACACACACACACACACACACACAGACACACTGACATGCATATAATGTACCAGGATAGGACAAGTTCATTATCCCTGTGTGTGGTGGCATGATAAGGCCTAGAGCTCCTGAAATAGCTATGCTATTGAGCTAAGACCTTCCACTGCTAAATAGAAAAAAAAAGATCCCTGGGTAGAATATATATCATTATCCTCTCTGCTCTGTTATCTGTCACTTTCCATTACTGGAGAATAAGGCGCTTTCGTCCCAGAGGTAAACAGCTATCGGGAAATATGTTTTCTGATTTAGTAAGGATACACTGTTGTTCCTCATGCCGTAATGATGCTGCTGTCCCTGCTAACATGCACTTCTTTCCTGAGCCGGCTGCTATCCCTTTGCCACTGTTGGCACTTTCCACATGTAGACCAGCCGTGGGGAATGTGTCAAGAGCACCAAAGCAGGGGACAGCACTGTCAACACGGCCATCTCACTGCTGCAGATAGTAATATGATATGAAAATCTATCTTTAGCTATGCATGATTCTCTCCTGTTTAACCTTAAGATTTAGATTTACTTCTTCTCTCTTTACACACACACACACACACACACACAGAGTAAGTTTGGTCTCACACAGAGCCGTTTCATGCATACTTACATGTGTAATGTTCAGCTTATATGCCCATAGTTCTATATAGCAGAATGGCCTTAGCTGCCTGAGAGGAAATGTGCAGAAACTTTTCTCCCCAGCCTTCTGCCGGACCACCTGCTGAGCACTGAGATGATTACAGTGCGAGATTGCTGTGCCAGATTACTGTGAACCAAAAGACCCCTCCAGATGGACACACACACACACACACACACACACACGCGCACACACACACACACACACACACACACACACACACACACACACACACAGACAGACAAACACCTGGCATTTCATTTTAGGACACTATCTTGCAACGTAACTTCTGCTGCTGATTACACACACATTGCATACTGTATATGCTTACAAATATTAACTCGTATGTCGTGGCCCCTTGCCATGTGCATGAGCAAAGGGCAATGTGTCAGCAGCAGGAAGCAGCCTAGTCATCGGATAGCCAGACCGATCTCCACAGCGCTGTGTCTTGTGTGGAAAAAGTTCTGGCTGGACCCATTATCATTCTGGTAAAGGGGGAAAAAATGCTCAGGCTTGTTTGTATTTCTTTAAACCAATCACAATCATCTTGGGTGGCGACAGTGCCCTTCCGAAATAGATAGCGGAGATAGCAGAAGGGGATTTGAATGTCGTGTGCAATATGTGGACGATGGTAGGTTTATACCCACAGTCTATATCCGACTATAAGCGGCCCTACAGGAACTTATGCTGGTGGGACCGCAAGGTGAAGGGAGCGATGGAGGAAGAATGTGTGTGTCTGTGAGTGTAGGTGTCTGGTCATAATACTTGCTGTACAATTGTGTCTTCAACTATGTGTGTGTGTGTAAACATGCTGGCTGTTCTCATTCACTGTTCGTACTTATACATATGACACTGTGATTTGTATATATCCCTTGTAATTGTGAACCAGGACCTGCAGGGATGCATCAAAGGTAGTCCAGTGATGTAGAATACAGAGTGACAAAGTCCTCTTAGGGAAGAGGTTTGTGTGGATGGATTGGTCAAAATACATGTGGCTTTCACCTAGGAGGCCGCCGTTCGTGTCCCCTGTAAAAGCAAAAGTCAATGTTGACTTATTTCAACTTATTTTTGTTACATAACCAACACCAAGTACATAACAAATATATATTATTTATTTTAACCCAAACCACAATTTTTTCCTTTTCCATTGCTGCCTAAACAGGTTCTGCACGGCAGGGGCCTGCGCAGGCGCACTGATCGCCCGTGTTGCTGGACATTTGTAGGAGAACACACGGAAAATATGTTGCAGGTGTGGTTATGTAGCTACAAGAATAATTTCAGTTTTGTTGTCATTATTTTTGTTATAATTTTTGGCTGACCAAAATAGAGAGAGATCTGGGGATATAGAAAGTCTGACGGGGAAAACACGAGCTGTCAGATGATGGTAAACAAGCCAACTGTTCAAATCTTTATTTGGAGGTAGTGCGTAAAGTGAGAGCATCTGAAATGTTTCCACAGGGAAACTTGGCACACGACTACAACAAGGACAGTGAGTCAAAGCTAAAGCAACGCAGTTAATAGATGCATCTATAAACTGCGTTGGACTTTAACACTGGTCATTTTCGTGAATTATTTTACCGTTCACACTTGTTTTCTCCTCCAAACAAGTTAGGCTTACCTGATCATCTGCATGCTTGCCTTCCTTGACATGACTTCTTCTCCTTGTTTGATAATGCTGCATAGGCCACTTTCACAGCAGACATTTTGACTTGTGATGTAGGAAAATCACAGGTGTTGTAAGTGTCCCAGTAAGCCACGACTTTATGACAGTGAGCCAGAACAAACAATCTGTTTCAGGAGCCTGAAACTGAAGCAGCTAAATGGCTCTCCTCAAATCCACTATATATAGAACTCGCTAATTAACACAGGTAAGACCCGGCGCATGGGTGCTCTCATCAGGAGGATGGAAAACAAAACAACTTGGCCATCAAAACAAGGTCTATATTCAAAACATGTAAACCAACGTGCAGTTTCCTACAAGAATAATGTCACAGCAAGGCGCAAAACTGTTATCAAAAGAGTCAGTCTATTTGGAGGTGTTTAGCTATTTATAACAAGATGCTACTAAAAATGAAAGATTATTAATGGAGCTACATTCGCAACGAAAAAAAAGATGGAAGCCCAGACATTTCAACCAACTCTACGGCGCTTTGTTTGTCTGTGGTACACACAGACTATGGGCACAAACTAGTAGCATATCAAAAGGGCAAAAGCCTATGTAAAACGAATAGAGGGAGTAGAGGAGAGAGACAGAGGAAGAGGTCTATGTTAACTGACATGACAGTGCATCACTTTGCATCATATGTGATGGACTGTCATTATGCTTCACGTCCAACTGCACATCTCTCTTTACCAGACTGTGGACGTCGCATGATATCAGTTAAATGGAGAAGTTAACTTGAGGCTCTGTACCCTTCCCTCCTCTGCATATATGCTGCCCCCCCCCCCCCCCATCTCTCCACCACCACCACCACCACCACCCCCTCCCCTCTCCTCTCCTGCCATGTTTGCAAGAGCGAGGGCTTTGGAGGGTGGCACTCTGATGGCGTGAAGCCAGATGGCAGCCACAAGGCAGGCGACGTGGCGCGGAGCAACGAAGGGTGCACACACACACACACACCCGTACACAATCACTCGCTCACACTTTCTATCCTTAATGAACAGCCATGAATTATTCATCACACACACGCACACACACGCCTCTCGCAGGGCACATACACAGCTCCTGTCAGCAACAGAAGGCTCTGCGACTTCTCTCTATTTTATTATCATTTCTCTAGGCATATTCCTTGGTTGTAAAGGAATACCAGGTGGTGCTCGACCCCTCAAACTATCAACTCCTCCTCCTTCCTCCCTCCCATTTCCTCCTCCATGCACCCTGTCCCTCGTTCTCCCCTCGCCGTCTGAGTCCTTGTCATCCTCACTCAGTCTGCTTTTCAGTTTCTCTCATTGCCTCTTCCCATCCCTCCTGCAATGCATGGCCTCCCCTCTTTGAAGCTCATCATGAGTAGGCTGCATTACAGGTATATACAGAGAAAGAGAGAGTAGAAAGCAAACATGAGAGAGGAATCTTGGAGGACAGCCTTCCAAGAGGTTTGAGGAGAATTCACATGGGAGAAATGCCTGCGAGGGTTTAGCCCACTTCTTCTCGTCCAGCTCACAGATCCCAGGGGTGTTCATTGTCCTGACTGACTCAGTCGCCTATCTGTTCAAATAAATTAGAGAGCTTCCAGGTTGAAGATTGAGAAGTTTATTGTCATGCAAACAAGGTTGCTTAATCTCAGTGTTTGATATAAAACACAGATGAATAAAGCACCATAACCAATGTCGGTATCTTAGTCTATTGATACCAAGCTAGTGCCTTTCAGACATTGAAACACCACTACTAGGTACTTACTAGCTCTGTAAATGTATGTCACATAGATTAAATTAAACTAAATGTACACTTTTTTTACTTGCAAAGACGTGAAACTGCCTTGGAGCAGGTAACACATTAGCCTGAATATATCTTGTTAAATATATCCTCCACTGAAATTTCCTTGCCTGTTTTACCCTTACAGTATTCTGTGTTTATGTGTTTTTATGTAACAATTCTTATCTAAAGCAAAGGGTTGCATTGTACATTGCGGAAAATGTTTTTCTCACTATGCTGTCATTGATATACATATTTCAGTGTGAAACTCCTTGAACCAGAAGAGCCAGTAGCTTGAATATATCTTTTATTATACTGAGTTACGTTAAAAGTGTAGACTCACACGTCTGCTTTTGACTTGCTTGTGCATCTGCACCCCGAGATTTCAACCACATACACACACTAATTGGGATGATGGAGATGTTTGGACGGGGTGAGAAGTCTTTCACTGTGTAATAGAGAGAGACATGTAATCCTGATCGACTTTTAATCTACTAAAATTGCTAAAACACATCTGTGTCCACTTCGAAGGATCTCACCTCATGTTATGTCCTGCACTAAAATGCTGTTTCCATCAGAGCCATGTTCAATTTCAAAACTGTTCCATGTTACAGCTTCATTGCTTTATTGCTGTTGTTGTTGTTTGGAGTATATTACAGTATGTAATATGGTTTTGTTTATCTTCTCCTTTCCTCAACATGGGGGGTAGTGGGTGTAAAGTGACTCTGACAGATATGACGGATGGATAGAAGAAAATATGCCCATGCTGTCAAAGAGGTTCAAGGTATAAAAGGGGATGTGAAGGGGAAGGGTGCGTTTGGTGGAACAGAGGGAGGAGCAGAGCTCTCCAGGGAGAGAGAGGGATGAAGATGTCTGATAAGGTGTACGTGGATGAGAGGAGGGATAGAGGTGGAAGTAAAAAGGGAGGTGAGAGAGGACAGAGCTATAGAGTGACGGAAGGAAAGGGACAGTGGTAAAGGTCAACAGCCTCCCCTGTGAGGTTGAGTGGTATTTGAACCTCACTTCGGTGGCTACAATGTCTATTCACTGTCGCGGTGTGTGTGTGTATGTGTGTGTGCATGTGTGTAGGTGGATTGGGTTTGTCTGGCAGGGGGCACAGACCAGAGCTGAGTTTAATTGTGTGTAACAAAGAGCTGAGTCCTTTAGGATCCATTGTTGTGCTGAGCATCGTTTGGGAGACTGCAATACACACACACGCACGCACGCACACACACGCACACACGCACACACGCACACACACAGTACAGCACAAATGGCTTGTTTCCAGGGCTGTGTTCATCATTAACACTTAGGGAGGTATAGTCTCAGTGAGTAAACGAATAAAGATAGGAATTACACAGTTCAGGACAAAATGACAATGATAACACATGGACAGGTAGGATTGAAAAGGCCAAAAGATTCAGCTGAATGAACTCAAGAAAGACCGCTGCCCCTTCTCTTCCTGCTGAGTTGATGATCTCAAATTTTAAATGAAAAGCTGCTCTTTCATCCAATTCATTTTCCTCAGATTTTCCAGGTTCAGAGTGTCCTACATGTCGTTTTCCCAGCCGCATCCTTCAGTTTCTCCAGCGGGATTCAGATTTCCAGGCCAGGAATAATATGGAATCCCTCCAGGGTGCTCTGGGTCTGACTCTTTGGAGTTGGACGTGCCCAGAATACCTCCACGTGGAGAACAAACACAACTGGCTCTACAGTATTTGATTGATGGAGTGACCAAAGCTTCAGACTCCTCCAGATAACCAAACTTCACATCCTGTCCTGAGGGGTAAACCCAGATACCCTATGACCCTATGGCTGGTCTATAAGATGTCTTAAAGTAAAAAAAAACACAGCCCAAGGTGATGTCTTCAGATTGTTTGTTTTGTCGGTCTAACATTCCAAAACCAAAAATAATAAGTTTGCTATCACATAAAACAGAGGAGCAGCGAAGGAATCTTTGGCATTTTTTGCTTGAGAAATTACTTACTGATTATCGAAGTAGTTGACAATTACTTTTCCTGATCGGCTAATTGATTGTTTCAGCTCTAATTTAAACTCATTTGAAACGATTACTCCACTAATCGAGGAGTAGATCGACAGGAAAGTAATTGACAAATATTTTGCGAATTGATTCATCATTTAAGTAATTTCTTAAGCAAAAATGCCAAATATTCCTTAGTTCCACCTTCGACCAAGAATTTTCTACTTTTTTTGTCTTATGTGATAGTAAATTGAATATATTTGGGTTTTGTTTCAGAAAGTACAAGTAATTGTTTTTACTGACATTTATTAGACCTAACGATCAAACAATTAATTGACCAAAATAATTGATTAATTGAAGAGAAAAATAATCAGTTGCATCCTAACTTTTTTCCAACTCTTTTTTATCTCTGACCTTATACACTCAACTCTCTTCATATAAGTGACAGTAGGAACAATACCGTCACTTATGGAAGGCTTAATTTTTTATTCTCATTTTCCTCTTCATTGTTTTTTGTGTCATCGCCAGGCTGAAGAGGTAATGCTTGGTCGCATCAAACTTTAAATATTTTTCACAATATTTTAAAAGAGAAAAGGGGAGTCCAGAGGGAGAACGCAGAGAACACATTGGACCGACACGTCTCTTGTGACTTTATTTCATGTCAACTCATCTGGCATGCAGTGACAGATACAAGCAAATGCTTTTTCCCAGCAAGTATAGGTGATGTCTGATGTAATGAACTACAGCCACATTGTCAGTTAATATTAAGAACGTCTCTATATGTGGGTAAATGTTTAATACACTACTTGTGTTCCATGAGACCAACTATCAGAGTTTGTAGGTCAATTCCTTGTAACATTTGAGAGCCGTGAAAGCCTGTATTATTTTTGTCTGTTAATTTGTGTCCTTATTCAAACCTGGCAGAGATCATGATGAGATTTTACAACACTGCAATCTGATTATAGAGGAAGGGAACGCCATTGTTCTTGGTGCTTTATTTCGGTGAAAGTAAGTGTGACTAATTTTGAGAGACATGAGGAGGGTGTGTGTGCATGCATGTGTGTGAATGAGTGTGTGTTTATCTGCGAGATGGAGTGAGAAACAGCAGGAGGCCGGGAGAAGACGTTTAAGGCCAGTGTGATTGTGATGAAGAAAGACAAGGAGGGAGGGCAGAGGAGGCCGCAGTCATTATCACCTGGGCTCTGCTCCCGCGAGGCACCGCGAGGCACGCGACTCGCCACCAGCACCCTGCTAATCAATAGATCTTTGCTCTGATTGGTTACCATTAAGTCTTCCAGAGGAGCAGGCGGCTGTAAAGAAGTTGATGACTTGCTCGTTTCATCAACCGACCTCGCATCGAAATCCCTCCGCCTTTGCAATCCCACACACATGTATAAAGAACAAAGAGGGGTGAGTGATTATGTGTGTGAGGCAGACAGACAGACAGACAGACAGGGGGACGGGGACGTGATTTGGATATTTTGAGAATCCAAAGTTGATCTGTTAACCTTAAACTCGTCTGTCATTAAGTCTCTTTTGATTATGTTTAATCAATGATAACATATGTTTCTCCATATCACCTCGTGCCGACAATATGAGTCTCTGTGATTGAGGGTCATAAATAATGCCGTTTTCTGCCATGCTGAATGAACCTTATGCCAAGTGAATCAGTCATACTTAAGTAGTTATCTGACGACAGAAATGGAAAAAAAAAAACATGTGAATGACTATAATAGAACTGTAAAATCCTCTATATTTGGACAGGAAATTATTCAGAGAACAAAGGTGGTAATAAAAAAAAAAAACTGCAGTAGGTTGGCCATGTTTGTAAAAGGATGTCTAACTGAAAGAGAGTTCGATGCCTTGATGCCAGTTTATACCAGTGACCAATTGCAGCCGAGTGAAAAAAAATTCCCTTCGGCCCAGAAAGCATTTTCCCATAGGACTGTTATTTATAACAAAAGAGGTGTCAGTAAAAGTGCTGACAGGGCGCTTCAAACTGCAAACAGGTCAATCGTTTTTATTCATATCAAACCATTAAGAATTCATATTTGTAGTTTCCCAGAGCCTCCGGGTATTTTTAGGTGCGTGATGTGTTGATATTCGGGACGAGCGGGTGGGCTCAGATTAAGATAAGATCTGAAATGTGAAAATGCATATGAAATAGAAAGAGTTCAAAATGACATTTGAAGTGAGAAAGCAACCACCAAATGCACTTATTAATAGTTTGGTTGTGTTGTTCATCTTGTTCAAGGGTTCAAGACATTTCAGCCTTCAGTGTCAAATCCTAGCTTGTCATTTACAATTTTGTCTTTCAAATTGACAAAACATTTGGCTCCATAAAGACCCTGGTTGGAAAGCTTTAAGGGGTTGGGGCCTCACTCCCTCTGTGTGTGCCCTAAATGGCTATGTAATTGCAGGGCTGCTGGTCGTGGGCTCATGCTGTGGGGAGATGAGAGCTTGACTGCTTCAATCCTGACCCCTTGATCCCACCTCTCATTCTGTCTTCATCACTCTCTCTCCTTCTTTTTCTGTCTATCTTCATCTTAATTTCCATCCCTGTCTGTCTCTCCCCCCCCCTACAAACAGAATGAAACATGCACACTGAGCGCACCGATACATTTCTATCTGTGGTAAATAGTGTAATGTCCGGCCCAGCAGGGAGGTGAACACACGCGGGGCTGAGCCAGGTTTGTTAATGCACAGGAGTGCAGGGGCCTAGCAGGTGCAATCTTTAAAGCCTTAACAGTGACATGGAGATAAAGAGAGAAGCAGACTGAATTCATTGTCACTGCATGGGGCTCCTCCATCATCTAATACAGAGCCTGGAGTATTGTGATTCAAAAGCCCTCACTGTAGAGATAATAAAAACATATGATGAAGAGATAATCTTATTTATATTTAGAAATCTCTTATTTCATACAGTTATTTTAAAGCCCAATTATGAACATACATTTAGATATGTGAATGATTAAAAACCTAGAGAAACAGCACTGTCAGTGACCACAATATTATGACTTGTACTATAGTGTTTAGTTGTACGTCATGAAGGGCCCTCAGAAGAGACACATCCTCATCTTCTCTTAAGTTTCAATGTTCAGTCGTTGACGGACAGATGGATGAACAGATGGATCGAAGGACATTTGTGTGGTTTTGTGAGACTGAAGCAGGAGATACTGAATGATCAATTTCTTTTTCCATCCCTTACACTAAATCCGTGCGAGTTTATAACAGAAATATTGCCATAATGTTTTGTTTTTCTCTCCAAAGTTCAGAGGGATTTAAAAGAACCAGCCATTAAAATTCATGTGTGCAGCTTGGTTTCACAGCAGCTGTTGACATAATTACAGAGGGAAAAAAGTGTGAAATTAATTTCAAATTTAATGTAAATTATAGTGATTGGCAGAGCTGCGCTAATCGCCATTCATGTACAAAGAAAATATGCATGCCTCGAGCTTGTGCAAGTGCACAGGGAGCATCTCAGATAAATAGACCATCAGAAAATGTACCAGATACAGACATGCACAAAGATACATGTAAAAATGCATTAACAAACACACAAATCCTTGAGCAACAGAACATTCTGACAATGATAATTGATCATTCTAACAATAAAATAGCATGAAATACCATTAAGTTCATTGCAACATGTTCATGTTATTGTAACTTGCGGCCCATGCCACACAATTGTTTTGGCTTTTCATGTGGCCTCAATTTTGGCATGTATTTTCACATTTGTCATTTGAATGAATTAGGGCAAGGTATTTTTTATATTTATTTTATTTTATATTTATATATATTTATATATTTTTATATATTATATTTTTATATTTTTTATATTTTATATATTTTTATATTCTTAATTTGGGTACTTTAACCTCCCCTATTTATCAACTAATCAGTGAATAATACATTGATAAATTGCGTATTGTCTACATTCAAATGTAGGTATCCACAAATGTAAGGACATTTGATGTATTTATTAATTTACAGTATTTTGAACAATTAGCCTATAACTACTCCTGACTACATATTTTACAACTGTGTTATATTATATTTCATTTACTATCTGTTTATGTAGCATCATTCAGTTATGGATGTTTCACAGGGATGAGTAAAACTAAGTACATTGATAAAGACCTTGTGGCTAACAACCATATTAAAATCATTAAATGTTTATATGCTGCTTGGTATTGCAAAATAGGAGGGTACTGTAAAGTGTTGATTTAAGTAGTTTTTACAATGCAATAATTCCATAGCTATTTTTTTTAGTTTTTACTGCATTGTAGTTAGTTGTGATTGTCACCACGTTTATTTTGTTTGAGTACTTAATTACGTTGGTTCTTACTGGCTGTTTGTTTGTTTGTTTGTTTGTTTGTTTGTTTGATGTATTGAATTATTATTCCAATTATTTGAACATTGATGTTGCTGGCTTCACAGAGTGAAAGTGACACTGCAGATTTCTTACAGGTGAATTACATAAAGGCTAAAAGTTTAACTTTAGAAGACGTAAGTTACTGACTTCTTCTCTCACCCCCGTGTGTTTGTTTGATTTACATGACAGTACAACATCAAAAAACAAATCCAGTTCTATTCAGTGTCAATAAAAACGTCTCATGAGCAAATATCTTTGAAATATTTTCAAAACATCTGCAGGCACATTTTATGCTAACATCTGCTACAACTGCAGTGAAACAGCAACAGATTCTGCCTTCTTGAGCAGGTCCGACTCATTGCACACAAAATCATCCCGTTTAGATGATAATATTAAAAAGAATTTCTCACAACTGCTATGACAACTGTTGATCCTCTTCTGTTGGGAACACATTCACGAAATGATCTTGAACTATAGAGGAAAATGTTGCTGTAAATGTTACAGTGTTACAGTCAGATCAGTGGATCTAAGGATTACATTCAAAGGGTCATCTTTGGTTTTGTTGTAACAATGTTTATTTTGTCAAAGTTCACGTTTGATACTCTTCTGATTTAGCAATTTCATTTGAATCTGGTCTAAATTTAGGTTTCAAAGATTCATACTACAAGTCCTTGCATTTTACAAAAATACCTCAAATCTGAGGTGACATTAAGAAAATTCAGATTCCAAAATAATATTGATATTGAATTATTTTGCAGTTGCCTGGTTTCACTCCTGTCACTCACACATCCGGGATCCAACAGCTTCTCCTTTTCCACTGTTCTCTCGGTGTTTGGCCCATAAACACTTGTGCTGAGTGTTTATTGCCTGAAAGTAAAGATCAGGTCAAAGGATAAGTGGCCAAAGACAAAGTTCTGTGAAAGTGTGTGTGTGTGTGTGTGTGTGTGTGTGTGTGTGTGTGTGTGTGTGTTTTCTTGAAAAGAGAAAGGAAAGGAGAGAGAAGATGGGATGTATAAACATGCTTGCTTGTACGTTTTGTATGTGTTAAAGAGAGGAGCATCCAATCAGGCACGACTCAGATGTGTGAACAAGTTGTATGAAGCCTTTTTTGGCTCCAGAGGAAGCTGCGCGAAGTCCAACAAATTGCTTATACTGATCTCACTTCAGTCAGCAGCATCGGTTGGGTCTGAAGACGACAAGTTTGAAGTGATAAAAAAATGTGGCGGTGTGGTGTTAGATCGAAGTGAGCTTACCAGATCTCTGTAGCCTCATCTCTACTTGAGGTTACTAGCATAGCACCGGAAAAAAACCCAAAGAAGAAGAGGAATACATGGAATAAAAAGACTAAATTGCCCATTGTGAGACTGACAATGTTATAGGAGTGCGATGCTGAATCGGTGCAGTACTCATTTAATTCTGCTTCAGGTTATGCTCGTGCTGTTCCGTGCTTGAACCGCTCGTCAAAACAGCTTCATGGCGCTGCACTTCCTAGGGTCGTGTACAATGCACACGCCAAGTGTGACGTCCATCTGATAACTAATAAATATGTCCTGTAGATCTCTGGTCTTTATGTGTTCTTGATTGTGCTGTAGTGAGCGGCGGAGAGCGAGATGTACCCAGCATGCAATTCGCCGCTGTAACACTTAATAGGAGTCCCCTATCAATACACTACACAGTGTGTACATGACACACTACTTATAAATATGTCCCGTGGATCTCAAGAGCTCGCACACGACACTGTACTTCCTTGGGTCCTCAGCGTGAAGGATGATACTTTTAGAGAGTACATACAATAAGTATGATCATAATACACACACATGCACACAGATATATATATATATTCCTTTGCTATCCTTGATGCCTGTCACTCAGAGTATCACCCTGGCATCTGGAGTATACCCACCTCCACCCAAATTAAAACAAGGAGGGCAAAAATATATTTTCCAATTCAGCAGATGTGAGTCATTTCATCTTGTGATTCAAATGAGTTTGGTGTTTTGTGTGAACAGATGTCCGCACCCCGCCTCCTTTATCAGCATTAGCTGATTGGGTTTTAGCATGCAGCTTGCCGTGCCTCTGCCTCACAGGTACTAACACACTAATCTGCCTCTGCACAGCTGTGAAGCACGGTGGAGGAGGGAGAAAAGGGAAAAAAGCAAGAGCAAGGGCAGAATGGAAAAATGGAGGAGGGCTGGGAGGGATGGAGAAAGAGATGGAGGGAAGGTGGGTGAGACGGAGAGCCAGAGGGCGGCCTGGAGAGAGGATGTTGGTGAGACAAAGAAAAGACTGGAGAAACACAGATGCTGGGAGAGGGGAGAGGACGAAAGAGAGGGAAACAAAGGAGAGGTGAAGTGAGAAATGGAAAATAGAAAAACGTATGAAAGAGTCGTGGGAGAAAAAAACCTTTCAGCCTGAAATACTGACGGCACAAAGTTTGCATGTGTGTGTGAGAGAGTGTGTGTGTGGTGAGGGCAGTGGCTTTCAGATAACCCCTCAGCGGCTTCTTGGCCTGTAGCAGTTCACACAGAGAGCACCTGCAGCACAGCGAGGGTCACACTGCGGTGACACACTTTCTCTAATTGCGGTTTGCTCACAGGTGTGTGTGTCGCTTCATCATTGTAATACAGCTTTGTGTTTCCCCCCCAGCCATGTTAAACTCAATTCAGCACTCATACTCCTCTGAACTGAGATGTTAGATATCTGTGTGTGTGTGTGTGTGTGTGTGTGTGTGGCTGTGTGTGTGGATGTGTGTGTGGCTGTGTGTGACAATGTGGCGAGGACCTCTGGTGCGTTTGTTTACCCAGCCGTCCTGCCACAACAACGGGGCTCTTTCTGTCTGCGCACCTGTTCAGCAGCCCTGACATCAGCAGCACTCAGCGCACAAAGACCACCTCTGCACCCCAGAGGGGAGCAGCAGGAGGGGAGAATGAATTAGGGCTTTGGGAGGAGCAGACTGGAGGGAGGGAAAGTGCGATGGTAAGAGAGGGAGGTAATAATGAGTGAGAGATGGCGGAGGGATGTTGAAAGACTGGATGTGAGTCATGTGGAGATAGAGGGTGGTAGAAGGTAAGGAGAGAAAGAAGCATGCACAAAGTTTCTAACAACTGTTTTATAAGGGGAAGCAGAAATGCGGTTTAAAACATAGTTAGAGTGGGCGGTGGTGAAAAGGGGAAAGAGATTTGAAGGGTTGGTGGCGACAGCGAGGTAAGATGGTTGGGTGCTGTGTCCCTTGCGTCAATCTCCTCCACCCCGGGAGTTGATCGGGTGCACTCAGCTTGTGAGCTCATTAAAAAGCACCCATTATCCCGACATTTGCACGCATCGCATGCAAAACTAATTTACTTGTAAGAAATTAAAAGTTCATTTTAATTGAGCTCGCGCTGCAGTATGCAAATTAGGAGTACATAATGTACATCGATGCGGAGCAGACAACACACTGAAAATGGACTTAACCCTTTCGTAACAATGCGGAGAATCCTCAAGTCAAAATTATAGACAAAGGAAATGTAAAAATACATTACAATGCATGGTCGAGATAATGTGTGTATTTGCTTGTTAGGACGTGTTAGAAGTGTTTTCTGGATCATGGAAAATGTTGGTATATTATAACAGTCCTTTATCGGTAATGTCACCAACAACATCACTGTGTTTATTTGTGTTTACCTGATGCCTCTTTCCAAGCCTGAGCTGCATATTTACATCTGTAAAAGCAGAGGTCTTTATCACAGACTCATGGTGAGTGTGTGGGTTTATGTGGCCATATGTAAGTCTAAGAGTTTGGCAGGAGTGTTTGCAGCTCAATAACTCAGTGAAGCAGTGAAGATCCATACGTATATTCCCCAGATAGAGGTCAGAGGTGAGAGACAAAGATAGGGGTCGAGCAGTAAATAAGATGGAACTGAGCAGTGTGTTTGTGTTCGCCTCCCAAGAGTGTGTCAGCTCAACCTGAACCCTCTGACCTTCTTGAACCATCTTCCCAGCCTGTCAATAGCCAATAATACGTGAATAAAATGACAGAGTCACCTGGAGCGTTCCGTTAGTGGAGGGGGGGATTGGTGAACGTGTCACAGTGGGGTGTGTGTGAGCATCTGAGTGCACTGGTATGTGGATCATTTTGGTGCAATTTTCTTTTCAATACAATAGTTCGATTGGAGCATTTGCCTAATTCACAGCAGAATCTTAAAGTTTTGCATCATCATAAAGTAAGTAAAGCAGTAAAGTAGTAAGATGGTAAAAAAGTAATCCAGATGTGTACATTCCTAAACACTGTGTAACCTATCAATGACACCAACCTTCCAATATATATCCATTATACATTTTTTCCCTCACATAACAGAGATTATTGTAGTTCAATTGTGTTATTAAAGGTCTGTTGAGTCAGCACTGACTCAGCAAAGTGTTTCCTCCATGCTGCTGTGTTCACCCAGTGACGACAGGTGAGCCCGGCACTCACAGGGCATGGCTGGTTGGCACAGAGGGTCGGCGTGGAAGGCGGGCGTGTTGTTAGTTGGCGTGTGCAGGCCCTTAATGAGCAAAGTGTTGATTTGGCGCTGATCCTAATAGTATCAAAGCTGTCATTTGGCTCCCGCGATGGCTGACAGGAGGCCAGGCCTGGCACACCACCAAGAAGGAAGAGAGACAACATCACTTTCACAGGCTACGTAAGTACACAGTCAAACACCGCCTCTTTTCTTTTTCGCTGTCTCGCTGGTTCCCTCTCTGGCATCTTTTGGCTCTTCGTCTCCATACTTTGTTGCTATTGATCTCTTTCTTTTCTTTCTCTCCGGCCTCTTTTTCACACACATACTGTATATACAGAAAAATATACAAAAGAGCTCAATGGAGCTCCAGTTCATTACGGGAAGGTAAAGCAGGAATATAATATAGGCCTGATGTATGTTCATTTACAGTATGTTTGAATGTTCTGTCAAGCCACTGGAAAAGCCTCAAGGCCATTATTTCTAGCAAACTGAAATCACCCACAGTGAGGGCAATAGCAGCGATGTTTATTGAATGTAGATGATATTGTAATGCACTAAGGAGCGTCTCAGCTGGCTTCAGCTCATTGAGAAGAATGATTTATTGTGCAGGAGTAAGTGGGGTTTATTTTGGCTTGGGAGCGCTGCATGCCCTAAGGGCTGTTGATGGATTCACTCACACACATGCATGCATTGTCATTTAGAGATACGAACACACACACACACACGCACACACACACACACACACACACACACACATACAAAGAACAACTTAAAGGCAGATCTAGTCACATTGAAATACTGTGAAATGGTATACAGAACAAAATAAACTGTAAAATCCCAAATGCAGATATGATGGAGAGAGCAAAGGCAAGAGAAAGGAGACAAAGACAAAGAAAAAAATTGTGACTGAAAAAAAAAAAAAACAGTCCCCCCTCCGCTCCCAAATTAAAATGCAAATGTTTTTTTCTTTCTTTTTTTTGTTATCATTATTTGCCTCATCCTCTTCATCCCACATGCCACCCCCACCCTTTCGCCCTCCACCCCACCACCCAACCCCCTCGTCTCCTCCATCCTTTTGTCTCAAAATTAGTGAAGCAGAGTGCTCGGGCGGCTAATTATGTATTCAAATGAAAGAGGCTCGTTAATGTTGCACTGGGGAGAGGCAAGATGATTGGGAGAGGGTGATGGAATTGAAATGAGTGCTGGGGTGTCGTTCGCTCGCTCACTCGCTCGGGTGGCGGTGGTGGAAGAGGCGGTGGTGCATCTGGAACCAGCCGAGCACATCCCGGCAGATGTCACCTCCCGGGGGGTGATTGGAAGGCAGGGTGGGAGAGAGAGAGAGTGGGTGTGTGCTCAGGGAGGAAGGGGGTTGGGGTAAGGTAGGATGGCAATGGTTAAGGGGGAAGGGGGGTGTGGCGCGGGGTGTGAGGCGGGGGTAAGGAGAGGGTGGGGGAGTACGGTCAGACAGGAGACGCACACTTTACAATGACAGGATGGGTGGGGAGTAGGGAGGGGAAGCGAGGCAGGGAGGGAGGAAGAGGTGTGGGGGGGGGGGGGGCATGGCTTTGTTTCTGCAGAGGACACACAAAGAAGAGAAATGGGATGGTTAATTTAGCTCAGCAGAGAAAGAGAAAAAAAAAACAGAAATGAGCTAATGAGCACGTTGTTGTTGTTTGTGTTGTCGCTCTATCTGGTCGCTCTGCTACGTGACCTGCTCCGGCTCGTGTCTGTGAGGAGTCATGTGAAGAGGACGACTATGAGGATAATTCTCACTTTTAGAGTCTATAAAGTGACTATACACCTGCACTCAAACAGTAGAGAACATTGTTAACCAGACATGCATCTGTGCATATATCTCAGGGCTGCATCACTGAGTGAAAAGGTGTAAATATTGAACCTCACAGACAACCTCCGGGTACCAAACTGGTTGCGCACAACACAGAATGTGCTCTGCGTGTGTTTATTGTGGGATTCGAGATCGTGTGCTATTAAAGTGAGTGAACAGTGAGGTACATTGAGTCATTCTGCAGAGGAAAAACTCCAGGCTGAGGGATGCACAGAGGCAGGGAGAGATGAGGTGAGGTGTTCATACAGCTCCAACCAGCCATCTGCTCTCTGTGTCCTTCATCTGACATACATCTCACCCATATTGGCCCATACAAGCGCATGCACATGCAAAGAGACACACTCGACCTGTACACAACACACACACACACACACACACACACACACACACACACGCTCAGTTTCCTCCAGTCTTATCCTGTATTCATGAGGGCTGTCTTGCCAGCTCGGTACCCTGAGGCCCATGGCCCTGTGGCCTGCAGCTATCATTAGAGAGAGCCTGTACTCTCATTATTGATCCCCTGCCTGATAATGCTATGCATGCTCGGTCCCTAGGGGGCACCACTGGGACCGGTGGCCCCCACCAGCCCTGCACCGCCGCTGTAAGGGTGTTCCATCAACGACATGTCAGTGCACACATGCACACACACATAAACTTTCCAAGCAGCGAGCACAGAGGCATGTGAAACGCATACCTAAACAATGCATAGGTGTGACTGTGGCATGATGGATATTCTGCAGGTACAGTGTTACATTGTGGAGAGACAAAGTGATGAAAGAGGATTAAAGGTTGCTTATGGGATATATCAATCTTTGTATTGTATGCATGCATGTAGAGTATCTATCTATCTATCTATCTATCTATCTATCTATCTATCTATCTAT
>CALSCE010009344.1:6408507-6429445 GCA_943593645.1 Bovichtus variegatus | reverse complement strand
TATCTATCTATCTATCTATCTATCTATCTATCTATCTATCTATCTATTTGTCTGTCTGTCTTTTATATTTATCTCACTCTCTTTCTGTTTCTTTCTGTTTCCCTCCATCCCCTCCCTATTTTTTTTTTTCTGTGAATCTCTGACGGAGATGCATGGTGTTTCTAATTTGGCATGCAGACATTAATTCCAGCACAGCTGCTGCCTCTTCCTCCTCCTCCCTCCTCCCTCCACCCTCTCCCCACCTCCCTCCGCCACCCCCTCAACCCCACGTCTCCTCCTCCCTCCCTCTCTCCCTGAAGGCTTCTCTCTAATGTGCAGCTTCAGAGAGGCGCGGCAAATTAACACCATTTGTTCTGCGGAGCATGCCTTCTTCTCAACACTACAAGCATATCTTATGAGGTTTGTCTAAATGTGAGAGGGAGCAGGAAAAAGAAATCCACAAAAATTTTACAATGTTTTTCCCTGCTATTCAAATCCACAATAGATACAAGCCTAAAACACATCGCAGAGTTACTTTTTTTTCAGTTTTCACACAGAGATTTCAAACCTTGCTTCTTTCTCCTCCCTGTAAAGTTGTGCCTTCAGCAACAGTCAGTCTTTTGCCTCTGCTCACCAGCACTGACAGAGATCAAACTGTGTAAATTGTCTCTGTTACAACAGCCAACATCTGTGCAACTGCTGAGATCTATGTCGGCTTAGATAAAATGCCGCAGCCGCACTATTTATCTGTTCGCACACATCAACGATCTCTCAAAACAAATGTTTTATTCAAACTTAAACCCCCATTAGAAACAAATATCAGTTTTGTCAGAGGAATAGCAGTTGAAACGGTGGACCATATGCGTGAGGAGAGCGAAGGGAGAAAACAGAGCAGAAGAGGTGGAGTAGGAAAGATGGGGGAGGAAGGTGTGGAGAGGCAGGAGCATCTGTATACTCCCAGACAGGTTGTTTTGGTATTCTAAGGAACAGGACAGGAATATTGAATATGGCAGACCTGCCTTTGCATACTGCACACAAAGAAACGCAGCCACATGCACAGATACACAGCCCTCCAGACTGCCACCTGCCCCCACCCTGCATGGACCCAGCAGGGCTCTCTCTCCGTGGGCACAGCTCCTTTTGAACCATGGACTAATTCCCTTTTGCACTTCTTGTCCTCCCTCCACTGTACCTCCCTCCCTCTCACCCCTTCTTCATCTTCTTTTATTTACTTTTATATTCACTGTGCACCCCTCCCTCCCACCCTCTCTCTTACCCCACATCTCCTTTGCTCCCTCCTCCCTCTTTCCTCCTCCTCCTTGCCTCCAAGATAACAGCATTATTAACTGGCCTAGTTGACCTACACTCCTGATAAACTCATCCCACTGAGGATCCCTGCTTTTCTTTCTCTGCTGCTGCGTCGGGATTACTATCTTCTGGACCAGAGGAGACCATAAACATCGAATGATCGGAATAAAGTCTACCCGGAATGAGATGGTAGATACAGATATACAGAGCTGCAGAGATGGATAGAGAATTCAAGTAAGGATGTAGGGAAAGAGAAGGTCATTCAGGGTAGTATTCACAGCCAAATATTAAAAAAAAAAATGTTTAGAGCAGCTAATATTTGAAGAAGTACATCAGCTGCTAATAAGCTGAGGATGTAAAAGCAATTTGATTAGCTGGAGTGGAAATAGAGCAGGGTGTGGGCCAGAGAGTAGTCAGCTGTGCCTCAGCTGGGATAGAGCTGAATAACCTCTTTACCACAGGTGCATGCTGGGAGACTGCAGAGGGGTCAGTCTCTGAAACTAAACAACTGCTTGACATCAGAAAAAAATGTTTTTTTAAACACAAACCTTCTCTTGTTGCCTCTTTCACAATGTTTACTGTGTAGGGCAGTTCACAGTGATGGAAAGTGATAGGGAACGTGAAAAATTAAAACGGCGTACATTTGAGTCGGTTAGCAAACTGTTGCAGGAGAGAGTAAAAGCAGCAAGCAGAAAGTGATGGGTAGAGAGGCAGAGAAGAAGAAGAAGAAGAAGAAGAAGAAGAAGAGTGGAATAGAGAGTAAGAAAGGGGGGATGAAGTGTTTCTGCACTTGGAAAGCTGCCGCCACATCTGCTCCTCCATGATGTCTTTGCGCCAGCCGTCAGCTGTCATTTTGGACCGCACTCAAGTGGAGCAGAGGTACCGCCTGGCTCCCTGCCTTCTTTTGTACCCAGAAAGCTGCTCTGTCTTTCCGAAGCGTTGAGCTCCTTCTCTTTCCTTCAGTCTCAATTCCCGCTCTTTACCCTGCCTTCCTTGAATACAGATGTTTTTTTGTTTTTTCAGGTTGAGAAACACAATATATCCATTCCAGGTTCGTCCTGCCAGGATTTGGAGTGCCACTACTTGGCCAGTGAGGCAAATCATAAATGTTACTTGGGCGTCAGCTGATAAGTAATGGCCTCCAAACCACTGCCCAAACAACAAGCCAATCCATCACGGAAAACATGCCACTAACGGCCCAACAGCATGCATTACTGTGGAGCATTTAGCCCAATTATCACCACCAAACAAAGAATTTAAGTGTCCCAATGCATTAGGCAGGGTTGTAAATAATGGCATTGTATTTAAGCACTACCATTAGGCTTCACAGACAAACATCAGTTATTCAACACTCCATTCACTCCCCACCCATCTGCCTAATAAAAGTGAGGGAGAGACAGAGAAATCAAGAGCAGGGTAAAAGAAAGGTAGAAAGGAGAGGCATGATCCTTCAAAATACCCACAGATATGGAGTATAGCATGTTTATGTATCCAGGGGAACTGCGGCAATGAAAAGAAAAGGAAAAAGGATGTGGTGAGTGACTCGGAGAGAAACAGGAAGGTGAGAAGATGCTCTTGCATGTTGAACTGTTGTTGTGCATTAGACAGCCAGGCAGCAGCGTGATGAAATAAATAAATAAGTGGTCTCTGGTCTGTGCGGCGCGGTGCTGTGCTGCGGTGCCTGGTTGCCCATGAATATTCCATGAGGCAGAGAGTGGGGAAGTGTGCTGCCTGGAACATCTGGTCCGGTCCACAGGGACCCTCGTGGCGAGAAAGCTGCAACTTCAGGAAGAAAAAAAAGGAAAGGAGGGAAAAAAATGCCAATAAAATGAGAAAAAAACAGCAGCAATCAGCAAGCCTGCGCATCATATGGTTGATTTGTTTTGCTAATTTGATTTTAAGACCAGCGGCCCCAGCCAGTACAGAAAAATGAATGTGAACGTGAATGAATGAAATCAGTAAGCAAAATAAATCCTGCACCACATCATCAGGGTCATCTTTTTTTCAGCTTCAGCTTTGTGTGTGATCAAACATGCATTTCACACTGCATTTGTATACGAGGCACTTGTTTGCATGCTGATAAATTAGCATTCAAATTGGCACGGCTCAACATAGTTAGATGTCCGTTGTGAAAGAGCTGTTGAGTTTTGTGCTGTTTTCATTCAGAAACCACTCTGAGTGTATTGCATGTGTGATTATGTTGAGTTGTCCATCACTATATTATATTAGTATGAATGCGAGGGGGGAGTTGGGGGTTGAACATCCAAAGCTGCGATTCAACAGGGCTCAATGTGAAGAAACCTGTTAAGATGGAAATGCGAAAATGGTGAAGAGCCAAGAGAGGCAATTAAAGACGGACTGTCATGAGTATAATGCACATGGCAGAATGCAAAGCAAAGTGGCACAATGACTGTGACCTTGTTCCTGCGTCTGTATTGTTGGAGCGGTTCAAAAAATGTTGGCTAGATAGTGAATGTGAGAGACTGTCCTTGCCAGAAACATCATTTACGACGATACTGTAAAGCCCCTGATTACGTTCAGTTACATTCTTTACGTATAATCTGTGCATGACAATTATGGTATGGTTATATCAGTGTCGTGCAACTGAAAAACTCAAGGTTAGAGAAAAAAGGTGATGTAATGAATAGGGGGAATGCTTGTAATAAGACGCAAACTCTCGTCTCCTGAATGAAAGTCAGAAGTAACTCCAAGCACTTACAGTACTTTGTTCTTCTCCCTCCATTTAAGTTTTAGGAAAGTCAAAGGTTGCATTGGGAGAAAAAGCATCAAACTGTGATGATAACAACAGATCTCTGACTAAAAGTCACTGTTGCTTTCCTTTACCAATAAAGATATTTTGATGACTGTAACCAAGAAGTTTGGTGCATCTTTAAACCCTTTTTTTTCAAATTGACATTGTTGGTTGTTTTTTTTTTTTAAATGCCTAAAAGTTAATTTCAAGTTCAAACTATCTAGTTTGTCATTCTGGTATGAAGACTTGTTTGAATGTGAACAATGGAGATCAGTCAGACACACTGATACCGACAAGAATGTGTGGACTCACATACACGCATGCACATAGCCACTCACACCGTATTCACATGCTGTATGTGTGGTTAAAAGTTCTTGTTTTCTGCAATAATTCTAGTTTTTTTTTTTTTTATTGAAAAGAGATACTCTATACTACTCATAACTTTCAGAGTGGAGGAGAATGTTCAGAATGGCATAATGAAGTTCCCTGAACTGAAACACCTCAAGGTTTTCTGCTTTGAAAGCATCTGACTTTTCTATTCAAGAACAAAAATACCAACCCTTTTTGCAATACACTAGTGGCAAGGTTAGTTAGAAAACCCTGCAAAGAATCAGCTGTGTGCTGAAAGTAACTGTCTCAGAAGCGAGAGATAGCACGTTGAAATTAATTAATCTGTCTCACTCATTGTGATTCCTCCTTTGACTTTCAATAAAAGTTTAAATAAATAAGTTTGTTTTCAGGTCTTTATTCAGGTTTATTTATGTTAATGTTTCTTGTTTTGTTTTTTAATCATTCTTCTGTTAATTCAGTTTACCAGATTTTTGATTTATTTACCTATTTACATCTAATGTAAAGAAGGCAGCATACACATCTACGTCTGTAGACATTTAAATAGGAGTATATTTTCAAAATTCATACATGTTATTCCTATGGTCTAAGGTAAGTGAACAAGGACAACTGAGTGCTAAAACACAAATTTGTGACGTCATCAAGTATAAAGGCGGAGAACGGCTCCGTGATGAATTGGGAAAGATGTTTTTAGATGACACTGAGATCACCCAGGGGAATGTTCTGAGTATGTGGATACATTTTCTCTCTTTCAGAACTGAGAACACGACAACAGAACGAAGCTCATTTTGGTATAAAGAAGTTCTGTGGGTCAGCTCCAGTCTTTATACTTGACATCACAAGTTTGAGGTTTACTTATCTGGTTCCTGGCCTTGAGAGAGAGTAGCTCATGTTCATAAATATTGATTGAACTTTCCTAGGCCATGGAAATAACATATTGGTATTCTTAATTTAGGTGGTGTTCCCCTTTAACGCGTCAACACTGTCTGTTAGAGTGACTGCATATGTGTTGCTGTCTGTATCAAGATCACATTTCCTAAATCATTTTGTACCGTATGCTGGATGTAGGCTATGTATTAAGCGTGTCACCTGCATTGTTCATTATTTAAAGCAAATGTGGCATCTGCTGCAGTCTTAGTGTATCACTGACAGTGACTTTTCAAAATTACATGTTTTCACTCTCTGGCAGCAATTTTTAATTATTTTTTGGGTGGCAACTGCCAGTTAACAGTGGGGTATTGTATTGTTTTTCAATCAATGATAGGAAAACACACTTGGACACATTAAAAAAAATCTGAAAAAGAAACCTTTACAAAATCAAATTAAGGAAATACAGTTTCCAGTGATACATGATGTTTTAAGAATAATTAGGTGAGGCCTTGCATTGGGTAGCTACCTTGAATTAAAACTCATAAATCTCATTAAAATCATTAAAATCACTATCAAAATATATTTCATAGCTCTTAAGAGATTATATAAGGTAAGGTCAACATGATGTAACCGATGTGTGTCTCCTCCTTAATTTTCATTCTGTACCAGTAGGGCGTAGTAGCAGCTGGAGCCCAGAGCTGGGAGGCCTGCTGGATGAGGGTCAGGGTACCCTGTCCTGGATACTGGATCATGGAGATCCCCTCATTAGGCAGAGCCAACCCTGTGATGATTGGCCTTCACCACCGAGCACCTGAGCACAACTCACCGGCCAGGCTCGCTCCCAATAACACTGCTGCTGCCTGCCATGCTCTTTCAGAAGGCTTCATTATCATGACAGTTGTACAGTACTCACATGCTTGTCTTTTGCAGCAAGGCTTTGTTACTCTGAAACAAAACACATATGTTTATGAAGTATTCAAAAAGGACATCTAACAAAATGATGGTCGGCATTGGTTAATACAGAATAATCTTCAAATCTCTACTTAATCTCTTAGTAATCAAAATATCATCTGTGATTTAGAGATAGGTTTTCGAAATGTATGAAATATAACCAAGAAACCAAAGCAAATAAATAACAATGCAGGTTTTATTGTATTCATTTGTGTCTTTTCTTTCAAAAGTGTGTCTCTGGAGATGCAATATCTCTCTTACTAGAGAGACCTGCTTCAAACTGGCATATAAAACCAGGTCATTTTATGGGACTTACAATGTTAGTATAATATATTGTACATTTTACAAATATCTCAACAAAAACACATACATGATAAATCGCTTGTTCCGCATAAAAAAATGATTTTATTGCGGCCATATCTCCAGATTATCTGAATTTATCTAAATCCAGATTACAGTGACAGACATTGTTCCTTTTTTTCAGGAGTAAAGATGTTTAGTTTTTTTGTTTCATTTGCGTTGATCTCTCTCTACCTGCTGTTTCGCACACAGACACACTTAAAACACACCGTTTTGTGTCTGTGAAATTAGGGCTTGATCCTCATAGTAATGGTGATTTAACTGTGAGGTAGAGCGTTATCTAACAACATCAACATGTCCTTAGTCACGCTAGCTTTCATATGCACTCCAATATACAGTGTATGTTTCCCATATCAGTGCAAAACTGTAGTTTAGCCCATTCATGTAAACCTCCCGGGTTAACATAAAAGACTTTCAGTTTGTAACTCACAAAGTATTTTATTGTATTGTGTCAGTAGGAGGTGTCTATAAGTGACACTTTAGTTTCTAGATAATCCTTTTGGAAAGCTGCTCAGAGCAACTTTCATTATGCAGTGACCCCCAGTGACTTCATTCAATTAACGTGCGAACCAGTCCATGTTGGTGAATTTATCATAAAAGCACATAGACAGGAGTTAGCAGTAAAGTTGACGTGTTCACAATCAGGGTGTTTGACTGACCAAACCATTGAAAAGCAAAGCAAAGTCAACCTAACTTTAAAGAAACAACCAAAAAGCCAATATTTTGTAAGTCCACATAATAGTTTCAATGAGATGTCAGGTGTGACCATCCACAGACCGCCGTGATGTCACTCAGAGTTTACTAGATGTGCACGGTCGTAATATCAAGTAGCTTCCATCAAAATACATTATTCTAATACCGTACAGTATGTGTTGCTTTAGAAACTGAGAAATAAAATAAAAATATTGTATCTTTGTGCAATTGTTTGAACATGGTTACAAAGAGAAAATAGAAAAGTGCTGTGATTACTTTTGACTCACTTGATCTGACTACTTCAAAAAGTAGTAAAGAATTAATTAATTGTCTTTAAATGCCTTTAAAATGTCTTGATAATCGTATGGGATACGAATCACAGACTTACTGTACTCTCTTCTTCTTCAACTCTCCCTGACACATGATTATTCAGCGGACACAAGAATATTTTGTTGAATCCTTTGTTGAGATTGTGTGGCTTTGAGCATGGTAGTACCCACCATTGGCTGACAATGTTGGTGGTCTTTTTTCCTAATTTATTGCAACTTTACTGTGAGAACATTAGCTTAATGTCTACAGGCATTTAAAATAAATGCTTGCGTGATGTATGTCATGTGTCTTGTAGAAACCACAGGGAAGTATTTCACCCGTGTAACATAACATTTGTAGTTATTAGAGAGTGTCGGGGCACGCTACACGGCTGCTCTGCAGTGCACTCATATGGGAGTGGAGGAATCCTCTGGTCCAATATGCTCTGATGGATTGTCTGTTTGACCATAATATCTGTGGTGAGAGACCACATTAGCACACCTCATCCATCACACACAGGCACACCACGCCTCACACACACACACACACACACACACATACAAATTCACCTTTCACACCTGAGACCTTCACATGCAGAAAAAAAGAACACACATACATCTCTCCTTAACCCCTCCTCCACAACAGAGATGACCTCTCCATCTTCACCTCTAACCCTTTTACACCCACACACAGCAGGGCAGGGAGAATAGCTCTCCTCTGTGCGAGTGCTTCATAAAATGTTTAAGCCGTGTATGGCACTCCAGTGCAGTTTAAAGTATGTAACCTTGAGCTATTCACATCTAGCTGTACTAATTATTACAAGCTGCGATAGCGAGGGGAATTTGAACAGAAAGGCCATAAAGCAAAATTTAATTGAGTCAGAAAATTTGCACGAAATTCTCCACTGCTTTCATTGTTGATGTTAATGTTTAATGTTCCAGTTTATAGAAGAAGCTAAATGATTCACACATACTCATATTACAGTCAAGTATGAATAAGCAGTATTCAGATGCATTCAGAGATGCCTTCCCCGCACTGAAGCTCTCAGGTACTACACGTGGCCTTGTAGTGAGTTTGCCATTGCTATCAACTAAACACATTACAGTTGGCTATATACTGTAATTTTGCTTGAGTAGTTTTTAATGAACATTTATAGAGTCAAGTGTTCTCTTGTTCCAGCATTGATCAGGAACATCAAGTCTTGTTGTGAAAGAGAAGCTGATTTAAGACACAAAATAAAATTATTGGAATCTGAGAAAAAATTTGCTTAGATATTTTTGTATTGAGAGCTTAGTGACACACACGTCACGGGTTGCTTAGTAAATAAAAAAAATTAAATAAATTCATAGTGAAATAAAGAGAGTAGCTTACTCAGTAAGTGTTTAAAAATGTGTAAAGTTTGTATGTTTGTTAGGTTTGGTGACATTACAGCAAGATCCATTTCCTAAACAGCAACAGTGAAAAGGTGAGTTATCCGAGCATTTTATACATTTCTGTTTGTTTTCAAATTATTTGCATAAATGTTTTACTCCCGTGAGATGTTTCTCTATTTCATTGTGTGCAATGCTTTGTGGGACATACTGTTCATCAAAAAAAAAAAACTACTTTAATGCTTTTTTATTTTATTTATCGCAACATAGTAGGCCTACTGGATGATTGTACGTGCTCTTTTGCAGCAAAACCTTAAAAAATGGATGAATAATATGAATGTTTGAGTGTCCTTTCTTCTATGTTTTGTGTGTACAGTTTGACATCCATGGGCCTTGTAGTATAGGAGAGGTACTACAAGATTTAGAGTGTAAAAAACTCATACGACTTACTCTATGCACAACATGTTTTATACATATGGCGTGTACATACAGTGCTCTCCTTCACATCTCCTTACACTCTCTCTATCAAATCACCAATTTAGATAGGATGTTGGCCTGTTTTCACAGCAGACGCAAGAAGTAAATTAAAAGCAGTGGCTGACAGAGAACCATATGGTACCTCTCTCTGCAAGAGAAAAAACACAGTAAAGATTAATTGATAATAGCTGGCACTTCCACCACCTCCAACAGGGATATTAGTGTGTGTGTATGCGTGTGTGTGAAGCCGCCTGTGTATATGCATGTGTGTATGCGAGCAGATTTCAAACAGCATGCTTATATTGAAAGGCCCAGGAGGGGGACCTGTCAGACAAAATGGTTTGTATTGTCTGTAGCATCAACATGCCTACATTTTTAAACTTGCCATCTTGTAAGAGATGCTGAAGACTTAAACAAGCAACACATTACTCATGCATGAGAGCTTTCAGGGCACTGTTGGATTCTATTGTTAAATGTGGCTTTCTTTGACTGTGGCTGTTTATCCTAGTTTGCGTTTGTGTGTTGCTTACAATCCATTTATTGTACATCCTGGTGCTTTCTCTCACAGTTGCTGCTGCTGCAGGAGGGAAATATGACATTAACACAACTACTGAGCATGAATAAAGGGTTTCAACTGGCGGGGTTGTACAAATAATTCCCCACACTCCAAACACTGTTCAAAGAAAAATCAGGGTGTAAATCTATATGTCCCCTTGTATAGTCCAATGGTCAGGAACACCTCCAGCTCAGGATTGGCTAGAATTAAATCCTGATGTCAGACGGCTCAAGCACCCTGCAGGGGTGGAAAGGGCTGTCGGGGCTAAGTGAGGGGAGAAAGGCTGTCTTGGACTGATGCAAGGAGAAGCAGAAGGAAAGAACGAGTAAGAAAAAGAGCAAGACATAGAGAGAGAGAGAGAGAGAGAGAGAGAGAGAGAGAGAGGGAGAAAGACCACTCAGGGGAAATCAGCTCTCTCCACTCATAAACAAATTCATCATCAGCTCTGACAAACCACACGCCGCATAACGATGAGCTTAAGTGCACAGAAGAAGGGAGGGTTAGAGCGAGAAAGAGACAAGGGATGGATATCAGGAAAACAGGAGGTGTATATATATATATATATATATATATATATATATAAATTAAGCAGTGGTAACCATCATGCATCCATTCTTAATATGTTGGTATCATTGCAGGCCGGATGTTGAGTTCAAGTATGTTGTTGGTTGCCAGATTATGTGTCCAGCTTTGAGTGGCTGAAACAGACATTCCTATTAGCAAGTTATCCTCCTATGTCTTATAATGTTCGATGTAAAGTGTGTATAGGCTGATAAGAGACTGATAAACAGCACAATCTGAATAAAGGAATTTTATCATCTGCATTTTCTTTTTATTTAATCTTATATAAATAGCCATAAAATGTGTTCCAGTGACAAAGACTTTAGGCTCGTCTAATAGCGGAATAGGGTTTGGGTAGGGGTAGGTAATTTAGACATACTGCATATGATAAGTGATGGTGGTAAGTAATGGCAGTCTGGGTGTGGTGCAGCAGCGGGGAGGACATGGACCCATGAGATGGAGGAGCAGAGGGGGTGCCAGGGGCTGGACTGACAGCCCATAATTACGGCTCATTTTCAGTCATTAAGCCATGGAGTGTTAGCAGTTCTCACACTAAGGGAAGGGCCCTGATTGATAATGAAGCCCCCCCTCTACTCCCTCTGATACACACACACTGATATACTAAGACATGCGCACACAGACACACACACTGCAAGATGCACATGTTTGGATAATACACACACACACGTACACATGTGCTCATTTAATTCTAACGACCGGCAGTCTGTTGCTCTTGCTCCCTCATTTAGATCATTATTTATATGTATGGATAAAAAATACATTTTGTCTCAATATAGAAGTTGGTTAAAAATGTTCCAACATAAAACTGCTCAACCTCTTGTTTTTGACTGCGTTGAAGACCGAGGGAGCTGTCCAGGAAATTGGTGGTGCTGAATGTAAACCGAGCACTCGGCAGTGCCTCCCTGCCTTGCTCCCCCTCCCTGCTTGCCTTCTCTTCTCTTTTCTTCCCCCATCTCCTGTCTTACCCCCAGTCTCCACTCCTCCTCCACTCTGTTCTGGCTGGCTGTCAGAGGACCCACCGTCTCTTTTGAACTCCTACACCGACACCCTGCAACGATCAAACTTCAAGCTGCTCCCCGCCATGAAATATTTACCACACAGAAGGGACATATTCAGTCAGTGTCGGTCGAGAGGCTGGTACAAAGGTGCAACATGAAAGACAGAGAGAATATGAAAGGAGGAGAGGAGCATTTTGAAGCTGAAACTCGGTCCTTTCCACCATAAAACTGCAAAGAAACATGACCACTCAGTTAGCATTTTATTGAATGATGTAATATTTTGGCAGAGGATAAATAATGCATCTTATTCCCAAAGAGGGGGAAGAAGTCAAACAGATGAAACATGAAAGTGTTCTCTCTGTAATCTAAACAAGACCCTGCACTCAAATACACTTCACGCTATGTAAAACTACAATATTTATTTCAACAATCCAACACTACACAGATTGCCAATAGTGTGAGCTTCTTTTGTTGTTGAGTTCATGCATCAAAGCGAGAATCTGGAGACTCCAACCCTGCATCTGTCAAAATTGCGACTCAGAAATAGAAATAGGAACAAAGTAACATCCACTCGCAAATCAGTACTTAATTCTCAGTTGGACCTTTTCAAAGACTGAACAAAAACAGAAGTTGCTGCAGACGAACGTTGAGTTCAGCAGTGTGAATACCCACCTCTGCCATCTCATGACTGTCATTTTCAGACGTCACCAATTCACTACCACATAGTAGACAAACACACGCGCACACACACAGCAGCACCAGCAGCACCAGCAGAAAAGGGGCCGGGACAGAGCTGGCTGGTCCCAGCTGGTCCCTGCTAACACATTCCACTGCACCCTAATGACAGCGGGCCCCCCAGCCTCTGTGACCCTGGCCCTAACACCCCTTCATGGGCCCCCAGGGATCCCACAGGGCCAGGAGGGGTGAGCAGTAGGAAGGATGGGGGAGGAGGAGGGGGGAGGAGTGACACAGATGAGGGAGGACACTCCAGGTGGTGGGACAGCTCTGAGGGAATTGGAAGTCATGAATATATTAACTGACAGGAGGGGGAGTAATGAATTCAAATTAAATTATATGTGCTGAGCACCACACGAACACGAGCGAACACGCCGGGGATATTTCAAGGGGGCCGGCATAATTACACCTTTCATGAAATTTGATAAAAAGGAAATATGTGTAAGACAATTAGAGATGCAAAACACAGCTGCAAGCCTGTGCTATACTCTTAGAAAGTTCGATACTATAAGAAGTTTTATGGGTCATTGATTATGTGGTATGTGTTCCTTTTTTCTTTCCTTCCTCCTCCTTGAAAGTATGTTTTCTTCTTTCTTTCAGTCCTTTAATGTTTTCAGGATATTTGTTTTCTGTTCATTAGGTCATAGCAGTATGATAATAATTAATTACAAGCAACAATATGCTAGTCTGTGTAGATAAACTAGTGACCTATAGGGTTATAGTCCCAGGCTGTTTTCTGATCTACATTAATTGGGCTTTGGTAGAAGGCCTCTCTTCCCATAGACGCTGGTCATGTTCCAGGCCAAGGATTTGGTCCTTATGGCTGCTGACCCCCACAAGCCAGGAGGGTAGAGGGAGTCCAGCTGTCTCCCAGGGCTGAAACTGATTGAGGCAGCCATGCCTCCCCCCCCCCTTCCTCCCTCCTGTCCCATCACCCACTTTGTCCCTCAGCCTGTTTTTGCTTCGCCAGGGGCAACTGTGAGCCTGAAATCCCCTCTGCTGTGGTGTGGGGCCAGGTGACCAGAGAGCAAACAGCACTGGAGGATAATTGGTCTACAACAACAATCAGGACAAGCAGCCCCTGAAAATGTCCCTGACTGCAGAGGAGAAGAGGACAGATTGAAGGGGACACAAGAGGAGAGGAACAGAGGGTGAAAAGCAGGAAGGGAGAGGTCAAGATGATGAGAAGTGTTGGTTTGAAGGAGTAAAGGGAGAGAAGGGCAGGGAAGTCTTCTACACCGCCTGAGGCAAAAGAGATCGAGAGCGCAGAGGAGAGCTCCCCTTGCTATTGTTCAGCTGATCCTATAAACAATATCCCAATCCCTGTGATCTGCTGAGTATTAGCCTATCCACACGGGTCTCCCTGCTTAACAGCAAGACGAACCAGCCAAAGTAAACAGGCCAGATTTATAAAAACCCCTCTTCATTTCCTCATAACAGGGTCATTGATATTCAGCTTCCGAACCTTTTGTTTTTCCTTCATCTATTAGGGTTCCCTCCATGTCCTGACACCACTGCATTATTTTTTTTACACTTTCTTTACTTTGATTTATTTATTTTCTTTGTCGTCTAATCCGACAGAGGACCAGATGAATCGTGCTTAAATCCGGTGGGGAGTGGAATAAATGCAACATTTATAATTTTCCTCAATCCGAAGTGTTAGATGCGAACATGCGAGAGCAATCTGGGAGTAATGGCAGGCAGTGAGTTGTCTGCACGCTAAGGTGCTGCGTTAATTGTGGATTCGGAAGGCCAATTAAAAACCACAGTCACACTGGGCTTTTGTTTCAAGGTTTCTATTATTTGGGGAGACTGGAAGATGGGAAAAGATATGGCGCAAGGCAGACGAAGATAAACGCAGAGCGTGATGACGCAGGGATAACCGGTTATCTCAGCTTTCACATGCCTTCAGCTTTGTCCTTCCCGCTCTCTCTATCTTTGCCTTTCTATCGTTTTTTAGATCTCTCACAAGTAATCTGTTTTTCCTCAAGCCCATGTCCTCATGTCCTCTTTCAATAAAACATGCTTATTTTGGTATGTTGCATCTAATACCCATATCTCACCATCTCCTCACGGCTCCTTTCTATACAGTGTATGTATAATGTAGCTTTTCTTTTCTTTCCCTCTCCCTGTCCTCCATTTCTTCACCGTCTTGTTATCTTGATGAGCACAGCCAGCGCCCTGCCTCTCACCTGGAAGAATTACACACATTCTGTCTATTATAGTAGGATGGGTCCTCCATGCAAATGAATGAAAATGAAGACAGATGTCATGCAATTTATATTCATCTTTATTGTCTACCAATTGTTGATGGATAAATATACAAATGCAAAGTTAAAGGTAAAAAAGCATATTGCTTGAGTAAATATACTGTATGTACGACAGAATGGTGGCACCAGTGATGGCTTTGTGTGTGTGTGCGTGTGTGTGTGTGTGTGTGTGTGTGTGTGTGTGTGTGTGAGTGCGTGTGTGTGTGCACTTTGTTGCAGATTAGGAGGTGCGAGACAGCAGATGGGAATGTCTAAAAAAGCCCCAAGCTCCCAACACCAATCAACGATTGTGGGTCGGGATTGATGTTGAGGTGGCAAATTATTTCATTGGTGCAGATGAAAACTGATTATTAGACATCAAAATCACACCACATTAGTGTCAGATTTAGACAAGTGGGAAAAAAAAATATTAACAGAAACTATAACAAGACTTATTCGTCCTCTCATAACATTTTTTGAGGGATTACAGTGAAAAGCAAAATTGCTCATAATCAGGCAAAAAGATTTGACTCTAGTGAGGAATTCTGTGCAGTGTTTCTTACAATTAAGTGTTTGAGGAGAACATTTATATATGCTGCTGCAACAAGACAGCTGCTCATCCAACCTCATCTTCCCCTCATAAATAAGTATACGACCAGATCTTGCTGTGTCAGTCCCGTGTCTGTGTGTGTGTGCGAGTGTGACAGATGAACATGGACTAGTGTATGAGCAGAGTGGCTGATGACAATGACAGGACTTGATGAGCAGATATAGCCCGCTGCTGATGCCCTGACCATATGGATGGGTATTGTTGTGCCTCCCCCTCACCGCCACAGATGGTGCCCGCAGCAACACAACACAACAAAACCTAAGCCATTGTTTTACCAGTAGCAATCATAATAAGGGGAAGGAGGGAGAAAGACAAGGAAAATAATTACTTCTGCTGCCAGGAAAAATCTGTCCTTTTTCGGAACTGGTGTCCAGAAGGGCAGATTCCTGAGAGAAAGCACCCAGAGTGGTTGTTGGTAATTGACTGATATGGTAATGAGTGCCTAATTATACCCGGTACACGGGCGTAGAGGGCCGCCTACACAGTGACTGCCCCATGACCCGCTTTCTGACAAACTGTCACTTCATCTTGCCACATCACTCAAGGGCTTATCAAATATGACCCCAAAATAGACAAGCGATAATACACACAAAGGCAGAGCAGGACATACACACACACACACACAAATATGTACAGTGCACTTGCAGGCGTGGCCCTTATTACCGTTTCTCCTCATGCAGCCTCAGTGTCAAGCGAGATCTAGAGCATGATAGTATTGTGTAACCAAAAATTTACAAAACTTTCAGCATAATTTTTTTCAATTGTGTAACATCAGGCTTTTTTCTCCCGGATCAGGCTCATCGGCTGTATTATTGCTTTGACCCTTTATAGTCCGATTATTGTGCATCTGATAGGGGCATGATTTACTGTACGGGTAAATAGGGCAGAATCAAAAAATTCAGGATGATCACATTGTGCTTGTCACCTCTCCTGTAATGAATCAAAATATGTATTCCACATAATTGTAAGCCTATCACATAATAAAGCGCTCTTTACACATGCTTAATGGTGGACTCTTTTGCGCCACTTGATACCTGCTTTATAAAACATTGTTTTTCTTTGAGGTTTATTAATAGAGCCTTGGCAATTTTCTGGCACATTCATTCAAATGGGTTGCTATTGTCCACAAGGTATTCATGTAGCCTAACATCTGGTTTTATTTTTGACAGTGATGTGAATGGTATTCAAACTTACTCAGCAGGGAGGCCAAATTACAAGCGCTCTTGACCAAAAGGGATTTTGTTATTCAACGTGCCCAAAAGTCAGTATTATAGTAGCTGTAAAAAGCTGTTAAAATGAAGCGATCGCCATGAGAAAGTACAGCAGGAGGGATAGATTATAAACATAAAAACAGAATAGAAGAATAAGCAACACATTTAGTGTATATGAATATGTACAGTACTTGTTATGTATGGTAATTATTTATAAATACAAATACAGAAATACAAATATTATCAGGTTGGAAAAAGGGTTGGAAAACATAAGAAAGTACATACATTAAATATCAGTTATATATGTATGTAGTATATGAGTAACTCATATACTGTAAGTATGTTTCTCATGCAACATGTTGTTACACTATAAAATGTAAATGTTAGTACAAGCAGTATGTAACAATGAGAAGAATATGGGAGGGAAGGGAGTGGTTTTTATTATTTGTATTTATTTATACACACTGGCTTCTTTAATGAAATGGTTTGACATTGTAGAAAATAAGCTTCCTCGTTTTCTTTCAGAGAGCTAGATCATATCTGGGGGGGGGGGGGGCAGCATGGCTCAGGAGGTAGAGCAGTTGTCTATAAATTGGAAGGTTCGATCCCCGGCTCCTTCAGAGAGTGTCGAAGTGTCCTTGACCCGTTCCTGATGATAAGCCTCAGTGTATGAATGTGTGAGTGAATGTGTTGCAATGCACTACGAGTGGGTTAGACTATAAACGCACTATATAAATGGGTCCATTTTCCATCTATATGCTAAATATAGAGCTATGGCCAGCTTAGCATAAATACCGAAAACAGGAAACGTTGTCAAAAGTTCCAAAAACGTTGAACTATTCTTTTAACAACTTAACTTTTAGCAGCGCATGATGATAACAAAATGTGAAGTTACTGCTCTTTGTGTTGAATCACAAAACATTTACATTTATCAGTAAAATGTAATTCTTCTCAGCAGACAGGTGAGAAAATGATGCTCAATGTATCTAATTACATCGGTTTCTGATTGTCCCAGTTACAGCTAAACCGTGCTACCACAGAGGTTTGAAGTTAGCAGGTGGAGTTCTCAAAGTTGACGCAATCACACACACACACACACACACACACACGCAACCTTTCCACCTGAGCTACCAATATAGTGCTAGCACAGTTATTTGGAATATACACACCTCCTCTTTTAATACTTATCTTTCACCCATTAAGCAGGCTGTTGGAGAATAGATCCTTCTGTCTGGGTGATGTCTCTGTTATCTCCACAACCTGTCAACATTCCCTCTCTCCGATTGGGAGTGTGAAGGTTTAGTGCCAGAAAACCACCCTACGAAGTGGATGAAAATACACCATAAAGGGAAATATCAATGTGCTTCTAGTTAACAGCTTGAGTCTCCTGCCTCCCTTTAAAAGTCAGGGTGAAATAATTTGCAAACTCTAAAACACAAATAATCTTTTGGGATGAAATGATGTGAAAGTATTACGAGGTTATGTCTTGTGCTGAGCTTTATTGTCCCACCAGGGGGAAAGTATTGATTTTTAAGACAAAAGTGGGGGATAAATTACAAATTGGACTTTTGATAAAACATCATAGTGAGCTGGAGACACTAATTGCATAAACCATTAAATCATATAGGACTTATGTGTAAGCCTTTTTCCTAGCAACATTTTGACTTGTAATAGCTGAAAAAGCCCAGGTGCTGCTAATAACATTAACGAGGTTCTACGCAGGTGTCCTATGGGAGTGTGAAAGCGTACCAGCATGCACAATACCATCGTTAGTTTCAAGATTTACACCTGTGTTTTTCCTACTGCGACATATACAAATGTGTTCCACCAACCAGCCTTTTCTACATTAGTAAGTGGCGTTAAATGGCACTTTTTATTATTATTTGTATTGTTTAGGTTTGGCTATCAGTTAAATCCTTTCAAAGTAAGAGAAAGTGATAATTGTAATAAAGAGAAAGGTCATTTGTCCTCCAATGAGGAGTGGTGGCGGTGCATTTAAGATTTTGGTCTGATGCACACTCTGTGAATACAATGTAATTCTATTTTCTAATACTATCTCTGTGTTTACAGTATACTTGCTAGGGGCATTTTTTTTTTATTTCTCTTTATTTTGTATGTTTGGTTTTCATGCCTCTTATACCGCACATTCAGTTTACAGAAAAACAGCAGAAACTGAAAATAGAGAAAGATAAAGACATAAATGGAGAAAAATAAAAACACAGACAGGCAGACGGACGAGCACTAGACACGCGGGACGTTTCCTGTCATGTGATCATGTATCATTGGTCAGCATGCTGGGTCGGACCCTGGCAGTATCAGTCCGGAGAGATGGCCCACCCTCCAGATGGCCTTGGTCCAACAGGTGGTCCCATAGTGGGGGTGGGGCTGAGAGGTCTGACATCTGCCATCCACAGCTAACCCCTCACACACACACACACACACACATGGCACACAGTAGCACAGAGTGGTTTGCAGCAACACCTTTTCCTCCCTGTTCTACATCTCTGCTGTGGTGAGATCTCAGGGCCCTGGGGCTCAGTCTCCTACTGTCTGTCTGTTTCCTATCAGGTTTCACACTCATCTTACACATCGCAGCCTAGTGTGTGCACATTTCCATGGCTCAGGCTTCAAACAATGACAACTCATTAACATGTATTGTATGGCCTTGGATTGTCTTGAACTGGCAAAGAATGAATATGGATTCCATCCTTTTGTTTTAATATTATTTTCATTTACTCATAATCCGAGTTTGTTGTAGCTGTTTGAGCTCTGGCGCAGAGCTATATTGCGTGCAGCCTTGCACTTGTTAGTTTACTGAAGTTTACTCACATTTTCTTTTTTACAGTTCAATTGCTTAAGCACGATTTTGAAAACGGGGCTCATTTTGTCCAAACACTACACACAGTTCATACAACCACACACACAAGAAGCAGGAGACCTCAGATATTTAGCTAAATGAATAGTAGTATAGTATAGTTCAAAACTATACAATAATATATCATTAAAAAAAAGAATTAAAGAAATGTGTCACCGTATGGCAAACACAATGTCTCTACATTGTAAAATCAGTCAATAAATCCATGGATTTCCAAGGGTTGAACTCAGAACTGAACATATTCTAAATATAATATGTCACATAAACACAAAAACCTGATAGGTGAGTTCACAATCACTGTAAGCACCTTGGCCGTGTTTGATCAGTTGGATCGGAACGTGTTTTGAAGTCAAGTACATTTTTATGTATATATAGCGCCAAATCATAACAGGAGTTATCTCAAGAAACTTTTCATAAGGAGCAGGTCTATACCGTACTCTTTAAGTGTGCCTTGAAATAAAAAATAAGTGACAACACGTTAGGTGTCTGTGTCTAATTGACAGGAGTGTGTTTAGTGTTTTGCAAAAGGGGGAAGCTGTTCGTTCCAACTCTCTTGCCTGCCATGAGGGGAGAGATTTGGTTGAAAGAGGGAAAAAACAAAGCAAATATCATGTTAAATATTCCTGGCATATTGACAACAGTTAGAGTAGTTTTGTGTTTTACAAACACGTTTCAGAATTGTTCATATGCTAGTGTATCATCGCATGAATGATAGTGATGATCATCAGCTTTACAGAAAGGACATGCTTGAATAGTGACTGTACTGTAATAGTAATGTACATGTTAAAATAACTATTAATAATAATACATTTCACATAACAACAAAATGAATCAGATTTCCACTTAAAAAAAATATTCGATTGACTGTTGGCTGCATTACCCAACAGTGCTAAATGTAGTGAATGTATAATACATTTGATTTATAAGCGCCTTTCAAGTCATCCAAGGACACTTTACAAAACCAGAAAAGACAATTTATTACTTAATAAAAGACAACAGTGGAAAGAAAAATTATAACAACAACAACAACAACAACAACAACAGTAATGAATAAAAAGTAATCACACGTAAATATGATGAAAAAAAACTAACCCTGAAACTATTGATTCATTTTGCAGAGTTGAACATTGTGAATGTTATGACTCACTTGAATAGGCTGTTTGAATAATCGCTTTTTGTTTAGTTGCATCAAAATGTTTGTGAAGAAAGTTTTGCTTGAATAAACATTTTGATCCTTTCGCTATTTCACAATTAACTAATTATTGATTCTGATTGTTGATTCTCTTTACCGAAATGATAATGTGTTCTCATTAACTCTTATTGTGAGCGCCACATGATATTTCCCTATCAGCGTTTAACTTTCAAATGTACTTTGAGTTTTATGTACGTATATCGCTTGAAAATAAAACCGATATTTGCCGCAAAGAAAATATTCAGCAGTTGTTAATGACAGCAGGTGTGCGGAAAGAGTAGTGTCTAAAAGTCAGACAAATTTGTTGTGTTGAAGTGACAGATGATGTAAGAATCAGTGATCTCTCTGTGAAGGTTCAGGAAAACTTCCTGCTAAAGTTGAATTATTCATCACACGTCAATGCCTGTCTTTTCTGCCTTCAATTGACAGGTGTCTAGGTGAGTCCATATGGCACGTGGGCCTGGATACACACACACACACACACACACACACACACACACACACACACACACA
>CALSCE010009344.1:6387219-6408497 GCA_943593645.1 Bovichtus variegatus | reverse complement strand
ACACACACACACACACACACACACACACACACACACACACACACACAGCCAGGAAGGGTGGGAGGTGTTAGCGGTTGAGAACAGATGATTGGTACTATGTCCTGTGTGTGTGTGTGTGTGTGTGTGTGTGTGTGTGTGTGTGTTGGTAGAGGTCCTGTTAGCACCACACGTGTGTGGCTAAATTAGTCTCCTCTATCCATCACACCTGCTCTCAGACCCTGCAGCTGTCACTAAGCTTGTGTCTGTTATATCTATCGGCCTACTTATTAAGGGTTTAATGTTTCATTCTTCACCATGATGCATCAATTGCAAATTATGCCAGTTGAGTGCATTCATTATGCTCAGAGAAATAATCAAATTACATTTGTCTGGATTAAACAAAAACTTTTAATTTAATAATCAAACTGAATCAAAACTGCTCTTATTGAAAAGCTGACACTGGCATTATGTACTGCTGCAACAGCTGCAGCCACTGTCAGTAATATTAATATTACAGCCAATATATGTACATTTATTCAAGCTCTAGAATTTTGAGGCATTTTAACTTTTTATTTCGTTTCTTGTTTTGTTTTATTTTCAACTACATTTTACATTACATTTCAGAGTGTAATATTGTACTTTTTACTCCAATACATATTTTACAACTTAATTCCTAGTAACTTTACACATAAAGGATTCTTAATCTTATAAAATAATGCATTGTTACAGATTATTTTTTAAAACCCACTGCTACTTTTACTTAAGTAGGACAGCTGAATACTTGTTCAACCACTGATCACAGCTCCTAACGCCGCTGCAACTACTGTTGCCACTAGGACAATGTATCTATGTTCTTTCATTCTTTATAGTCACAGTAACTATTCAAATTCATAACATTTCATCAAAAAAGACAAAAACTGTTGTTGTAACATTTTACATTTATATGTTTCCTTCCTGCAAAACAATGCATTTTCAGTCACATATAGTTCATACATACATACAGATCTTTAATGTCTCCTCTCTCTGTCATCTCATTAACTCAAATGTTATGCCCAGCCATGCCCCCCCCCCCCACTCCTGATATTGTGCAAAACTGTTAACAAAAGAGGAGCAAGGAAGAGCAAATGGACTAGAATAAAAGTGGACAATGGACCACAGAAGTAAAAAGGTCAAAATGTTAAAAGGTCACTCCTGTCATGACCCCTGTGGTCAGTTAGTAGCAATGTGGTCTGTGGTGCCACCACCTCAGCAGCGTGTTATTGCTGGTCAGGTCACCTCTCTCTGCCCCCTCATTTAGCCACACACATAGCAGGCTTACAAAGTTTAAAGAATATGTGGATAATATAAAAATAAGATTATATTTCAATGCTGTTGAATGCTAGAAAACATGCATTTTTCTCATGTCTTCTTGTTACTATTACTTTCTTTATTTATGTCTTAGCTATCTTTCCACTTATGCTAACTGACACGGTGTGACCTTCCCCCAGCAGTATAAAAGCTGGCTCCCAGAGCCTGCAGAGACCTTCACAATATTGCTTTTGAACAGGGTCCAATAAACAAACAATTACAAGAGAGGAAGACGTATCAGGCTGAATTGCTTCACGATGGTGAAGCGTTTAATTTCTGATTTCACAGTCTTTTGGAAGAGGGGACAGGGGGCCAAGCCAAACAGCAGTCGTTTTCCCAGGGACACACACACACACACACACACTGCTTCTCTCTGTGTGTTTTTAACACACTCTCACACACACACACACACACTGTTTATTGTACGCCCTACTGTTTTTGAACGGCCTGTAATTGCGTCCCATAGCCCTCCTGTCATGGCTCCCATTTTCAATTTAATGTATAGATGTAATGCATTGTGGCCTGAGGAAAACATCCATCTCTATCTGGGTTTTTACATGCTGCTCATAACTGCATTGCATATTAAATAATTCAATTTGTAGGCATATATAATCACTACATATAGTGGAGGGTAACCACAGTTTCAATACTCACCTAATGGATTGATTCAGTTATAACGGTGGGCTGGAGTAAGTCATTTTCCTTCTGGCTTGTCTAACCGCAGTGTAGCCATAAAGACCAACATTAAGCTACACACGGATCAATACATACCACTGGAAAGGGGGGTGGGGGGGGGAATATCTTGAGTAATATCACGATGAAGCCTTTTCCTTAGTGAAAGTTAATTGTTAAAGGTTATAAAACATATTTTAACGTTTCTTCTGTACGATGCATTTGTGTGTTGCTAAAAATAATTAGACTATTCATGAATCTCAACTACAGGAGTTGTTCCTGACCCTGGGGTCAAAGATCAAAACATTAAACTGAGGGATCCAAAGATAAATAACAAGATAGTGAATATGAAAAGAAAAATACTGCTTCACAAATTATTTTAATATTGTTCTGGATTTTGTCCTTTTTTTATATTATAAAATACTGATAGTTCTAAAACAATTGTGATTCAAAAATCTGAGAAGGAAACATCACTTTAATTGAATTGCTCACAAATTATAGACATATATATTTGACGAGAGGTCAGGAGACGACTTTGCAGAAGCTTCATCTTATAGCAGTCAAAATATTAATAAACAGGTCATTAATATCCTTCAAGCTACCTAAAAAAAAAAAGATGCACCACAATGTACAAAAAATCTTTTTTAAATTAAAAACTCATTCAAACTTTACTTGAAGTCATGAATCCCCTCACTTTCTCTCTCGGATCCTCCCTCTTTCTACCTTTTTTTTTTGCCTCTCTCTGGATACACACAAAACACACACACTCACACACAAACCGACACGTGCGCTTGCCTGCTCCCATTGTTCTTGTGGTATTGTTCTCGGTGGATTTGTGCGTATCATTTGCCCCCCTGATACATCTGCTAGCCCTGATCCATTGTCCAGCAGCGTGCCACACAAACAGGCATCAATTAGACAGGCCGTCCCTTTCTGTAGCGATGTGATTGTTTTGGCCTGGTCTCCATCGCAGCACCTGTCTCACACATGTTGGCGTCCTTTGATGGGACGTAACTTAACCCCTGTTTAAATTAACCAGGGGTAAAAAAAATAAATAAAAATAGCATGGCCGTGTTCAGCTAATGATTAGTTCTGTTAAGATCTCTTTAATGTACAAATTATTACAATTAACCACGGCACAGCGTGTATGACACATTTGCCATTTTTTCATTTAAGCCCAGTTTATGGGGCATCATGTGTATTAAAAGGCTTGTTATTAAAATGTCTATATTTTTCAGCTATCACACTGGACTGATTACTGATTTTCTCAAGGGCTTTCAGATTAGTAAGGTCCTTGTGTAGCTCACTTGAACTGAAAGAGAGGAGATAAGTTGATAATAGAGCGTCGAATCATAGTCGTCATGAGGTCACACAGCTTGTCCATTTACTAATATATCAGGTTAATGTCAGACATATGGCTTCAAATTGATTATGTAAATGCTAAAATGTTATTCCATTGTCACACATAATCTTTACACTTATTTATATAATGTTTTTTGTAAGTTATATAGATTGTATGTGCTTCTAATTCTTGGAGTAGGTTTTAAAGTCATATAATTTGACTACTGGAAAACTTGAACAAAGACTTTAACAAAGCTTAGTTTACAGATTAGTTTTGCTCATTAGATTTATTTGAGTAAAATGTCAGTAAAGTTGCAGGACCTTCACTTGAGTAGGTATTGTTGAACTGTCTCAAACACTGACTAAAAAACCTTTTAAATGGGATTTAGTGGAGAAGTTTAATTCTTCACAGTCTACATGCTGTTTCAGGGATGTTTCTATACTGCCAAGAATACTGTAGATACATAGATACTGCTACAATCCTGTTTTGCTTTTGTTGACAAGGCCAAGTTTAAATGTAAAGAAACTGAGTATTGGCACAAATATCAGCACCAGCCTCCAAAATTCTCAGGTCTGTCAGTTGTCCCTAAACTCTGAAGATGTCTTGATACAAGCGATGCAGGACATTTCTTTAGATATACTCTCTAAAGGTTAAATAAAAACAAAAGCATTGTACTCTTTAGAAATGCTGTTAAAAACATGCAATGCTGTTTCAGTAACCCGGCCTCAATAGTAATGTAATGTGACTGTTTACCTCTGTTAGATTTGGTCAGGAACTTTGACATATAAGACTCTCCCAATAAAGACTGCAGGAAGTCCAGAGCGTGATTGGATAATGAAAGCCAGAGCAGAGTGCTGTAAGGAGCCAGTGTTCTCAAAGAGGAACCAGACAGCCCTCAAAACACATGTGTACAACGTAATACACAACAGCTGACTTGAGCTGGCATCTACACCAGTCTCTGACGTACAGAGTTGTTACTCATCCTTAGCTGCTACGAAGGGTTACGGCGCTCCAAAAAGGCTTCACGAAAGACCCAAAGTTTGGCCGAAATCACACCAGCTACCCTTTAAACTCCCACGGATCAAAGGTCAATACTGAAAGGATCAATACACCCCTTCTTAATAATACAGTTTCAAACTGTAATAATGTCCACGTCATCACTCTATTTGATTGTTTATAGCTGTCCCAGACTCCTTCAAATGCGGCCTTCTTTTCCCGGATTTGGAGGACACAACCGATGGATCCTTCACGGCCGCACGTATCCCAAGATCCATTGCGCGCCCAGAGAACTTATTTTTTTGAAGAAAAATGGCATCCCCAGACTCGACAGTAGCGGCAGACAGTTCTACTTTTAAATGTAAGTATTGGTAATAGTATATATTACTCAATGAAGTAATCAAAGTTTTTTTTTATTTTAAACTTTTATTTCATTATATAAATGATACAGATAATAACAACAACAGATTGGTTGAAGAAGTAGAGAATGAACTAACTGGAAACACATGATTCCCCCCCCATTTCATTACAGTGGATCAAATACCAGTTTTTAAACATTTCATGCAAATTTAATGCAAATCCACACTAAATTATAGAAACGTGATACAAATTATAGCAGTGTAGAAGAAGTCTCTGTGTGTCTGTGAAACAGAAGCCACTGCATATTTCACTCATCATAATATGATACCGAAATGCTTTTGTAAAATATTAAAGAAGCAGCTGTATAAATAAAATCCTTGTTTTCTGTGGTTTCCATATTTCAACATCCACTGATGTGCATTTCTATGTCCGCATGGGTGTAGCAGAAGTAAATATTAGCTTGTGTACAAAAAGATACTGTTAATCTGTTCTCAAACTTCATGGTTTAAAAGAACCGCAGCTAATTAACCGCACACCAAAACAGGAATACATTTTAATATTGATCCCCTTATGTCCCTGGTGCATTGTCTGTGTGTGTGTGTGTGTGTGTGTGTGTGTGTGTGTGTGTGTGTGTGCGTGTGTGTGTGCGTGTGTGTGCGAGTGTGTGTGCAGGCAAGAGTATGATTATGAATATTTTAAGAGCACATTTAACATGGCGAAGCCAGAGCAGCCTCGGTGAGGGATTTGCGCCTACTCTTCAGCTAATGACCCCAGGCGCTTCCAGCAAAGCTTCTTCATATTTTAAAGAAAGTCGATAGAGCTGCAGCCCAGTCAGCAGCATTAAGATTCATACAGACGCCACAGGGACCCTGAAAAAATTAATAACACGCGTGTCTAACAATCCCTCCTGCGATTTAGTGGAGCACCCAAGCTCTCTGCCTGAAATGCAAAGTAGTAATGAACACACACATAAGATAAATTCTGAACATGCATCCCCTACCCCTCAAGTCAATTCACAAAACACACTCTTTACAACTACTCTTTCCTTGCTCCCCTTCTCAACAAACACATCTCCCCGCACTCCTGACTAAAGGTATCCAAACACATTATTTTAATTGCCCTGCACTCCACGATTTTACTTTTCTTTCTCTTTTCCACTTTTTCTCTTAAAAATGAGAAGAAGCCCTAAATGCAAGGGTTCTAAAAGACCTAAGATTGCACAACGGAACAAAAGCTTTTTTTTTCACTTTGCCTATAATGTATATTTCAAGACTTCTGCCGGTGCAGAGGCGTTGACATGTCCTCTCAATGCAAGCCAAGGTTAGCCTTTGTCTAGGATTCATCTTAACAGCTCGTTGCTTGTTTACAGTTTGCCAGAAGTGTTCACGCGGTGCTGCTGGTTGCACTTCCTATTGTCCAACAAGACAGGGATGCTGGGAGCTAAGTGCACACAGTCTGTTTGTATGTGCTCCTTCTTTCTTTGAAAAGTTACAAGAAAACAAAAGCACAGTTAGGACACTTGTAAAAAAGAGCTCTTGGTGTGTCTTCCCAAGTGTCAATAAAGGTTAAATAAATAATTTCTATTTCTATACACATTTCTATTTTGAATTACCTCTCTATAGTTTATTTTCATTTTAGTTATCAAGATAAACAGTGCTTCAATATCCCAGTGAGTGGATGCACCAGTTTCAAATCTTAGCAATTTGGTTTGGTTTGAAAGTAAATTATATAAAATGCATAGAAATAGGTCGGGTTTTAGGACTACCAGTAGGTGAGGAGTTGTACTGCAGTGGGCTTCACTTAGAGTCAGGACAACAGTGCAGCGGTAGGCTCTGCTCTTCCTGGGAGGCTAGACAACATATGGCACTGTCTCCCAGAGAACAACACACCACCCAAGCAGCCTGGCAGCCTCAGTGTGTGTGTGTGTGTGTGTGTGTGTGTGTGTGTGTGTGCCTGCCTGCCTGCCAAGTTTCTTTGCATGGTAGAAGAAATAAATTGATGATGTATGGAAAATGTCTTTTTTTCCCCTTTCACATGAACATAAGCTAAACAGACATTAACCATGACAAACATCTCCTGAAGTGAACTCAGAGCATCCATTATCATGTATCATGAACATGCTTTAATAAAAAAAAAAGTGATAGAAGATGGAAGAACTAAATATTTCACTTGACATCTGGATGTAATACAGTGCAACGATATGTACCTTTGGCATGCGTGTTTGAATGAGGTGCTAGAACCCTTTCAATGTTCAGAAATTGTTGAGGATGCAGGACAGCGTGAGTGAGCTGAATTGAACGTGGGGGGGGCGGATGTTCTTATCGTCTGTCTAGCAGAATAGTTTTCCATTTTCACGTGTGTGAGTTAAAAGGGAAAGAGGAGAATCAATAAGGCATTAGTGGAAAGCCATCAAAAAATGCTGCAGCGATCTGAAGCTTATTTCAGCCAATAGGTCAGGAAGTTGGATATCATTTATTTAAGGTGAGTTACCTTAAGACTACAGTTAAATCAACTTTATTCCGTCCATTTGACCACGCCGTGTCAAATTAACGTGTAAATTACAATAACACGTTGCATGCATTTTCATATCACCTTTATGGAAATGCAGTGTTTTCCCCAATGAATGTGTATGACATTTTATGGAAAAAAATTTAAGGGAGAGCATCTCTGCAAACAAACATGGCTTTTCTCCACAGTAAGTATCCTGAATCTGAGATCCTGTGCCAACCCAAACAATGCAGACCCACAGCATATAGCCACTTCAAATCCTCTAGTGGAGACATCTCTCTCTAAGGCCATGATGAGAGGCTTGTGTAAGCAGCTCATCAGCAGCCTGTTTGCCCATATGTGCCTGACACCCCACAGTCCCTAGTGGGTCCTGGCTCTGTGCACTGATACCATCTCATCTGCCAACATGGATCACTTGGAAAAAAAAACCCATTGCCTCTTCTGGTTGGCCTCACTGGCTCGTGTTATGATCTGCACAGATAGTGCAGCCAGTCTGTCCACCAAGTTAAGTGCCTAATCAAGGGCTGGCCAGAAGAAACAGCAGAAATACAGGAGATTACTGATTAAGAGAGGTTAAACAATGACTGAGATGCAGAGTCACGGGGACAACTGAAAATCAGTGGAGGCAAGCACATATTGTCTAATAGTAAACACACACACACAGTGCATTGACAGACATAATAAATGGGGTAAATAAAAACTAAAATAAAACCCACAGAATCCAAAATCTTTTCAGAATGACTTTGTCTGATCATCAAATTTCTAACGCGACAGACATCCTTGACTCAAAGCAGGAGAAGGAGAAGCAGTATTAGTGGTGTTTTGTCAATTCACTAAGGTGTGAATCCTCGGGGCCAGTATTGATGATGACATATGCTGTGGGAAGCAGACAGACAGGAAAGCAGGGTCCAGTGTCATATCTGCACTGTGTGTCTGCAGGTCCCGCGCGGCGACGATTCGCTTATCCCCCTGCCACCGCACATATGTTTGGGAAGCGGAACAGTTGGACGTGGCCGAGGGCTAAAATGGGTCAGATCGACACAGATGGAGAAAAAACTCCCACTGGGTCACTGTCAGATGACTAACACCCACAGAAAAAAGTGAGGGAATATGTGTGTGTGTGTTTGTGTGTGTGTGTGTGTGTTTGTGTGTGTATGTGTGTGTGTAGGGGAGAGATGAAGTCAGATTTTGACAGATCTTAACAGCTTGCCAACATTTCTCTTTAAACAAGGCTAGAAATAAGTACTAACACAACAAGTTTTGAATTCAAATTGGGTCATGCTGTGCTCCAGTAGCCGAGAGCAGAGCAGAAACTCTAAAGAAATCCAGTGGATGTCAACAATTCCAAACATTAAATGTGGCTTTCCGCTTTTTTTATTAAACTTCTCTTCCCTCAGTATACTGCTTCCCTTGAATTTACTTCATTTCTATAAAGAGCCGAAACAATATGATAAATAACTTGAGTCAATGCTCATGGTTGCCGTTTAAAACTGCAACTGTGATCACAATAAACACCCTGTAATGTGCTGCTGAAAGCTTTGGGTTTTTTGCACCGGGAACGTGATGGCTTCTCTACAAGAAAAATCAATTGAGAGTGCAGGAGGATCCAAACACATCTATGGACAGATGGAGAGGAGTTGGTATTTAATGCTCCTCAGTGATGAACTGGAATCATCCAAAGCAGTAGATGGTATATTCCGAGACAAAGGGTAAAAAAGAAAATATAGTGCCACTAAAATAATGAGGTAATCTTCAGACAAAAGCTGTCCTACTCTTTTTCCCCAATCCAAGATGTCACAGCTCAAATGTATTCAGAGCGCTTCAGGCAAATGTCCTTGGTTGTCAAAACCTCTATTAGAAATGGAATGTGAGGCAATAATTGCAGAGTTGAAAGGTCACTCGTCCATTGGTTCATTATTGAAATCAGAGGGAAATTCCTTTCAGTGTAATCCTTGGCTGCCTTTTGATTTGATCTTTCAACACCATTTCTCAACACAACGAGACAGGCCATCGCTGCCTGATGAAGAGCACAGAGCACAGAGCCCCAAACACATATCCTTTCTCAGTGTTATGGTATTTCCACTTATGTTTGCCTTTTGAGTACTGCGCTTTTGTTGATTTGGTGACTTTTTTTGAAACACTTTTTGTTAACCAAGAGCTTCCAGTTATCCGTGGGTTCTGTGAAAGCACTCGTGTTTGACAAAGATACAACACGTAGAGAATCATCACAGAGCATCCTTCATCTTTCACCTCAAATGAACCATGCCATCACATGAGGGCTCACAAGTCCCTATGCGCAGAACACGTGCCATGTTGTCAACCGTGCATTAGTATGTGGGTGGCATGTGCTCTGTGAGGCAATCATATGTTTACAGTGAATCTCTTGGAGGAAAGTCAAGTTTGCAGCTGCAGCCTCGGAATAATTCATCGCTTGCCTTTTTACCCAGGAGGAGCCACAGGTAGTTGATGAAGTGGCAGTGCCAAGACTCCCAACTGGCGAAGACGAAGCGCAGCTGCCAGGAGTCAGCGCGGCCAGATGCCGCTGCTGATGTACCATGTGTTCCAAGCAGGGCAACAGTGTGTTTGTGTGTGAGCTGGGGTGGGAGGGGAGAGAAAGGAGCGCTTGCCAAGAGATTCTCACATTGATGCCAACCTGACACATGCTTGGGTACTCCCCACGGTTTGTGTTACCATCTCAGCCTCTCTCACAGATCTAGGGGGGGTCCCCTCTTTCCGTCTTTCTCTTTTCCTCAAATGCAATCCTCTGCCAAGATGGGAGTTGGCGCCTGCTCGCGGCCGTCCTGCCCATCAGTAGTGAGATCCTTTCAGGTGGTCTTTGCTGAATGGTGTGTTGGCAGCAGGCCATTGCAACAGAATGCCGGCTTCTGCTAGATACTCTGTCTAATCATGTTTTTTGCATTAACCGTAACCATAACTCCTTATGGTCGCCATGTCTCGTCCTCTCACCCCTGATAAACAGACATAAGCAGTACGTGATGCCCTTTATCATCTTCCACTCTTCATCCATCCCTGCTGTCTCCAGTAGCTGGAGATAACACCCTCAATGGCTCAGATTCAAGTCCCAATATAACGCATATCAAAAATATGGCCAATTTCCAGGAAACAAATCCAAAAACATGGGTCGTGTGTGCCTTATTTCGTTTCATCGGAGACGACATTCGGTCATTTTTAGGGTGAATCCTTAGAAAATGCGGCAGAGCCATCTGCATCAAAAAAGACTAAAGACTAAAGGCAAATGCCCACAAATAAAGGAGTCTCTGGGAAAAACATAGCTGCTGGAGTAGCATAGCATCCCCTTGAATAGCGTTTCCACGAATGGGAACGAGTGGTCTTTGACGATACTATTCCTGAGAGTGGAGGGGAGTTCTCTGAAACAAAGGCTCCAATTTCGCTAGGAACATGCCATCCTTGTTTGCAGTGTAGGGGGTTTGGGGAGGGAAGTGAAAACTTTTTGAACGTGTGCCATGTCTGTACCATTCTCTTATCTGAGGCACGCGACTGCCAGCTGGCGGCTGAATGTGCCCACTTGCACTGTGATGATGAATCCAGCCAAGCTAGTTGGCACACTGAGTGGTAGGGCTGGCATGTGATCTAAAGCCAAACACAGCTCTGTATGGGGTAGCTGCATATATGTTGCCTTCTCCCTTCCCCTGTCCTTTTCTCTGGTGAGCAACCTCTCCACTGGATCTGCAGGTCCTCAAAAATGGGGGCAGGTCTTGCAAACAACCACCAAGCTGAGTTAAAAACCACAGGATGGCAGACAACAACAAGTCATGCCTGTAGATCTGTAATCAATGATATTACCTTATATTTTGTAACATTGTACTTAACCTTTTATCTGCACTGTCCCCTTTGCTGTTGTAGCGCTGTAAATTTCCCCACTGTGGGACGAATAAAGGTTTTCTGATTCTGATTCTGAATAATACATTTATCTGAAACTAGCTGTCTGTGGGCCTGTTATGAAACTTGTAAGGATGTTTGAAAAGTTGTTGCCTCTTGCATCTAGTACAAATTGCAGATCATGTGTAACATTTTCACTTAAAAACATCATAAATCAATGATCCAAAAAAAACAAATTCAATTCATCCTAAAAGCAACACGATGTAATAATTATCTGCAGAGATGTGCATTTAAATCATAACATGTAGTGAAATACAAGTGAGTAAAATGTCAATAAAGTAACAAAACACAATGTTCTTGGACAATTAAAAACAGTATTTTTAAAGTCTCAGCCGCCACACAAGAGCTTGTGTACTTACGAGTCAGGAACCATGCAAGCAACATTTGTTTCACTCCGGAAGAATAATCCTGTTGCACCGTCCTTCACTACCAGACGTACCGGGTTATGTTTTGGGTAAGGTGACAATGAATTAAAGAAATATATTTATACAGCAGTACACGGGTATTACTTTAGAAATATTCATATATTATTTGCTGTAGAAAGGAGATTTTAGTTGTCCGTGTATTCGGCTGAGGTCCGTGTGGGGTCGTCTTCAATATGTCACTGTCGGTGAATTTATCGTTAAACTGTCAAAAGTCTCGGTAACGGTAACGGTCAGCAGTACAAAGTCCAACAATGTTAAAGGCAAAGACACAACAAACAGTCCCTGTTGTGAATGGACATTGTTTCACTTGATTTTAATGAGTACAGTAACACTGAATAACGTTGTACTTGTGAAAAGTTTACACACTATCTACCTTTTTAAATGCAATTGACGCATGTTTATAGAAGTTACTGAAACATAGGGTAAAACATGGTTTTAAAAATAGAATATGAGATCATAGATAGTGGTTTTGTGTTTATATTTGTGGTGTTATGTTGTCTGTATTTTATTTTATTTTTTCTATTTGAACATTAATTAATTCCTGTGGAAAGTTGTTGTAAATTAGAATAATAACAAACACTAAACACTGCATCTGGTCCTTCACATGGTACTGTGAAGACCATATAAAATGTGTTACACATTGGAGCTGTGGGTTGCAATGAGTTGTAGGCCTATTATGGAAAATGAAGGATCCAGTATTTTGACCAGGATCCAGAGTTTCTCAGCCTCTGCTGCTTCGATTTTGACTATCTACATGTTTAATTTCCGCAGCTTTAAAAGTGCAATACTAATTTGATTGAGTGCTCCTTAATGTTACTATTAATCAACTAATTATTTTTACAATCTGCCCCTTTTTCTGCTTACCATGTTAAAAAATGATAGATTAAACAATACATTTAAGCCACATGCTGTGAATTTATGTTAGTAAAATAGTTCAATGCTAGATGAATGAAAGTGGAAAGAGACTGCCAATTGGTCAAATTAAATGTTACAGAACGAGGTCAAGAAGATACTTAGATCCATATGGTATTTTGCCGTTTAGGAGAAGATGTCAAAGTGTGTGTGCTGCTTGATAAAACAAAGCTTTTTTTCCCTGTCAACTCACAGATGTCTGATATGAGCGCGATGCAAGAGGCTAAGGATGGAGCCATCATGAGGTTCTGATTCTGGAGGGTCTGAACAGCTCAAAGATGCTGTCAGAACTTTTTGCGGCTTCCTGCCACTCTCTGAAGTGGACACTGCCTCACTGGAAAGCCACTCTTCATAGAACATATAGCCCATCAAAGCCAGGGCAATGGCTACTGGGAACTGTGGTTCAAAGAGGGGCTCATAGATGGGCTACAGCACCATCATCAAGGATAAACCAGAAGCCAGTGTTTACCAGAGCTCGAGCATTTGGAGATAAACTTGCTATCATAGACAGCAGTGGCAGCCACAGCTATAAGCAGCTGTATTGCAGCAGCTTAGGTCTTGCAGGTAGAATCAGCGCCGCTCTCAACTCTGACTTTGGGAATCTGGAAGGAAAACGAATCTCTTTCCTGTGTGCTAATGATGCTTCCTATACAGTGGCACAGTGGGCAGCTTGGATGAGTGGTGGGACGGCGGTGCCACTCTATCAAAAACACCCTGAATCTGAGCTGGAGTACATCATCTCTGACTCCCAGAGTTCACTGCTGGTGGCAGGGCATCCCTATGCTGAAACACTCGAGCCACTGGCTCAGAGGCTGGGCCTGCCATGCCTGACACTGCCCCCTACTTCCAACCTAGGCACTTTAGATGGGGAAGACACCCAAGAGAAGGAGACAGGAGACATCACAGACTGGGCTGATCGACCAGCTATGATCATCTACACCAGTGGTACTACAGGGAGACCCAAGGGAGTTCTACATACGCACTGTAGCATCCAAGCCATGGTAAACGTTATCTTTTAAACCACAACACGAATGGCGACTTGGCCACTCGCCACCTCTGGAAACTCCTGAAAAACTTTTAAACTAAACAATATCTATCAAAAGTTAAGACAGATTCAGCAACTGCATGGCTTATTTCTCGCCTCAAATGTTTTCAGAAACACATTTTGATGAACTATTTTCTAGTACAAGAGAAATTTTACGGCCGAGCCGACTTGGCAAATAAAACATGTTTTTCTTGATATCACACGAGCATATACCATCGTTTTAAAATCTCATTGCTCTTGCTGAATCTACGTTGGATGGTTATGACATAATGGCTAATCATTAAAATCAATATTTAATTCAGAATATGAATGTCGCAGTTGAGCTCTGTTACACAAACAATATCGACGCATGCTTTAAGGTTCAATGTGTAAGATATGCCAGAATTTAAACTTAAACCATTACAACAATGAACTAACATTATCAATAGAATGTGAAGAGGTAACAGTGTTGACGTTCTGTGTTCTTCAGACGTCTGTGTGTTGTGTTGCACAAATATCTACTGAAATCAGCATCTAACTGACTCTGCGCGCCGTCCAGTCTTGTAATACCACGTGTTCCTCTAGAGGTGATAGTGAGTCACTGTAGCTCCAGTCTGCCTCAGTACAGAGGGAGAAGAATGACTCGCTTGTAAATATTACAGCCATGTTCCCCGTCTGTTATAGTTTGTTTATTGGCTTACATTCAAGTGGCAGAAACGAGAACGCCACCTGCACCACCTGGCTTCGTCCTCACAGCCGCCAGGAGGCTGAGTCACGTAGTGTTTATCTGTCGGCAGCCCCGTGAAACGGCGTAGCTTCAGTTAGCAGTTAGCTCGAGTTCAGCCACAGCACCGAGGAAACTGAAAACTCCCTGTTGCTGCCGGTACACAGGTCCAGCAGCCCGCTGTGACTGCAGAGCTGGGGCTCGTTCTGGCTGAGCTCAAGTCTCTTTGGCCGCTGACTGGGGCTCTGCCTGACTGCTGAGTGCCGGCACGGCCGACCTCTCTCCTCCCCCAGCAGGCTGCTCTCAGCCGCCACGGGGAAGATGAGACATTACAACATTAGTGCCCCAGTAAACAGATAGATAACTACTACAACTAAAATATAAACATTAGAGATTGTATGGACACATTTTAGAGGTGAAACACTGCCCCCTATTTCTTTGCAGCAGATGGCTCGGAATTAAAACATTAAACCTTTTAAAGGGGACACATGCTCAGTTTCATGTTCATACTTATATTTTTGGTTTCTACTAGAACCTGTTTACATCCTTTAATATTCTCATACTGTCTGTCTGAATATACCTGTATTCACCCTCCGTCTAAAACTTTCCGCTTTGGGCGACTGTCTCTTTAAGCCCCCCTCCCAGACAGAATAATTGCACTGGTCGCTGGTGGAGATACTCAGATGTGGGTCGGTATATTCTAATGACCTGCATGTGACATAGGAAGCGGAGATAAATCTGATGGCTTGTTGAATCCCATATTTTCTGACTGAGGCAGCCGACAATACATTGACTGGATTTTCTTTTGTTGACTGTAATCCTTACTCTGAACGCAGAGTTTCTTTTTTTTAATCTGGAGCATCCACTCTGCTTCTTAGTATTTTCCGCTATAGCTTCCACCATACTCCTAGCTGCTGCTCTGTCGATATGGTCACCCCACTTCCTGCCCCCTTTAGCTCTGCGCCAGCGCGGGAAAGTCGCCACAGATACCACAACTGCGGTATACTGCAAAGTACAGAGAGCTTTCCCTAGCGGCAATAGGCTTAATCAGCATTGTGTGAATTAGTTTGGTAAGGGCATGAATGTTACGGATGTTCATATATGTTAATGTCCCGCACTCCAGCTTTAAATCATTTACCTAATTACACTGTAATATTTCAAATATTTTTGATGTTTCTGTTTTAGTTCATATTACATATTTAAAAGGGGACTTAATTAAACGTACCTTTTTTTTTTTGATGTACTTACTTTTTTTTTTTACACAAGAAATTGCTAAATTCACATTATCTTTTTCATGTTGGTCTTCTGAGTTTGATTTATTTAAAGCGTGGCATTTGATATTTCATGCAGTGCAGGGATTATGAAGTGGCTATCCCAAGCTCAAAGAAACAGAGACACATCAAATGTATGCATGTTTCTGAGTGCAAAAATTGTTTAGAAATGCTCCACCCACATTTAAATCCCTAATTAGCATGATTCCTCTTTTGTTCCAGTCAAGCTTTCTGGATAATCACTAATTTATGCCATTAGAGATCTCCTGAAGATTTTCCTGTATATTTTTAAGCAAAATTGACCTACATGTCCAATAGTGTGGAAAATTAAATCCCTTTGAAAGAAGGCAGAGCTCCATTTGTCTCTGGTTGGCCCAGGGAAGTGAGTGAGTGAATGATTAAGTGAGTCTGTCTGTTTTTCCTGGAAGGCAACAACATCAGGTTGTCAGAGTTCCTGGAAAGCTCCTCTGTCAGGTTAATGTGAATGAAGACTTGAGGCAATCTTGAAAGGACAATTGATTTGCTGTATAACTTCCAAATTTAAGCTTAGATTTAAGATCTGATCCCAATATTCCATTTGAACCATTTTTGATGTCTTTAACAATCTGTTTAAATACATTGAATGTTCTTTTGCATCCTTTTGGTATATAAATACCTGATAGTGCCTACACAGATGGTAATGCTGCAATTTTCTCCCAGTGAATGGCAGAATTATAATCTTATCATAATTATGACACAATAACAATATAATATACAAATTACAATATAATTGTTATAACATACTAAGTTTCACTGTTACTAAACCAGGCACAATAACCATGACACCTGTATAATATAATGCAATTCAATATATCTAAGATACAAATAATCAGTTTTAGTTGCATGAATAACTCACACATACTCAACAAAAATGTAATAGTATCTTCAGAAAGGTAGTGTTTTAGATTAAGCCTATTGTAACACATTGCATTTCACTTATTCCTAAATAACTTCTTATTCACAGTGACAAACATAAAACTCTTTATACAGACACAATTCCCCAGTATACTGCGAAGCATTAGTTGTTTCAGGAGCACAAGAAGGAAGTTCAATCAGTTTCCATGCCCTCCATAATCCAATTAAATTTCTGAAACTAAATTAACCTTAATATGAGTTAGTGTAGTTTCCATATTTGAATCAATGGTCTTAAGGATAGAGGGTGTTGTATGTCATACAACACACATTTGTGATTTTTGTGCTATATAAATACATTTGAAGTTAGACATTTCTGAAGTAACGGAGGGCTCAATTTCTGTAAGAAATAGTCCAGCAATCCACTATTGACAATTCAGTCATTGTGTGACAGCACTTAAAATGTGATATTGCTTAATAACAGCTTGCATCTTAAACGTGATAAATCAAACACTTAAAACAACTAAAGGGCACTCAGGAAGTGCAGACCTCTGCCAAGGCTGTTTCCAGAAGTAAAAAATAATGCATGTATCCTCCTCGTGATTCGGATCCGCTCCAAAATGTAATGGGTGCTTCCCTGGCCCGTGCTACACCCTTGCACCAAGTTTCATGAAAATTGTGCCAGTGTTCTTTCCGTAATCCTGCTGACAGACAAACAGACCAACAAGCCCAACCGAAAACATAATGTCGTTGGCGGAGGTAATAAAAGCAAATAATGACGTGACACCATGCTGATACTCCATTTCAGAGCAGATCTAATAATGGCATTTCAAAACATCAATAATAAACATCAGATTTTTAGTGTTCTTTCTATACTTACAGTTTGCATATCATGCAGTGAGAAATTAATTGTTGAAGAGATGTATACTGATTTCTCTACCCACAGCAGTCTTAGTAGACCATAATGCAGTTAGATTATAATAATCTTGAGTTATTATTATGCTCTCCAACTGCAACCAAATTTATTGTTCACAGGGGTTGTCAGAAGTCATTCTTGCAGCAGCAGGAATTTACTAATTGAAGTGTGAATACAGCAGTTCAGGAGGAAAAAGTTAAATAAAAAACTAAACTGCAACACAACACCAAAACATGTCGGAACAAATGTCTGCAACAGTGGAAGCTGATTGAGGTGGTTGACCCTGTCCTCTCTTTACTCCCCCGTCTCCCCCCCTCACCCTCAGGTCCAGTGTCTGGTTTCACAGTGGGCGTGGTCCAAAGATGACGTCATCCTCCACATTTTGCCGCTCCACCACGTGCATGGCATTGTTAACAAGCTACTGTGCCCGCTCTGGGTTGGCGCCACCTGCGTTATGCTGCCTGAATTCCAGCCTCAGAAGGTCTCGACTTCGCTCTTGTCTCTTTCTTGTTGTAACTCTTTCTCTTGGTACAGTATACCTTTTTTTCATTAACACCCCTGAACAAAAGAGGCGCTTGTACGGCTGTAGTGCTCGGGCGGTGACTATGAGCGCCGAGCTATAATTGAAAGTGAGGCTAAGAAATATTTCACATTCATAACTCCTGTGTGGACAAGGAAAAAAGACCTCATCAGCCCCTCTTTCTCTTTCAGTGTTTCCTGTTCCTTTTCCACTTTTTTGTTGCCTTTTCTTTCTTCTCGCTTCAGCTCCTCTCGCTCTCTCCTATCAGTCTGTCTTCCTCTCTCTCTGACTGTCAAACTAAGTGTTTGGGGCTCAGTGATGAATTGCCTTGTGTGGCTTTGTATCTGACCAATGCCGACTCACGGCAAGGGCTTAAGCAGAAGATCAATCGATGAGCTGACATTGAAGGATGATGGTGCTTGTTTTGCTCTGAGAAGGGAGGGGAAGATGGGGTGCTGTGTGTGTGTGTGTCTGTGTGTGTGTGTGTAGGTGTGGTTTTGAAACGTATATGTAGATGCACATGTTTTCCATTGTATGTTTTTGTTTGTATATTAGGACCTCTACCGCTTAATGGCAGTGAAGGTAGATTGAAAGTAAAGGTCTTTAAAGGACTTATCAGGTAAACAGGGGTATTGCTACACTGTAATAGCTATCAGTATTCAGCTGTTATCCCTGACCTTGTGTACCAAACCCCCTCCTCTCACCCTCAGAAAAAAGCCTTTATTCTCCTCCTTCTGGAGTAACAGTACATTGATGAAGTGATCGATAGTCTGTCTCTTCTATCCCCTTAGATCTCTGAAGGGTAGCCTAGGCGGCAGAGGCCGGCATTGATTTTTTTTCTGATTTCTCATGGAGATAGTGACAAAAATGTTCAGTGCAGGAATTGTGATCCAGTAAATCGCACATATGTCTATTTCAAGTGTGCCGCTGCAGACTGACAGGCGCAGATACTCCTTCTGGGGTTCTGCACTGGTCAGATTCTTTTGTGTGAATCCCCATTGATGACTTCATCACAGCAACTTATATGTTGATCAGCCACGAGGAAATTCTGCATTAACGACACATTACAAAATAGGTTAAACACAAACATTATTGAGATATTTAATAAGAGGGAGGGATAACGCATCAGGTAAAGGCAAATTACTGTCTGATGAGGCGCTGGTGTAAAAGTGTCCTTACACACTCACATTTTCCTCTTATTATAATTCGAAGATTAATGGTTTATGTTGGACAAAGACTTGGAGCAACTATTGGATGGATTCCCATGGAAGTTCGTACAGACATTCATGTGGCCAGAGGATAAAGCCTCCTTGTTTTGGTGATCTCCTCCACCTCTCCTCTAGTGCCAACAGCAGCTCAAAGTTTTCATTTATCCTGTGAAATATCTACTAGATATACTGGCACAACATTATGTACCGACATTCATGGTCCCCAGAGGAGGGGACTGCTTTATCACCAGTATGAAGTGGTTTTACGTGAAACGCTTCAACAGCTATTATTGAATCACTGAAAGGATTACCATGAAACTTTGTTGCAGACATTCTTGTTCCCTAAAAAATGTGTTTTAATCACCGGTGACTTTTTATCTAGCGTTCACAATTTAAGTTTTTCAAATACTTTGGTTTTTGGCTAAATACCTGCTAAACTAATAACATTCACATCATCGACAGCTATACTTTGTGTTCCGTGCTAATTACCAAATGTTAGCATGCTAACTAAGATGGTGATCATATCTATTATACCTGCTAAACATCAGCATGTTAGCTTTGTCATTGTGAGCTTTGTTAACATGCTGACGTTCAACTACAGTAAGTAATGACTCTTATTTTGTAAGCAGTGCCAATACCATGCCTAAATTTACCTTAAGGAATATAAAAACGTGTTTTTGGAGAACTACATTTTTTTCTTTTTCCCAAAAAAAGCCAAATACGTTAGTTTCAACGCATTACACTGCACAACATTTTTCCTAACTAAAATTATGATAGCTGATCAGAGAAAATGGCTGATCAAAGAATAAATAAACTGGACAAAATAATCTGACCAACGTTTGATAGTTTGAAACTCGCCGCTACAGACACGTCGACGTTCAACAGTCGGCCCTTTTCAGGAAGAATTAGCAAATGTATTGGAGTCCCGTGTTGAGTGTTGAGGTCTGAGCATCATAGAGTTGTTTAGGATGCAGGCCATGGCCCTCTGCTCTCATCGCATCCTGTCCCCTAGGTTCAGCTCTTTGACGGACATAAATTGCCTTCCTCTCCCCTCCAGACTGGACTTGGTGGAAGCGCTCCACTGCACTTGATAGACACCACCCAGAATGGTCAGGGCACACTCGGTTAATAATCCGTCTCCCTGCACAAAGTTTTCTACTGTATGTGTACAGGTGAACGCCCACAATCTTTAGATCAACTTGTAATGGTACTGTGAGAAATGGGATATGGATCCAATTAGACTGTTGACAAGTCTCCGCTCTATTTGTCTATATATTTCAGTTATGTTTGTTTTTTTAGAGCTAGATGATGTGAGAGAAGTTAGATAGATAATAGATCAGGTGAGTCTGCAACGAGGTGACTCGAAGGAGAAGTGGAAGGAAGAGTTTAGAAATTGCTGGAACGTTAAGAAGGATGCGGTGCTTCTGTAGGTGAGACGGATGATGGGAGAGACTGCTTTTTTTTTTGTGTGTGAGTATGTGTCTAGGTGTGTGTGTGTGAGAAAGAAAGAGGGTGAGAGAGACTGCAGAGGCAGCGAAGCAGGAAATTACGAAATGGAGAGAGAAGGTAAGTGAATGTGAGATGGGGAGCAGAGGGGAAAAAGAAAGATGAAGGGAAGATGTGGGGTCAGATATGAAAGTAGAGAATGAAAAAGAAGCTCTCGGGGAATGGAGGTAGAATGAAAGAAGAAGAAGTGAGGATAAGTAGACTGAGAGGGGAGGGGAAGGGAAGACAGCTGGGGAGGAGCGTTTGTCTCCCGTGGGGGGGGGGGGGGGGGGGGGGGGACTTAGAGAAGCTGTCGTTCACCTTCACTTAATTCATGCTGTCGTCCCATCCTCCCATCATCTACTGTGATGTTCCCAGACTGTGTGTGTGTGTGTGAGTGAGAGGGATGAGAGAGTGGGTGGGGCGGGATGTGTAAAATAGCTTTGTCCTTGAACAAGTGAGTTTATGTGATATTTGAACAGTATTTTCTTGATATGTGCATGTAGTTCACGGTGTAAGTGTATGTACATTGACGCCTGCGGAGCACGCTTGATGCAGCAGCGCTCCTTCTGTAACGGTCAAAAAGCCGCCTCTGCCCTACAGCAGTCTGCTGTTTTCCTCCTTATGACCTTTACAAATCTTGACTTTTTTTTTCTTGTCTTTTTTTTTTTTTTTGGTGGTGTGTTGACGGGTTTAACACAAGGCTACTGTCTAGACCTTACTCTGCCATTTACGTCAAATAAAAGAAGGGGAAGAAAATGGCACTCCCAACTGCGC
>CALSCE010009344.1:6272416-6375893 GCA_943593645.1 Bovichtus variegatus | reverse complement strand
CAGACAGACAGACAGACAGACAGACAGACAGACAGACAGACAGACAGTAGGACAGACAGACAGACAGACAGACAGACAGAGCTTATATCCCGCGGAGCCATCACTAGTCATTTGTGCATCGCTCTTTTGCTCCCAGCTGTGCTCTCCCCTTTCCCTGCCTCCATCCCTCTCTGTGTTCCCAATGTCATATTTCACCCCGAGTCACATTGTGTCCTCCTAACTCCAATGTCAGAGCTCCCTGTGGGATTCACTAACACCACACGCCCCCAGCGCTTTGTACAAACCAGCATTCCCTGTAACATTTACAGCCAAGGTGTCAACACACGGTGGTCCGGGTTTTATTAACACCAGTTGCAGGTAAATGTAGTTAAACACTGCTTCATGTAAACCACTAAACGCCAGGGGTGTTTGTCAAACTGGTGAAGCAGCTGCCACTGTTTTCTATGTATATTTTTTTATCCTGTGGAAAACATTATATTTTTTTTTTTAAAAAGACAATTTTGTCCGGGAAAATAATTTGTATTTAACCTTTCAAAGGCGAAACTAATCTGAGTTTTCTAAATCTGGTTTGCTTAGTGTTCAGGCTTTCTAATCGACGGCTGTTTTCTGGAGTCGACGTGTCTTGGTTTACTATCAGATTTGTGTGATTCAGTGCAGTGAAGGAGCATGTAAAAGGCAGTTAAGTAGTTTGCTTGATGAACATGCCAGATCTGAGACAGACATCAATCCTCAAGTTCAGCTTGTTATCTGCTGGTGGAGAGGCAACCCAGCAAGGAATATAATCAGCAACAGGAATATAAAGCAATTCAAGCTCCTTTAATTGCATTATATTAAACAAATTAGATCACTCATCCAAGTGCAAAGTGCTTTCTTGTATGATATTAATTACAAAAAAAAAAAGAGCTGTGACAAAAGTTAAGGATGATAAATAATGTCAGAGTTGGGATTTCACTGCTTGGCTGTCTGTTATTTATCCTCATTAACTCTTCCATCTAGGCATCGGGGCTTTAATGTGGAACATTAATATTCATATATGCTAAGTGTTTACAGTCACTCTGAGTAGAGTCACGACTCGCATCTAGACCTCGCTCATCTTTGTGCAGATAAGGCTCTCCTCTCCACAGTGATGGAGAACACTCGGCTTTAACCCGCAGTGTGAGAGTTTAGGTCACGCCGAACGTGGTGAAAGACGGTGACTCCACTTGTACCTTCTCGCAGAGCAGAGGCGTCTCCTCGTCGGGCTCACTTTAAACACTTCAGTGATGCTTGTGCAGAGACATGTGTAAACACAACACGCCTGTCGAGTAGTATCTCTGTACAAAAAAAATATATATATATATCTTTTTTTTGTTTTTTTGGTTTATTTTTTAAACTATTCGATGTGTTTGAAAACAAGTTTGTGTCACCGTGCCTAGGTGTCTGCAGAGATGGTATACATGCTCTTACTAACTAAATTAATATACAGTTATAGCCTATACAGCTTCAGCAACCTCCACAAGAACTGTCTGCTCAAAGCACTTTTGTGTCTTTCTGGATGATGTGATGATGATGTTGAAGACTGTTTACACAGTAGCAGGTCAAAGAGCGATGATGAGCTAAAGATGTGCAACATGTTGAAACGCGCTATGAGGACAGCCAGGTGCCTCTGGATTTATGGTTTGTGAACACCCTGAATATTAGAGTAGGACCTGGTTTTACAGCAGTTATAGGACGAGTTAATAGACGGAGCCTAAAGAAGTATAAGTCACGCACTATGCTGTAGGCTAAATTATTTTTAACCAGATTTGTTTGTTTTGTTTTTCTTAGAGATTGGGCTAGGTTGGAAATGATTGTCAACTTGTACCTGTGAAACTCTGAAATCGTTGTATGGGATATTACATTATAAAAATGATCTTAACTCGACTTTACCTCTACATTGTTTACTGTAGCTATGGCAACACCTTAACACACAGAAGTTTACTTCAGGCAAAAAAAAAAAAAAACACCACATTTTTCAGTGAAAGAATTTTGTAAAGCTTCAAATGCTGTAAAAAATAAAACAGGAAGTAACTAGAAAGTCCTCCGGCAAGTCGAAATACAGCATCTTTTAAAAAAATCATTTGTGTATCTGTCCTGTTTCACCAAGTTTCATGATGATCTGCTTTGTTTAGTTGTGACAAGATTAAAATAGCTTAAACCTCAAAATTCAAGTAATTCATGTGTTTGCCGAAATGGGTTTGCTGATTTTTGTAATGTAGTAGCCCATATAACCCAGACTTTTGACCTTTAACCACACAATTGAGTGCCTGGAATTATATATTTTTGGCCACATCCTACACATTGGATTACAGGGTTTCTCCCTTTTTTAGGCTTCTGCAGAGTGTGACTTGTGCAGCAACTCAGAATGAGGTTATAATATGAAATGTGGATATGCTTACACTCAAAGTGTGCACTTTACAGGAGGCTACATGGTTCTCCACAAGTGAGTGGGGTGTGCACACAAAATACAAGTACATGGTACTTATAACAAGGTCAGACTCGAATCACATTCAATTACAAACACTCGTATAACAGTTATTCCCATCTATTTCAGGAGCAGCAGAAATCTGTTATGTGGCTAGAAGGTCGTGACAAACTAATGGAAGACTTCTGTCACCTCCTCAACAAAAAAAAAAACTGTTTTTGTGCATTTTTAGTTGCCTCTCTTCTTCCCCGACACCTCCAGCAGCAACGCTCGTGGCTGACAGGCTGAAGTGTTTTTGTGATGTTGGCCTTTGTCATATGTCACACACTGCCCTTTTCTTTCACACACTTTCTTGTCTAGGCAAAGAAACATTTCCAGACAATGTGTGTGTCTGTGAACCTTATCAGAAATAAATTGATGACAGCAACGAATGATTTGGGGGAAGCATTGAAAATACCCGATAACTACTTTTGAATCTTGTTCACCTTTTTCTGCGGCTACATAAATGGGTAGCATTACTGTGGAGTCCCAATGCTGCTTCTCTGCCAGCTCTGAGGGTTTGATGAGAGGGCACTCAGGGAGAGAGGCAAACAAGTAAAGAGCCAACAGCCTGGTGCAGCTAGAGAGATCTTACCTGCATCACATGCGGTCATGTAACTATGTATCAATTAGACTTTGCATGATCAAAATTGTGCTAAATATATTGGCATACATATGTTTTTTGGGTTTAGAAATTTGGTTACGTATTACCTTCCGGTTACAGTAAAAGATTACATGTTTTGTACTCTGTTTTATAGAGACGAGCAGTTTTATACTATATTTTGCGTTTTCAGAGTTACCTTTACAAATGTAGACAATTCAGATTCCTACTCCTTTTTCCTCCATTTTGTTCAATGTAATATGCTTAGTTTGGCAATTAAAGCTGGCAAGAATGACACTCATTGAGGAACCAAAAAGATGTCGGCACGAATGAAGGCCAATCACCAGGGTTCTGCTAAAATGTTAAAATGTCACACTCCAGCAGAAATTCCTCTTAAGGCAATTGTGTGTGACTGAAAAAAGTTCCAGCTGTATCTAGAATAAAAAAATACAAAAAAACTGTTGAAAACAATTCTCTGCACAATGTTGTTTTTCCTGTTAAGACAATGATAATGAATTGCTTACAGTCATTTAGTGTCCATTATAAGGAGTTTAAATGACGCTGTAATAGAATGAAGTTTTCTGCAGAGCCAGCTAATGTCAGTTTCTTGTTTTCTGAAAGGCATGATGGAAGTTTCCTCTGCCCTCCACTCTCCAGTTAAAGTCTTGATCTGTTTTTATTTCTTTCTTTTTTTTTTTCCACTCTGTGCCTTCACTTTCTTTAATGCCTCAGAATGAGATGAAAGCCCAGTGCAATTAGGCTTCTTATCGTTTTAATTAAGAAAGCCATTCGGCCATATCTGCCTCCGACGCCATAACACATAATGGCAGAGAGTCTCTGATGCCTGAACTAGTGTTTGTGTGCGTATGTGTGTATGATTGTACGGTGTGTGCACGTTTAATATGTATGTGTGTATCTGTATAAGCTTGTGTGTATGTGTGTGTCCTAGTAACACAGTTCCCAACAATCTCTCTCCCGCCCTTCTTTCCTCTTTTATCAGTCTGTGTTCTCCAATCACTATTCCCACTTGTGCCTCTCTCCAAACATGCTGTTCTTTCCCTCGTTATTTCCTCCTCCTCAAAGAGACAAGGTCAAATACTCCTGTATAAGTACTTCAAACTTAATTCAAGTATGTTGTCAGAGTGTTTCTCTTCAACCCTTTTGTCAAACATTGCTTCATTAATGTCGTTTGTTTCCTCGAAGCTTTAACATTTGCAGCCAAATGGACACATTTTATGGTATTTTTTATTAGTTTCAGCTCATGCATACACACACAGGACACACTAACAGCGTATCACTGTGCATGTAAACTGCTCTTTTACCCATATCTATTTGCATAAGATGAGAGAGCTACATAGCTGTAACCAAATTATTCCTACAGTTTATCTTCTTGTTCCTCTTCATCCAAAAGGGGATGAGAATAGGGGAAACTAAATAACTCCCCCACCTCCCTCTGATCTCCCCCTCTCTCTCCTTCCTTCCATCCTCCCTCTCCTCCCCTGTTACCCTAGCCTATCAGTGCGGAGCAGTGGTCTGTGAAGAAATTCCCAATATCTAAATTTACACACTGTATCAATCTTGTTTAATAGACTGGAAAGCTTATAGCCGCCGTGGCAAGCCGGCAGAGAGGGCAGCGGTGATAAATTGTCGGTGTGCAGGCGACAGCCGCCCGTGATGTATAATGAAATATTTATGATTTATCCCAGCTAATAAACTGAAATGAAGTGCGTGATGTATGGGAACAGATGGGCCCTCTATTGATGCTGAAGCGGAGAGGCAAGAGGGGGAAGAAGATACAGGGAAGACGGGTGGAGAAAAGGAAACGGGAGATGTGATGAGAGATGCTCCAGAGGTAGTGGGAAAAAAGTGGAGGGCAAGGAAGGAACCGAAAAAAGAAAAACAATACAAAGGTGTGTGTGTTTGGCTGACACTGAAAAAGTCTAAGGAAACATAAGGTGGATAGAGGGATACGGGGTTAGAGTAGAGAGCAAATTAGATAAAATAATGTAGAGGACAGACAGAAGTGGTAAAAACAGGACACCATCAAGTTATAACCCTTTTCCTAAAATGCTTCATCGTGTTCATCAGGCCAGTCCATTTCTCTTATTGATTTCATATTTCAGGTGTAGACTTTTTCTTTCTGTAGTGTCTGCAAACGCACATAGCCTAACTAGCAGGGCTGTAGCCAGGATTTTAGAAATGCTGAGGGAATGAGTCCAAAGTCCCCCCCCCCCCCCCCCCCGAGACTGTGCAGATGAATTGTCCTCAGTGGTAACGCAGCCCTGTCTCTGACCTTTATTGACCTCTCAGTCCACCACCTTTATTCAACCCTTCAATCTTAACTACAGCGTCCGCTTAACCTTATCACAGTGTCTTGCACGCACACACACGCACATCCATTCCCTCCTTGGTCCCAGCTGTGGACGCACCACCTGTAATAATCCAAAAGGACACCTTCATGTTCCTGGTTTTCCTCTCTTCCCTCCTCTGTCCATTTTTCTCCCCCTCCGTCTCTCTCCACTCATCCATACTGACCCATTTCCTCTGCTCGTCATCCCCAGGCCCAGCTGAGCCCCTCATCCCACATACTGTACTCATCCTCCCCCACACCTGTCCCCCAGACACCTATGTATGTATGTGTGTGTGGGGTGTGTGGAGTGTGTGTGTCTGGATGGATGATGTAGGGGGATCTTAAACACTCATCCATCCACTGCACTCCAACTCAAACACACACGCATGCTTACACACACACGCATGCACACACACCTTGTATTCAACCAAGTTTACTTACCTTACATTCTTTGTATCTAGTCATAAAGGTAATATGAATGTTACTTCTATACATGTTTTTTTTTTTTGTTCAGTGTAATTGGTTTTCACAGAGATTTTTCCCAAAATACCCAAAAGTAGTTGCAAAAAAACCACCCATTGCAATTATTGTAAATGAGGTTGCATTGGGGCAAGCACGGCTCTGAATGTGCTTCAAGTAATACAAGAGCATACAAAAATTAAGAGAAAATGCTAAATAGCTGCTGACTCTTAGTGTTGTTTAAAAATACAAAAATAAATTCACACTTTTTCTAACCTTTCTAACTTTATAATTCTAACCTGCTCATGAAAAATCCTTTATTCCTTAATAATTTGTACTTCCTCCCTCCGTTTCTTTAAGGAGACACAGCGGCATATAAAGACGGTGTGTATTGGATTATGGGCCGCAGCAGTGTTGACATCATCAAGAGTGGTGGCTACAAGATCAGTGCACTCGAGGTGGAGCGCCACCTACTGGCTCATCCAGACATCATAGGTAAGAGTGCTGTACAGGTTTAGTCTGTAAGCATCGTCTTATAACTCTGTAGCGCATTGAATTAAAGTTAAAGTGTCCAGGAATTTGAAGTTGTCCATATCAATATACATAAGGCACTTGTAGCTCTTTTTAATTCATCATATAATCCCTACATTTAGGACAATGATCCTAAACACACAGAATACGACTTTTCTTGACTGTCCCCTAAAATTAATTTAATTTCCAGAAAAAAAAAGACTACATTTCCCACACTGTTCATCTGTGTGTAAACACCCTTTACCTAAATGATAAGAGTCAACCCAGTTATTGTTCTGATTTAAACACCAATGTGCTAAAGTACAGAGCCAATGCAACAATAAATGTGGAATCTACTTAATAATTAAGCACTGCCCTGCAAGATGATACAAATCGAGCAGTTGATACTTAACAACAACATGTCTGCCTTGTTTGATTTTTAACCTTGCAGATGTGGCTGTGATTGGGGCCCCAGATGCCACTTGGGGTCAGAAGGTCATTGCAGTGGTGCAGCTGAAGAACGGGCAGAGTATGACCCTGCCAGAGTTAAAGACCTGGGCAAGGTACTGTGACTTCCAGCTAGATAATCTTCATCAGTAGAAACTGCCTGTTGGTTAATTGCTTAATCACATTTGAGTGTTATGGTGTGTATTCCTGTTTTTTCAGAATGATGCTAAATGACACCCTTTCATAATAGATTTGTAACTGACCTTTATAAGCATGTTGTCATTTTTTCCTCTGTGGAGGGTAGATCTCCAGGGTTAGTGGAGGCTCCAGTTTTTTTTTGTTGCTCACAGGTACTAGGAAAGATGCTTGCAAGCACACAGGCGTAAACCTGCATCCGTAAGTCTCAGGTTGTGTCCAGATAGACAACAGCACTGCATGAAAAAACACAAGCCCATCATTCATTTGCGGCAAAAAGATGCAGGGTGGCCCCAGCAGAAAAGTTGAACCTGGCTCAACTTTTGAAGCAACGTAGGTTCACATTCCTGGTAGAAGTAGAGTTCGTATTCACTTTGCGGCACCAGGGGGTCTCCCAACCCGCACCACCAGTGGAGACTGCGACCTGAATAACTTACAACCTATCCACGATCCTGAATTTACAAAAACAAAACATAAAAGGAGCACCATATTGCAATATTACAAAGGAGTGCTGACCCTGTCTTGGTTAAATCTTGTTATGCTGATTTAAGAAGACAATTTCCATAGCTCTTTGTCAGTCTTGTGGTAAACAAATGAAGGCTCCTAATGCAGACTCTGCAGTTCAGCACACACATCCCCAGTGACCGGCCCTGAAGTCCGCAGATCAATATTAAAGGGATGTGAGAGAAAGAGAGGCCAGATATGGACTAATGAGGGGAGCTGAAGGAAAGACAGGAGATGAAAAAGAGGAAGATGTGGAGGAAGCGAACAAATGATTGTTTCGGAGGGCTTTGTCTTACGTGCCTTTTTTCCCCCTGCCCTTTCAAAATGTCAGTAGGGTTTATTTTGTCTCACGCAGACAGTTGTAGGTGACATGCAGCCCTTCACTTTGGAATGACTGAAGGCACAAAGACTCCTCTTCTTTTTTTTGTTTTCTCCAGTTTTACTCACCCTCTACATAGAATGTTGTCTAATTCATTTGACCACTTTTTTTTTTCACTTTGCCACCATCTGCTTCTGTCTTCTACACTATCTTTCTGCTACCCACTACTATCATTTATTCACACCCCTGAATTGTGTGTGTGTGTGTGTGTGTGTGTGTGTGTGTGTGTGTGTGTGTGTCACGGCTGTGGGCCCATATGGTGTGGGGTTTTTGGAGCCTACTGCTGTGGCCTGCTGGTCCAGCATGGTGGATTACTACTGCGGCTTGTGACCCAGGTTAACACACACACACTTGCGCACGCACACACTCTTACACACACACAGTGTTTGCAGCCAGGGGTGCTTCCAGCAGACAGGCAGTGCCAGCACACAGCCCACTGCTGAGGCCAGGGTCTCGAGGAGAGAGAGAGAAGAAGATAAAATGAGACATAAACAAGTAGATGGATGCTCACTCTTCAGTGCCCTGGCTTCAGCTGTCAGTCTGAATCTCTATCACACCCTCACACTGCCTTGAACACGCGCACTCACGCACACACACAACAACACTGCCCCGGAGAAATTGGTGACACGAGCGAGCCCCATTACAGAGATGTGTATGTATGCACATATACTCACTCACACTTTACTCACTGAGTCAGGGAGACGGAGACATCTGCTGAAAGGAGTGTTTGATGGCAGCAGTATGAGTCATTATGCTCACTCGCACCACAAGCATGCACACAGTAACACACACAAACACACACACACACGCACACACACACACACAAACACACCCAGGCACAAACAAACAAACTAGGTTAGAAGATAATAGAACAGCTCCAGGCTTCAAGACTTGACGTAACAACCATGCACTCAAAACCGAAAAAATAAAACACTTTTAATTATCCCAGCCTTCTGTTTTTCCTTTTATTTTTTTTTATTTCATCTCACAGTGATTATATTGTTTTGTATGAAGGGAATTGTCTGTGTCTGGGAGGCGAATTGGGGATATTAGGGAGGAGAGCTGTAGAGTGTATGAAGGACATTTCTTTTCTTATCTCCACTACTCTGCCACAGGGCTAGCCTTTGTTTTGCAATTGTTTTCTGTTTTTGTTTTTCCCGTTGTTGTGTGCTTCTGCATATACCCATCCATGTGTGCACATTGATCAGTGTTGTGTGTGTCGTTGTGCATGCCTGTGTGTGTTTATCTTCCTTTCTGCAAGTCGCCAGTGTATTAACACCGGTGTTTATTGCAGGGAGCACATGGCGCCCTACACCATCCCCGCTGGCCTGGTGCTGGTGGACGAGATGCCAAGGAATCAGATGGGCAAGGTCAACAAGAAGGACCTCCTGCGACACTTCTTCCCCTGAGGGAAACCACCTTGACAACGTACAGGTTCCTGGTGAAGAGCAGCAGATGTACGCCACTTCCCGACTGTCCCCGTCTGCTCCTTAGATCAGACACACATCACAGACAAGTGTGCAGAGGAAATACTAAGTAATGGAAAACACCTCATGGAAAATGACTTAACCTCTGAGATAACTTAATCACACTCACGGACACTGCTACAAAGGTAATTCTATTACATTGAATGCCAATTATTTCAAGCATTGTTTATCAGTCACTGTGTAAGACAGGTCTGGAAATCATCACTTTGATAGGTAATTTATTGAGGCAATATGAAACGGAACTCCACACAATGTGTGCCCAAATTGCAACTGAATTTATCAAGAAAAAGTCCAAATTAGCTGGAGTGGCTTCAAAAGTATCTTAGACATCAAGTACTGTTTATTGTTATACAACCTAATGTGACCCACTTTTGTAGGGTTTGCACATGTAGAGGTGTTACGGTTCCATATTACATACTGTATGGATTCTAAGCAGGTTAAGAGTGTGAAGTATGTTGCAGTTATGATTTATTGTTTACTAAAGCCAAAAACATACAGTACAAACGTTATACTATTAGAATATAGAACTGGGACTAACCATGTGTTTATAGTTACTTCAAAGTCAATATCTCCTTTTATGAACAGTCTTCACTCAGAAGAACTCTGGGATCCACTGTTCAATCTGCCTTATTGAGAGGGCAACAGCTAGTTTAGTCTGATTTGATGAATAATTCAATGTATCTTTTATCTGTTTCACTAAAAACACAGCTATACCTATTGGTGAAGAGGGTTTCAAGTACTCTTATTGGTTGGTTCTGATGTTTAATTTGGGAAAATGCTGTGATCAGAGAATACAGAATGACTTTTGGTGGTAGAGTGGTGTGATGTCTTAAATCAGGGTTCATTACAACTGCACTAAATGAAATAAAATGAACAATGTGGTGTTGGAAAAGTGTTTTCTCATTGATATGAGAAAAGTGTTTTGGAGTTATTTTTGTTTGCCACTTTTTCATAAACTACAGTGTTGTCACACTTGTTTTCTATTGGCGTGTGTGTCTGCGTGTGTGCGTGCGTGTGTCTGCAGCTGTGGTTACACAGGTGTGATAAGAGCCTGAAGGCGGATTCTCTAGCAAGGCACAACACCACAGCTGGATGCCCCGCACTCCATCTGACTAACCCTCTCACTCCGCTCACTCTTCTCGCCTCTCATCCTTTTTTCATCTCCGATTTTCCAATACTTCACCTCTTCTGTCTTCATCACAAGTCAAAACAGATTGCAGTGGCACCGGGACCAACTTGACTGTGAGGACTCCTTTTGAATGAGCCCTGGCGTGCTGCCAGACTAGGCTGAGAGTGTGTAAAGAGATGAAAGAAAATGCACAGAGAGGAGCAAAAAAATATGAAGTAGGACTGTCGGAGAGATTGGAACCTTAACAAGAGCTGGCTCAAGAAAGTTGATAGAGAGGGGGAAGACAGAAATGAAGATGTAGAAGAAAGTCCGCCTAGGGTTTTTAACAAGTGATATGCAAAGGATTTGGAGATAAAGACGAAAAGCACTAAAAAATAGGGTTGAGATAAACAGTTGTGATGAACAGCCAGAGAACTGAAGATGGAAAGAAACACAAGTGCAACCCCCAGCTGATACAATCTCCTGTCCACACACACACACACACACATACAGTGCACACACTTGTCCGCCCACAGTCACCAGAGACCTGATTAAGAGAGCAGAGCTATCGATCTGTGGGCTGGCAGGCTAGGATGGATGAGCAGGCAGGGCTGCAGGAGCACCAGAGGACAGCTTCAGTGCCCCCAAATCTCCCCGCCGCCCCACCCAACCACCCACGCCATAGCTGGGAGTCGGCCAGGGCCACGGGCGGGAAGGCTGGGGCTGCCTCACCGAGGCTGCAGCTATAGCAGCAGAGGGTCAAAAGTGAAGAGTGTAGAGCTGGTGTGCTGTAATAGACACATTCTACTGTAGGTGAGTGTGTTTAGGGGGGCACTCAGGACGAGTTCCAGTGCCTCCCCGGTGTACAAAAGGGGGATGGGAGGCTGGTGGATATTCCCTGGACTGAGCTTGATGGAGTACTTGTGCCCTTGAACCACATCCACCTCCCTCTCTCAAACACACACGCACACACACATTCAAACACTCCCTGCCTGTGTTTGCTGGAGCATGGTGGAAGAGGTTGTCTGCAGATGGCTGCTTATTGGGCCCCAGGGTCCTGGAGGGTGGGTTATTGGGGACACCGGTGAGGTTGTTTTCGTGTTTGAGACACGTGGAGAGTTCGGGCAGAATGGCAAAAGGTTTCAAAGAAGCAGGTGTTGTTATAAAGACATTACGGCAGAGTATAGTCGTTGTGGAAGTCTCTTGACTTTGTCACAGTTTCACTTTTATTGTAAGCCTGCCTGCGAGATGATAGTAATTTACTTTTCGAGACTAGTTTAGCTTCCTGTTCAGATGATGGACACATTAGGTTATAACAGGAGCCAGCTGGCATCACAAGCTAACAAAGGATTGCAATAGTATTACATTTCAAAGTAAGATTTTTATATTGCATCGAGCACACTGATTGAATGCCAGTTCATTCAATCATTGTTTCATTTTCTGTACCCGCTTTTCAGAGTTGTATCCCGGCATACACCTGGTTGAAGGCAGACAGAAAAGCTTGACAGTTTGCAACTTCGTCACACGGCTGACTGAGACCTATGGGCAGTCAATTAAAGGGGGACAGGTATGAACTATCCATATATGGACATTTCCTAAACAAGAGGGCTACAGATTATTTTGAAAAAAAACTTCTGCACACCTGACATGTGCGTCGGAGGAAGGTGCAATCTTGAAAACAACAAGAAAACCTCCCACACTCTGTCTATGTGTGTGGTGACGCTGCCCATGTACCTGATGTAGGTCGGACAGAGCGAAACGTTGTAATCAAAAAAACGTTTCAGCAGTAAGCGAGAGAGTGCGGAAGCTCTTCTCGTTTTCAAAAGAGTTTCACAATAAAAGCAATCAAAGAGCAGCTGAACACCATCTGATCTCCGGTGATTTAACCTCCAGGGTCGGTAGCTGTAGGCGCTGGATGTGGTTACAGGTGCAACGGAAGCCTTCTGACCACACCCAGCAGTGATGCTGCTGAAACACTATGACATTTTAGGGAACAGTCTTATTCTCATCATACTCGCAGCAAGAAAGCAAATTAGCGTGTTGAGGATTTCTTATAGCAATGTAATTATTCTAAAAACAAAAACATTACTTAAGAAAAGCGAAGGGAATATAAGTGAAACCTGTAAAAGTGTTTTTTTTGGGGTTTTTTTTATATCATTTGAATCAGATGATCTAACATTAACTAGTAAACTATTCCAAAGTTTAGAGGCACAGAGAGCCGAGGTCGAGCTCTGTGAAATATATTAGACACTGGTTAGCTGACCGAGAGTCTCACTTTACTACATGGATACAACGATTCAGAAAATGTTCTAACATGTCAAATTAAAACTTCACTACGCAGTCCATGCAGAGTGGTCAACACAGTCATTTGCTCCCTGTGCTCTGAGGATTTGCATTTTGACTTGTGCATACAGTACGTTTCGCTGAAGCTCATCCTCCGTCACTCTGACTCCACAGAGGTGTCAGCCTGCCCGTCATTCTGCTGTGAACATGAAAGCCGTCCATCATGAATGATTCTGGAGGAGAAAGAAGTTCCTCCCTCTTCTCTTTGAACACTGACTGCATAATAAACAGGTCAGACTGAAGTAATGAGCCGCAGAAACACAGTGGCCTCTGAGTTTGTGGCAGACTACTTATACACTGCTGCTCTGTTTGTTTTCTGTACATTGCCGCAACAAACAGGAAATAAGGCCACAATTATACAGTCAAACATTTACATGTGCACACTTTTGACAATCACAAAAGGCTTCGGGCCTGTAGCTACTTGATTAACATGACAGGCTTTATGGATGTAAGTGGGTAGAGAGAGGAGTGATGGGAGGATGACAGGCAAGGCTCTTCAGCCCCAGGGACACCCTGAGTATACAGTACACACACATACAAACACACATCAGTGAATCCAGAACCCCACCAGGTCCGTGCGGGTGCGTAACCGATGCTTGTAGTGGCAGGTTGTTGTTTACATGGAGCTCATGTTTATTCTAAAGCTACTTACACCTCACTGGCTCAGCCTCGGGCTTCGTTCCTGTGAAACTCCCGCTGACTCGCTCTCTGTTTTCTCTGTGCCTTTTTCCTCTGTTGACCTTTTTCCCTCTCTCTCTCTCTCTCTATCACTCCTTTTCTCCTTTCTTCTCCTGTCTGTCCCTTACTACCATCTGTTAATTATGTTTGTCTCGTTTTCTGTGATGTTTCACAACATGTTTTTTAAATGAAAGCGGCGACGAATCCAGCTATCCTGCTTGTTTAATCCGCACCGCTTCTTTGTCTAGAGGTGGAACGTAACTGATCACAGTTTACTCAATTTACTTTAAGGTACTTTACTTGAATAAATGTAATTTCCAGTTCCATTTTTCCCTAAATTAATCTAGCAGTTACTAACTACTTTTCATAAAGATTTTAGTAAGCATATGACCATATAAATACATTAGACTACCCAACAGTATATGAAGTAGTCAGAATCAGCTCCACCTCGACCATCTACAACATCAAATACTGCTTACATATGAATACATCAGCAATAATGATCCAAGGATATATTAATATAAGACTAAAAGGGACAATTCTTAGAAATGACTATTGCGGTATTTTTATATTGTGCTTTTGCTACTTTTACTTAAATAAATAATTGAATTACTTCTTCCACTTGCACACAGCTAAAAAACTTTTTAGTCAAAAAAATGAATAAAACGCAATGAATCAATAGTGAATTATCATGTTCTAGCTCTCATAACTCGGCCCACTCAACAATAGAGAGAGACAAGGTCATGAGAGAATAAATAGCAGGCGGACTAGCTAATGATCTATCATCCTGGACAAGCGGCTACACCCCAGAGCAGGCTGGCTGACAAGATCATTAATAAAAGCTGCTGGGAGAGTGATCGATCGGCTTGATGGATGATCAGAGCCACAAATACTATAAAACACCTGGATGTCAAGCCTTGTCTCTTTGAAGAGAGGGAGGGAGGGCCTAAAACAAAAAAAAAAAATCCAGAGCCCAACAGGGAGTCGTCAGAGGGGGGATCAAACCCTGACGCTCAACCTCTGTGCAGTGCTGGAAAATGAATTCAGCGCTGCTGCCACGTGCGTGACTTTGTGCGTAGCCGTGCTGTATACCTCTGCGTTTGATGCAGTCAGTGTGTGTTGTCGTCCACAGAAGCTCAGTGTGAGAGCATCAGTGTAATTTGAGGTAGATCAGGGAGTCAGCAGGTGTCGTGCTGTACAGCCTGCTGCAGCAGTCCACCATGCTGTAATGGGAGGTATTTATTATTGACGTGCTCCCTTCACACCATTACTGAGCTCTGTGGTGGTAATCTGTGTCCCTACCACGTATCTGCACTCCCTCCTTCATCTCTCCTCTTTCTCCCTGCTCTATCTGTAGTATCTGCCAGTGTGTTACAGTGTCTCTTTTGTCATCTACACACACACACACACACACACACACACACCTTACTCAGCAGTACATCTCGATTCCTAATCTTTTTCAGTGAGAGAGAGAGAGAATGAGTTCAGAAGGAGTGTAGTCTCCTCGCATGGCTGCGTGTATCAATATCTGTACATTGATCTGGCCTCGCCTCTCCTCCTCTATTGGTCCAGATATAGATTGGTTTTCCCAGCAGGTATCTGTGCCTAGAATCTGACTGATGGGCGGAGAGTGTAAGGGAGGGTGTATTGAACCAGGGTGTCCCACATGCCACTACAGTGTGTTAGACTGCTAAGCAAAAACCACTGGGAGGAGGAAAGGGGAGGGGGGGGGGTTACACTTCATACACTGGGAGGAGGAGCGACACTTTTATCAGTTTCTGAATCTATGCAGTGTCAAAGATAAAGGTGTGTATGGCTGCGACCGTCTTTTTCATTGTCACATTATCACTTTTAGATGAATCCATTAATCGTTTAGTCTGCTCTGTAAAATGTCAGAAAATAGTGGAAAATGCCTCATCACATCCTGCAAATTGAGTCAAAGCCGACTTCTTGACGTCCAACCAACAAAATCTAAAATCCAAATATTTGCAGTGTTATAAAACACGTTTGAGAAGCTGGAACCAGATACGCTTTGACAGCTTTGCTTGATGAATTATTTTAACAATTAATGGTTTATCAAAATTGATTTTCTTTTAATTGACTTATTGTTTCAGCACTAAAAGTGTGTCAACAGGATGTGGGTCGAGGTGTTCGACCCTTAAATGCACGTTGTTCTGCCAAACATTCCTACAGTGTACATTCCTACAATTTAAGTAACACAGATTTAGGCAGAATTAACTGTATTAAATCCCCAAGAAACATGTTTTTGGCAATATACTGTATATAATGGATGACAAAAAAATTTTTTTTTTAATGTGTTGATATCTTCCAATCTGTTATGTTTTATGTTTGTATACATGTTGCATTGTGTTACACATAAGCTAATTTAATCACTGTGTTAGTGACGTACCAAACACAATTGCATCACAAATCGTGGTCACAAAAAAAAAGACACTTGCATAAGATTTTTTTAGAGAAAAAATGCTAATAATAATATTATATGCATACATTTTTTACATTTTGACAACAGATTATTGTGAGTAATTAGTCTGTTGAAAAGAAAAAATGTTGGCATTTAAGGGTAAGCAACAAATGAAATGATTTATAATAATAAGTATTAGATCAACTGCTGTTGTGTTTACTGTTTGTACATGAAAGCATTAATTTAATGGATGAACTATATAGTAAATAAAAAGGGGTGTAATCTGAGTTTATGTTGGTTGTGTGTGTGTGTGTGTGAGGGGGAGATGTTTAATGTGTGAATGCATTTTGTCTCTATGTGTCTGTGCTGTTGCCATCAGTGCCTGACCATAAATCAGAGGCCCTCAGGCCGTGGGATTGCCCAGCTCGTGGCTCCATGTGTAATTACAAAGCTGACATTTAAACAGCAGCAGCCATATTTCACTCTCGCCAGCGCTGGACGCAGAGTGGTCTACGGAGTAAAAGTTTTCAACAAAGAAAAAAAAAACCAGGAAAAAATCAATAAGAGATAGAATGCATTCTAATGCCTTGTTAATGGACCCGCATATTAATTATTCAACGGTGGCCATTTTGTCTGCTCATTAAAGTGGCAGCTGAGAGAGAAATGTTCAGCATTACTCTGCCCTGCTCTGCTCGGGCAGCACTGCTTCTATAAGAGATGTTATCTCTGTCACATATAACTGATTTTTTTTTTTGTTTAATGGTCAAATGCACCATGTAATGTCGGTCATTTTAGCTACTTGTGTGAGATCCCTTTTGGTTTTTAAGGACGGTTTATTCCATTCTCCTCGTTGTGGTTGTCACCCGCAATTATTGCAGCTTTGACTCTAGCACATCTCTGTGACATGGATATATTATATTTCTTCACACATAACTTCCCCCACGTTTGCCGTGTCAGAAACCATTTTGGGAAATGTTGGAAATCATCGTGCACGCTTAAGTAACTGAGGCAGACTGAGGGAGAGTCAGAATATAAGAATGACATCACCTGATAACACCAGCTACTTACAATGTCTCTTGTTTGTGTTTATACACAATTTGTTTTTTATAAAGCAGCGTTTGCGTGTCTGTATACAGACAAGTTCAACTTACTGCAAAAATGTTGACTTTAATAACTAGTTAACATAGCAGATAATCAATCTGGACCCTAAACTTAAAACTTTGCTAAATAAAACGACGAAAGATTTGTTTCTATTCCAAATATGTTTTGTTTTTTTTAAATCTTTAATCGTCATTGTATTGAATGTCATCTGTGGCATTCAACATATTGATAATTACTGATTCAGAGGCTGTACTACAAACAAGACCAATTATCTCTGTCACTTTTGAGTGAAACTTCACAAGAATTGTAATGTAAATGTAATGCTTTTACAAACATGTAACCACATTTTTATATACATTATTAGTAGATTGACAAAGTCTTTACTCCAGGAGGGGCCAGCAGCGTTGAGGGCTACTATTGGCAGTGTGGGCCAGTAGTTAGGAGATCTATGTGAAGTGGGAGCTGTGAGACAGGGGAAAAATTAAAATTCCTCTTTGGCCTGCTGTCAACCTGCGTCTGCTGACTGCTCAGAGGAGCTGCTGCGTGACGGGATTCCTAATGACACTGCAGCAGCCATTGCCACAAATTGCTTTGACTTGATTTATTTCTCCTTTTACAACCCCCCCCCCACTCACCAGCTCCACCACCCAGCCACCCACTACTGCTCCTCCTTTCTCCCAACAACGCCATTCAAGCATTCAGTTTATCTCTCTGTCTCTCTCCCTCTGTCTTCACAGACACATATACTGTGTGCACATGGGGCACCATCTCCTCTTCTGCACCATGCCAGTGGCACGGAACATCTGTCTCTAGGTCCCCCTGCCACACAGTGTTAGAGTCAGGGGAGGTCGCTCACTCGACTGGCCAGTCTGGAAAGGCCTGTGGGCAGAGCAGGGCAGGACTGGCTCGCATATGAGGGCGTCCAGGCGGAAACTTGTCCCCGGGTCCATCCTGCTTTGCCTGCCTCATGCCATTTGTATCTGTGTGTGTGGCGAATTTTTGGCGAGTGTAGACAGTGATTTTGTAGGTCAGAGGGCACCAAGGCATCAAAAACAACTAAAGGCTGATTCTATGTGTCCTCTTGCTCTGTGCGCCTTTTGCTGAGCGTCTCTGACGCTTGTGTCTTTCTGTTTGACTTTGTGAAATGTGTGTGTGTGTGTTTGCCGCGCGCAAACCAGCATGTGTGTCATTCATTCTTGCAGCAGTGCATAACTAGCAGCGATGCATCCCTGTGCTCAGCCACTGTTTGGCCAGTTTTAATCTCCTTACATTTAGACTGTTTAAATAGTCTCAGTTCAGTTAAGTTCCTATTTACCTAACCAAAGTGGAATACTATCAGAGGCAGCAGGCAGTAGTCTGCCAGTCACACAGCAGATAGCTCCTTCATGCAGCGACAACCCAGATAAGTGGGAATGTGGGGAAAGTACTGTTTAATCAAACAGTGGAGGGAATAGGGAATGAGCGCCGGGGGACCGGGTTGTACCAGCTATTCACACATCCAAGTGTGCAAAGCTCTTCTTAAGTTCTTACTAGCTAGCTTCAAACTAGTGATTTACTAAATTGGATTGCACCTTTCCATATTGCACCCAATGTGTGTTCAGTTTATCACGCGTTTAATAACGCCTGTGTGGAGAGGCGCTGGCCGGGTCAGACTCTCCGTCAGTCATATGATACAGTCATGTGACTGTCTTGCTTGAGTTTACTTCAATGTGAACCGTATTATTATACGTAATCGTTACTTAGTAGGAAATATGAAGTACATACTGATTGAATATGTAGTATGCAGTACATAGTATGCGATTTTTGTCGGTTGGTTCATGTAGCTACGTAGGTTACAGTTACACTAGGTAGTTAGTGAGTGTAAATATTAAGTATAAAACTCATCTCTACGTACGAGATAGTTATAACTAGATTACGTCTAAACTTGGAGAGAGTAGGTGCAACAGGCTCCTGGTGAGGGTAAAGGTTCTACTTTCTATCTTCTTCTTTCTTGCTCTTAAATTTCTATTTCCTCTTGAATTTCCACGTTTTTTCTCCCTCAATCACTCCATTTCGATATGCTTAACTGTCTCTCTCTCTCTTTTATATCCATCTATCTTTTTCCATGCCCTTTTCAGGAGGTGGGGTATTTATCATCTTTATACCTGGAGGTTTGAGGGCCATGCATTGGCCTGATAGATGGGCTAGCCACTGATGTGCAGCCACCTCAGGAGACACAAACCAGACAGCTATTTAGGAGCTGAAGACACATTGCTTTTCTTTTATTGTTTTCAAACTGCAAGGATGTGTGTGTGTGTGTGTGTGGGTGGGTGGGTAGAGGGAGGTTTAAGAGGAGGTGGAGGAGGAGGAAGGAAAGAGAGGAAGAAAAAAAAACAACAATAGCAGATGCTCCTTGGCTGTCCAGAAAAATGTAGCAACTGTGCACAAGATGGGCTATTATCTATCTACAGTGTATCACTATGTTGTTGACAAATCAATGGCTCTGACAGTGATGACTCTGTGTTACAGCAAACATAAAGCACTCAGACAGTCTCCCTACCTGCTATGGAGACTGCAGCAAGGGAGCACTCGGGGCAAGGGTACTCATAGCCTGGAGGGGTGTGTGTGAGTGTGTGTGTTTGTGTCAGTGTGTGACAGGGGGAGTTTTCATTGAGCCAATTTGTGTTTCCTGTGCTCGCGTGCAGGTGTGGGTATGAAAATGTAACGTAAGGGGTTGCTCATGAAAGCTTCATGCCATTGATCACGCATTATGAATCATACATATTATTGCTAAGGCTACATTTTTTAACATTAATTAGAAATACCTCTCAGTCTGATCTGGACATTTTCCTAGTTTCCAGAAGCACTGGGGGCAGCACAGCGCTCTAATTCTTTAATACAAATCACTCTTTTCACGAGCAGTCTGCAAAGGCTTTAATGTGAGACTTGACCTGCTCCTGGTTAAAGCTGCTCTGCACTAATATCCGGCGGACTAGAAATCTTCAGACAGGGTTGTAACGGCTCAATGAGGAACCACAACCACCGCCTGTAGCTGAACGTGCTACAGAACGCTAATCCATTCATGCAGCATACTGTACAGAGTACGTGGGATTTATGGTTAACATGCAACATGCATGCAGAGACAGGGAGGTGGTGCGCTCCAGTCGGCACGTACTGAGATATCATCTCTGTGTGGAAACTGTGTGAGTCGGAGATGGGGGGGGATGGGATGTAATGAGTTAGCCAAGACTTGCATCGTGAATCCCAAGAAAGGAGGAGGGGGGTCATCTGAGTTTGATTGACAGGTAGTCTCAAAGCCCCCTGTGGCAAATGCCAGGGGCAGGTCACTGGGGCGAGAGCACCGTTACCCATACAGATATAAACGCTTGACTGCTGTCTTTGGCATATGGGCCTCTCGTTGCTCAGGACACATGAGCCCAATGGTTTGTCATCTAGAGTAAAAAAGATGACAGAATTCCACAGAGAAGAGAGATTCAGTAATGCCGGTTTATTAGTTTATTCACTTATCTTTCAGGGACAGCTCACATTGATGCGCCGAAAAATTGTAAAATGTGCCAGTTTTTCATCTTGTCTCCCTGCTCAGATGTTAAAAGGCTCCGTAGAGACTAAATGTATTACTCAAAGCTCCGAAATTGTCTCAGTTACATACAATTAACTCAAAAGATAGCATGCAGTGTACAAAGAAATGTACATACAGATCAACTACAGCAGAGCTTGTGACGGAAAATGAACATTTTAGGGCATGTATAGTTCATAAATCCCTGTATCATGTAAAAAACAAGGAAACAAATCTTTAATCAAAATGTTAAACACCACTTTAAAAAATATAATGACAAAATAGCAGAAAATGATCAGGGAAAGCACAAACGCGGCAGATTGGATTGTGCTATACCTGGATTGATTCACCAAAATTACAAAAAAAAGCATATTTGTTCAAATACCCTTAGTGGTGTCTAGCCAAGTAGATAGATTTTATACTTATTTCTCCAGGTTTTAAAATTGTTGCCTCCATCGTAAAAAAAAAAGAAATTGAAGTGAATGAAAATGCATTTTAACAAAGCACTGAAAATGTTCAAGTAACAAAGCTAAGCATCTGATTTTCCAAAAAAGAAATACTCTTTTTGGTAAACACATTTTATATTTATTTTGTATGAAAATATAAAAGAAAATTGTAAAATATCAATAGAACTGGTGATAAAAAATGTAATTTCGGTTCATGTTGTACAAATTGAGCAAGGAGATACTGTATGTCATTTCCGGTTACCATCTTTTTTTTTGATATAGAAAAAAGAGGCAAAACCTTTATCATGCAGCAGACTGGACATTTTGTCATCTAGATACTACGAAGAGTCTTTGGCGATTTTTTTAATACATTCAGAACAGAGATAGATGCCGATTATCAACATTATGGGTAAAATCGAAAATCAGATGCTTATCTCTGTGACTCAAATGTAATGTTAATACATCATGAGCAGCACAAACTGACTATGACTTCATATGGACACTATTACTGCAAGTTTTGAGAAGCAGAAAGCAGTACTCCATCTCCCCGGGGTGAAATGCCCCCCACACCCCTCAGCAGTGGGAGGTCTGAGTTCATGGTCAGCTACAGGACAGCATCGCTGCTGAGTGCAAACACTCTGAAGGACAGTACCCGTACTCAATACACCACCCTGCTGCCCAAATAACAGAGGCTCCAAAATCTATTGTGATGTTAAGTGAAGAGAAAGCTGCAGGGGGACAAAATCACGCCGGAAGTAAAAGCCCCGTGAGTTTAATTCTCGACTCAACTAAGCGCCGCCTCTGATGTTATCCGTGCACAGGGAGAGGAGAGAGAGGACAGGCGGAGCTGGAGGGGTTAAAAGGGAACAACGTCAGCGGCAAACAGGCAAGAAGACAAGTGTCGACAGCGACAGGAAAAAGACGGAGGCTGCCCATGTGCCTATGTCTCCTCCACCCGACCCCCTTACACCCCCTGCCCCCAACCCCCTCCACCGCAGACAAGCATATGTGGGCTGACAACATGACATTGCCAGTGAAGAGAGGGAGAGACAGACAGAGAGAGAGAGAGAGAGAGAGAGAGAACAAGAGGGTGGACCAGGAGCCCCGGTAGCCCTGACATCTCCAACTCTGACAGCTGATGGAGGCAGATTAGGCTCACGCACGCACACAACTGTCAACCACCTCCCACCCACACCCATCCCCATCCACCCCTCACCTCAATTCTCCCTCCCCCCATCCAAAAAGCCACGCAGAGGCCCTCCTCCAATATTCTCCATGCCTCAACTGCCTCTCCTCTCTCCATCCTTCCTCCCCCGGCCACGCAAAGAGCAGCACTGACTCCCAAACTCTCCTCCCTTTAGTCCTTTTCGTCCACATACACAAAAAAACACTGAGACAAACACACACTTTCACATTAATTTCTTTCTCCAGAGAAAGTGAGCATCACAGGCTCAGCACTGAGGGGATGAGGGGTTTGCATCACCCAGAGCTTTGTGAATTTGTACTGATGCAATGTTTATGCTTTTGCTGCAGCCAGCTATGACCCGGCCATATCGATAGCCAAGGTCTAACAACCGAATCAAGATGCAAGTCAGAAACAACAACATCGAGACCTGACAATTTAGAGCAAGTTCACGCAAGGTGTTTGCCTATTACCGTGCACAGCAGATATACATTACTGTAATGTCTGTAATCCCCATGACTCAGGTGCCCTCACACAGCCCAGACGCCTCCTGTGGGGTTAGCTAGACGTATGCACACACTTAGCTGATGGATTACCTATTTATGTACACATAACTTCCCCGTGCATCAACGTTTTTTTGGGGGGGGTTTTCGCACTAGTTTGTTATCTCACTGTGAATAACAGGATCTATTTTGTCTGGTTGGAAGTTATTGTTTAAAAGAGGGAGAAAAGAAAGACAGCAGAAAGCCATTTTGTGGGCGTGTATTTGTTGCTTGTGTATTTCTGTGTGAGAAACAGAAAGCTCACATTTTACTCTGTGACAGATAAGAGGGAAAGAAAGAGTGTGTCGCGTGCGTGTGCGCGTGTGCGTGTTTGTGTGTGTGTTTGTGTACTGAGGCAGACATCCACCCTGGGACAGTATGTCATCGATTGAGCTGCAGGAAGAGGCCTATTATCTCCAGCCATGGTTCAAGCGGGGGAGTCAAGTGTGTCATATGTGTTGGCTCTAATTGGCAACCCACCCTGGTAGAGGCTGACTGGGGCGAAGGCAGAGCTGCAGTAACCCAACCACCTCCCGCCCTCACACACTCACCTCTGGAAATGTTACACTGTGCGACTCAAGGCTTTTGTGTTGCTGTTGTTTTTTTCTCCACTGACAAAGAAATTACAGATTTGTAAATGGAGTGCAAATACATATTCAGAGACATTAAAGAAAGCAGTTTGTTCAGTTGACTATAATGCAGAGATCATTATCATGTGTGTTCTATGTAGCGTGGATACTGGTGCATGTTGCAAGGCTTTTGTGTCTGCGATGTTTTGATTAGCAGACTGCACTCTGCTGCCTCAGTGTTGCATTGTGAGTCAGTGTCTGTTGTTTTTCGTCCTCAGGGTCATTATTTGTTCTATTCTTCAGACGGATGTCTTATTAGACAAACCCTCAGGTCTCACAAGTTTCCCATCTCTCCTGCTCCAACTGAATGTTTGGCTGGTATAACACTGCCCTCTGCAGGTGTACAAAGACACATCATTTGCTGCAAAAAAGTAGAAAATACTGCCATCTCGAAAAAAGGCATATATTACATTACAGGTCATTTAGCAGACGCTCTTATCCAGAGTGACTTACAGTGAACTAACTACAGGGACAGTCCTGGAGCAAGTCAGGGTTAAGTGCCTTGCTCAGGGGCTCAATGGTGGCAGCCTGGTGTTGAACCCACAAACCTCTGGTGTTCTATTTGAAGGTCTAACCACTATACCACTGGTAAGTAGACTACCACCACATACAAACTATATAAACATACAAACTAGACAGAACTCAACTGTCTACAACAAACTGATGCACATATTGGAGAGAGAGAAAAATGTGTGCAGTATATCTAGTGTAAAATGTCTTATTCAGCCTCGCATGTCCTATACTGAGATAGATAAGAACTACTTCACTTTTAAGTTGTTTTTTTTCATTCGTTTGTTTGGTTTGTAATGCTCCACCTGAGTAGTAATCACTCAACATGCACTTAATATGAAGAGGAGATGCGATAGAACATAGGTGAATGTCATACTCGTTGTACTCAATATGAGTAGTTGTTCAACAAATTTGCAACGTTTTGCAAAACTGCAAACTTTGGCGAATGTGTTGGCAGTCGATCGTTGACTCACACTGATGATTTCTATTATACATGCAGGAATTATAATAGTGCTTTGCAATGCACTTCAGAGGGAGTTAGAGCTTTGGCCTAATTAGCCACTTACTTAGAGGCTGCAATACTTTGTTGGCACTGGAATTGACTTCCTGTTGAAGAGGCAAGCAGGCAAAAAAATAACCCTAATACGAACTTAAAGTAATAACTAAGTAATGTTTTTTCTTTATCCAGGAGCGTCCCAGTAGCTCAACTGGTGGAGCTGGCGCCTCATGTTCTTAACATCGGCCCGTTTATACCCGACATGCGGCCCGGTGCTGCATGTCGTCACTTTTCTGTCTCTCTTTAGCTGTAAAAAAAACAATAAGAATATATATGTGTGTGTGTGTGTGTGTGTGTGTGTGTTTAGGTCTTACTATATATAAGCACTCCTGTATAAAAAGCGTTTTTTTTTCTGAATCCGAGCCACCACAGCCGCTAACTGTAGCCGAAGCAGCCTCCAGGCACGTTTTTTTTTTTCTTTTTTCTTTTTTTATTGGGAACTAACGTCGCGTTACACGGACCCTACAGCCCCCAGTGCCACAGCAAACACACAGAAGGCTAAGCTCCATGTGAAGATGATCAGATAGCAGTGTTATTTTAACCTGCTCTCAGAGTTCCTGCAGCTGACTGACAGGCCTGGCACAGGAGTAAAACATACACAGTAATATATAGCAACACTGGAAGAGAGAGATATATAGCTGTAGAATACAATGCACAATATAAAGAAGGAATTAGAAATCACTAAAAATGACAATATAATAAATATGCCAAACTACTGCAAATAAAATATGAAATTTAAACATAGGATAACTTTTTTTTAAACATCTGTACATTGAGATTGTATTGAGCCAGTAGTAGAGGTGAAATACCCCTTATTTCTCTGGAGCAGGGGGCTCGGAAATACACTTTGCAAAGTGGATATTGATGAACATATGACACTTTGACTAAAAATAATACACAAATCTTCAACAGTAGATTTCCAGATGGTTTACTCTATCTGTCATTGGTGCCAGTGATAGAGTGTTAAAACCAAATACAGGTTTCCTCTGTCTGCCCCCAATATTCATCATTAATAGTGTTAATGTCTCCCTGGTGAGCCAGACTGCTCCCAGGTTGGGTTCCTTATTTCCTGATCAGTGGGGCTCCGGGCCACCTGTCTGTTCAGAGGGAGATTATGTAGTGGCCTGACTACGGCTTCAAGAGCACCGCAAGTGTTCGTCGTTATTATCACCTCAGTGGGACCCCGAATCACAAAAGCCTTTACAACCAGTGATCTCATTTCGTGTTCTGCTCGGTCTGATATTCCTCAGTAATTGACAATGTGGTGCAGCGCATAAAAGCTGCTTTTGCAAGTCATCTTCATTCCTATATAATTAACTTGCACATGAAGTACACACTACATGTGTAGTGTGTACTACCCATAAATATGCAATGCTATTGTGCAAACCTTCTTTTCAGAGTAAAACATTTAAAATAATTTGACCTGTTAACTGACTTGAAGGGATAAATCTTTTACCTTCATTTGTAATAGACTAAGTTTTCCTTTCTTTCTGGATGACTAGTTTGGCTAGTTGAAATAGTTGCATAACTAGCAATGCATGGCAGTATACTAATCCCAGTTAAACATCAAATCTAATTTATTTATACAAGGAAAAAGTCAAGTCAAGTAAAAGTCCTTCATTTAAAATGGTAAACTTAAGTCAAAGTACCAAGGTATTATCAGCAAAATGCACTTTATGTATCAAAAGTAAATATATTCATTATGCAGAAACACTCCTTTCAGAGTTTTGAATTATCCACAATACATTGTGTTATTGTATTTTATTATTTAATGTTTGTCAATCTGTAGCTGATTTTAGGTGCTTTATACACTACTTGTTAGTTTGAAAATAAAGCACTGTCACATATTATAATCCCCTCATATGTTTTGTCTGTAAAATTTTAATCTGAAACCTAACTAAAGCTGGCAAAAAAAAATATAGTGGAGTAGAAAATACAATATTTTGTGCAACCGAAGAATAAAGTAGCACGAGATGGAAATACTTAAGTAAAGTACAAGTAACTCAAAATTGTTCTTAAGTACAGTACATAAGTTAGATTGCACCACTGACTTTATGTCAATGATGTGTCAACAACTTGTTCTACTGCCCCCACGTGGCCAAATAATCAATGAATTCTCCTCTAAATAATGGGAGGATTATTTTAATCACAAGACAAAGAAGGGGATGTACGCAGTTCATTCAATAATGCAGCAATTAAATCCTTAAATCAGGTGTATTGAATGTTAATTTCCATAATGAGTACCCTCTTAGTTTTAACAGGCTACTTGTCCCTTTGTAATCATACTGCTGGTCTTTCTGCCGCCAGTGGGCAGCAGAGCACTGTCTCTGAATCTGTAGACATGTTTTTTGGTCATTTGTTTTATCTTTTAAACTTCAGCATCACCTTTGGATCTGGTTTTATTTATGACCCACACGTGAATACCCCCTGATACAGACAAACATTGTAGTGGGCACCCTACATCCTTCCAGCACCGCATGAAATGTCTGCATGCGCTCTGGTATGAGAGCCTGTTGTTAGGGAAGTGTGTGTGTGTGGGGAGGTGAAGGAAGACAAACATCAGGGCCATTCCTGCCAACTGCCTCTGCCTGAAATGACAGAGACAGGTGTTGTAAAATCACTCCTTTACACCAGATCTCTCACACACACATAGACACTTGTGGACACAACGACACATGGAAGCATGCCGACACCCACTCAGCACGGCACAGTCCGCCTGCCAGCACACTCAATTATTTCACTGCTCTACTTTCTAACATGAGACTTTCTAATCCGTGGTACCAACAGTATCTCTATCTCCTGTGTAACTGTACATTCATAACTCAGAGCCTTTTATAAGTTGATTCCTTGTTTATGACTATAACTATAACTAGTGTTCGCTGGTTTTCAACAGGAAAAGGCATCTGTCCCACAAGTAGGTAGGCCAATTTGGTCCAAAGTTGTTTACTTTCTAAAGAACTGTATCGACCTTTGACCTCTGAGCAGACTTGCTGATCGGGTGTTGAAAGTAACGCTTAGGAGATCTAACCGTCCCATAATGCTAAACACACATACACAGAGTCGGTTGCCTGAGACACCTGTACTCCATTGCTCATGGTAGTGTTTCTGTCAAATTTTAAGCATCGCAGACATGGCGATCTCTGCTTTGGCATCACCCATTGAGCGCCATATATCTTCATCTTCTGCTTTGACACGAGTGTTCAAAATAGCAGGAGATCAAAGAGTTCTGGTTGAATTTTCCGAATGTGTGAGGGCACGACACGGACCACGCCAGACAGCGAGGTTACGTATGCGGCCTTACGACATGAAGGTTGATCCGGACAAGATGGATTTAGGAAGAAAACGAGTGCTAAGCTACTTAAGTCTTTGAACACAAGAGTATTTGTGTGCTGTCTAGTGGGAGCTGTTAAGGAAATGTTTTTATTTCTATGTTCCTCTCAGTGTGGCAGCACAGACGTCAAAACACTCATGAACAGATCAATGTAGAGTCGTCAAGGAACCGTTGAATCAATTTGTGTGGCAACTTAGTCCAGGATTGATATCATTGGCTGTTTTTCAGTTTCACTGAGAAATGAAATAGTCTATAATTGTAACTTTTTAGCAAGGGATAAACCAATGCTCCTACAAATAAAAATAAAAGGATTCTGGTATCTGTGACTGGCCGAGCTGCCTGTCAACCTCCCTATCAACCTCCCTGTCTGCCTACCTGCGCGCACTCTGCCGCGCACTCTGCCGTGCACTCATTGCGCGTCACCGGAGTCTTCGACAAGCTTCTAGCTTGATAGCTGCGTTTGCTAACAATAGCCATGTTCGTTGCTTAAATATCATTTCTGTGGAGTGGGTTTAGAGGGAGGCCTGAACGGACGGGCAGTGATGCCAAATTTGCGACTTTCTCGCTAGATTTAGAGATTTAGACTTTTGGAGCTAGTGCTGATAGCTACCTTCATTGGAAAAGAGCTGGCAACGTTGGCTGGGTTTTTCGGTTGGATCATTTCAAATCTCTAGCTTACTCTTGCTTGCTTTTCCAGTGTTACCAAACTATAATTTCATTGTCAAATAAAGCAATTCAATGTCAATCTAAAGTGAAAGAGCTCTGGATGCATTTGCGAGTTGTAGAATAGTTCTTTATAGAGCTGAACTGAGTAGTCGATTCATTGATTTATTAGTCGATCGACAGAAAAATAATCGGCAACTGTTTTGTTGATCGATTAATTGTTTAATAATTGAGTAATTTCTTAAAATCTGGTTTCAGCTTCTGATTGTTTCTGCTTCTGCTTTTCTGTTTTGGACAATTGGTCATTTCATATATCCGACTTTTGTATGTGTCCAGATTTTACGTATTGTCTTGGCTTTCTTTCTTTCTTTCTGTCTCTCTGTAAACCACTACTGTTTTCAAAAGTGTTCAAGTTTACTTCAACTGGTGGAGACAGTGTTTCTGTCTACACCACCAACAGCTGCCCTGCTTCTCTCTTCATCTCCCTCACTCCCTACCTCTCTCTCTCTCTCTCTCTCTCTCTTTCTCTCATCGCTCTGTGAGTGACAGCACATGTGCTGGGGTACATGGGAGGGCCGCTGCTGAAATTCTAACCCCTTACCCGACGACTGTGAGACATGGACAGGGAGGAGCTTTGAGAGACAAACGCTGGGAGAGGAAAAGAGGGTGTGAGAGACAGAGAGACAGCAAGAACAGGAGGTTAGAGAGAAGGAAAGAGAGGGGAAGGAAAGTTTAAGGGTTTGGCCTTTCCACCCAGTAGATCCACTCAGGAGCCCAGTTCTTAGTGGAGGAGCCTCAGATCTTTCAGTCATCAGGGGTCTGTTCATACTGAGTCTCTGAGTGCAGGTACTGAGGATGGCGGTACGGATGTTGATGATATGTGTGCTGGGCGCTCTGCTTTGTCAGGTAAGAAAACAACCTCGTCTCTTCATAGCTGCTGCCGACTCAAATGAACAAAATATGTTGATTTACGTGAGTGTTAAAGTGCTCTTGTGTTTGTTTTCTGTGTTTTGTGGGCGAGAATATCTTCGGTTGTTGGTTTAGTTTACCTTTTGACTCTATAAAAGACTTAGAGCACAGGTGCGTGAGCAATAGAGCTAGTGTAGTGTCACTCTCCATTTTCTCATTGCTATAAAAATGGCCATAATAGCAAGTAATTGCACCTATGGATTGGATAGGCTGCTGTGAAGGCTCTGCACTTGCATTCGAGCTGTGAAACTCTCCCCACTCTGCTGTATGGATTCAGCCTGCCTCAAAATGTCCTGCCCCTTCAGAGTGTTATCCTTGGTTAGAGAATAACCTTTAGCTGGCCCGCTCTTCAAATACACAGTTTATGTTTTTACCTGAGTGATGTCTTCAACCAAACATCAACTGATTTTCAGCAATAGAGGCACTAAACTGGCCCTGCAATCAGAGGTTGCGGCTGATCTAAACATTTCATCCTGGTTGGAAAGAGGATGATGAAGTGTTTTGAGGAGGACGAGACTCCAGATGTGTACACAGGGCTCAGGGCATCATTAGCAGCCGCTGTCAGCACACGGCATTATGAGATCTAAAATGGATGACAATGTAAACTGGCATATTATCAACTGCACTTCCAACCACCATCAGTCTTTCTTTCTGTTTGAAGAAGTAATGGAACCCAAGTTGGGAGGGTGAGTGAGTTGGCCTCCAATGATTCTTGAGGGAAGTCTTGCTATGATGTGCTCTATAATTCACTGTAAATGTTGCAGATGCTATGTAGCTGTAGAAATTAATAATCCGGATCTTCTCAATCAGTGAAGTGTCCCTGCCCTTCAAAAATGGCTTCACATTTCCAGTTTACGTGTTATAGAAAGTCTTTAATGATGAATGTATGCAGCTTTTGTGGTTCATATCCCGTGGCTTATTGATTGTGAAGATAATCACTCGGAATATATGTTGTCTCTTTTGAACGTTTCGTAAACCACAGGGTGTATCAGTGAGGCTTAAGCGCTCAGTTTTTTGGTCAAATCCTCAGGACCTCAGTAATCATTTTATTTATGACCTTTCATAATAATAAAGCCCTTTATGATAACTAACCCTGTGAATAACTTGAAAGCCCTGTAGACCCTGAAGCGTGACCTTTAAGGTGCGAGATCCTTTAGGCTGGATGCAGATATCAGAGAACTACTTAAGCCCTGTGTGGTCAGGCAGATATGGGGTTAAATTGCACATTCAAATGCCAGAGGTGTTACAAGCCCAAGATACCCAAATATAAAAAGTGTCTCTCTCAGTTTCTCTTGCTGTTTTCTGACCTGTTTTATAGAATGAAATAGTGGAGGCTTGAAAGGTGGCTCTGAAAAGTGTATAGCTGACACATGGAACAGCAGTGTTAATAGACTCCAATGGTATCCCAATGTCACCAAAAAAAAAAAAAAATGCATCAAAACATCTAAAACCACCAAATAAATCACTAAATACATTACGTCCAGCAAAGTTATTGAAATCCAAAGAAACTCCAGTGAAGCCTCCACTATGAAACTTCTCAAAAGCACCTTTCAAGACTGCAGTAGCTGAAAACTACTGTCAGTGAAGTATTGGTTTAATGGGTAACTCATGGCTCATCATTAATAGTGGCCTTTCACAGAATCTTAAGTCCCTTTTTTCTCTCCACGTTGAAAGAGGAGAATTGCTACGTGCTTAACAACAGTTGCTAAAAGGAGAAATACACAAACAAGAAATACACAAACAAAAGAAAATTGTTGTTGTTGTTGTATCATTGTATCACTTCAGAAACAAAAATGCACATGTTGTCTTTTCAGGTTGCAGCGGCCATGTTGGACAAATACACAAACATTTTTGGACATGACTTCTACTAATACATGCTTCATAAGTAAAAGCAAAAGAAGTTATTTTATTGAATTTAACCATCAGCAGCTGTCAATCTAATCCAAAGGCTTTGATCCGTGTCACCTGATAGCTTTCAGTTGCTCTCTTATAATTTTCAGTGAGCTGGTGTTGTTATGAACTGGGCAGTGTTCGGGGCCTATGGGTGTAAGTTGTGTTGAGGAGTGAGCAGCAGCCACAGCTGTTCCCAGATGCATACGTGATGCCATTTGTCCCGCTCTGTAATCCCCTTCGCGGAATGAGGAGTGGGCCGTTTCTGAACCATGAAATCGGGTACAAATCCAGGGTCTGTTGCAGCGTCCAGCTGGCGCTGAGGTCTCACTCATCGGAAACAATCAGTCAGAGGATTTAGAGTCTGAATCACAGATCCTGCTGGGTGTGGATACCTGCTGGCTGTTTTACACTGACTAGGGTTTCGGTGGGAGAAAAGGGTAGAGAGACGACCTCCAGATCGTTAAAACTGAGTGAAGCCCTTTCCTTTTTGTGTATCCGTATTACGTATATATGTGTCTATACATGTGTATGAGTATGTATGTGTAGAGTGTAAGTATAAATGGGTATGTATATATATATATATTATTTTTTTTGGACTGTGAGAAGCGACATTTCAATCTCCCTGTTTGTATCACACACAGAGAAATTGAGAATAAAGTTGACTTTGACTTGACTTTTTTTTTACCTCATTTTTTTTATTGACTGAGACATGGAAGACCAAGTGGTGACAGTTGTTGTTTTAAAGGTCATGCACAAGAATAAGCCAGCAGAAATGTTACGATGAGTTGCTACTTGCCATTCTGTATCCCCCAATGGATGAGTCAATTAACCCACGTAGAGACCAATTAACCAGGCTTTGGTTTCAGCAGAAAGACAGTCAAAGCATTTATTTTAAATTGGTAAAGATATATATATTTTTTTTTTTGTAAACCGCAATTGCCCTTGAAAGTTCCCTTTTAAAATTCTTTATTTTCTTTATTTGTTTTAAATGTATATACTGTATGTTCATATTTATATACCTACATTGAGTGAAATATTCAAACCCAAGACTTCATAATTTTTTAACATGTTTGCATTTATACGAATTCAGTTGGATGTAGTTGGTTTCTCTGGAAACCTTGGGATCTTTACTCGAATGTTAAGCTTGGGTAGGTAACATTGGAGAAGCCAGCAAGAGTAGATTTTTCTAATTATCCTTCTAAAAAACCCAGCCCAATGTTGCCAGCTCTTTTCCAATGAAAGTAGCTCGTGGCACTTTCTCCGAAAATCGTTAAAACTAGCGAAAACAGTCTGACAGCATTGTCCCTTCAGGCCTCCCTCCAAAGCCACTCCCCCAAAAGTATCATAATGAAAGTAAACAACGCACATGGCTATTGTTAGTACTCACAGCTATCAAGTTAGCACATTGTGGAAGACTCTGTGACGTGCGATGCGTGCACAGGCAGAGTGTGCGCAGGTCGGCAGGCAGGACTTCCTACAGTGCTGCGACAGACACACGATGTTTTTCTATTTTTCGGTCAGAGCATTCGATTTATTGATCGATGTCAGGATTTAAAGAGCATTTCCACACATATAACAAAAAATGCTTCTATAATACATAACCCACCCTAGCTTTAAAGTATTGTGGGTTTTAATGGTGTTACTTCCATCAGCACTAGTTTGCAAAGATGCATTTTAAATGTGTGCCTCTTTCACGTCAAGAAGATTCTTTCCCATGCTCCAATACATAATGAATGTTTTTCTCGTTAATTGAATCCCCCTCTTTAGTTGTTAGATAACATTGTTTTCCATCTTTTTTTCAGTATGTTGTGTGTTTAGTGAGTCCTACTTTTAGTCTTAGTTTAATGTTATAACCTTGCTCAGCATTTCTAAAGCTCAAGACATCTGCTCCGAGGGGGAGTTGCACTTGTAATGGTACCATAAATAGGGTGTCCATGCCCATGCCAGGCAGTCATGACTACTTTTACAAAGCGTTGGGGTGTGGGACCAGTACTGTGGTGACTGACTGGTTGAATGTCCAGTAACAGAAGTGACCAGAGGGACACCTGTGCGACCTCTAGCCCTGTGGCCAAAGGGACTGACAGGCATGCTGCAGGCAGTACTTCTCGGCTGGACAAGAGTTCTTGAGTTATTCAAACAACACATACATACAGAGGAGACACTCAGGCCAATAGAGACTTAGTACAGAGACAAAAAGTGATGTCTACGCAATGCAATACAACTAAGGTAGTTTAAAGGCATGCCAGGAAGGAAAACTGTAATGGCTTGTGAATGCGTGTCCAAGCAGTAATGCATTTGCAACACTGGCAGAACTTGGAAAGTTGTTTTACAGTCATCAGCACATGGTGAATGTTAGTGTTTTTGTTTAGTGCAGTCTTACACTATGCTTGAGTAAAGCTGATATGTGACCCCCCCACACACACACACACCCCCACACACCCACACTCACACACACACACACACACACACACCCACACTCACACACACACACACACACACACACACACACACACGCACATGTTTTTCTGACAAATGTTGAAAGTTAGTTGTTGTTACAAATGACATAACTCTGCAAATGTTAAGTTGCTACTTATCAGAGTGCCTAATGCTTTATGTTTTCTTAACTTTTCGTTAATACAACTGTGACATTTGTACAGAGTCGTCTTTAATTATGGCCAGTTTGGTATTTTTACGAAATGTAACCAACCACATGTACACTACGAATGGAAGTGTGGCTTCCTATTGATATTTGTTCCTGTATATCTGGACTCTCTTTGAACAGTGCATTTAGAATTACATTCATATTTTCACATGTTGATATCTGTACATATTTCAAGTTATTATGATTTTTTTTAAATTGAAAATGATAATTAATTTCAAGTGATTATGACATTTTCAATTTCAGACTAATTTCCAATTATCTCCTATAAATAGGGCATATTTAAAATCTAAGTACACTGAGTACGATATTATAGGTAATTTAGGGCACATCTCTTGATTTCATGAAACCGAATAGTATCTGCAAAGTGACAGTATACTTTTGTTCTCCAAAGACAGACATCAGGGAGGTAGAATCGAGATTCCCCGAACTCCGTAAACACTCCGACAGAGTGCTTAGTGGTTCTTCTTTGAGGGCAGATCGTTCCCAAACAAGCTGTCCTTACTTCTGTGAGGGCCCAAGGTGAAAGGCCAAGCTGTAAACGTATCTGGTAAAAAGTTTCAAAAACAGTTCATCTGTTTGTAGTGTCATCGCTCAGCAGCTCAGAGCAGAGTCAGAAGAGGCACTCATTGGTCTAATTGGTAACGTGACACTTTAGTGTTACCGCCTCTTGGTCTGGTAAAAACATTATAACAGTGGCAGATACTTAGTGGAGCCACTTCCAAAAAACACAGTCATGTTAAACTCAGATTGAAGGAAGTGTGCAAAATAAGAAATGTTTGTTTTCTGGTAGTCGTAAGCTTTTCTGACTATCTCTTAATGTTTTATAACCGTGTTGTGGTTTCCTTCAGCAGTACCACAGAATAGTTGATGTGAAATTTGACGGCAACTGTTAAGGGGATCATGTTGGTCCATCGAACTTAGAAACACGTTACTTCTAGGTTGTTTCCTTTTCCTTATACTGTATAAAGTCCATCGATCAGTTGTGTGATGTATTGTATATGAATGGTAAATATACAAAACATTACCATAATTTGATGAAAATAGTTTTCACAAAACACAATACAATACAATGCAATCTTTCGTCTTTAACTATCAATGGGTGACTTTGGTTATCCAGCAGGTCAAAGTTTCACTAACCCTCATGGTCCCAAGAGGATGTATCCTAACCACTCTGGTGATCCCCTGAATATTCCTCTAGCCACCTTGAAGTTTATGTTTATAGTCTGATGTCTCAAAAGTATTGGATGGATTGTCAATAAATGTGGTACACACGTTCATGTTCCCCACAGGATGAATTGCAATAACTTTGTTGATCATTCCTCAACCTCTAGTGCCATCATCAGGTGAAATGTTTTTGTTTTTTTTTGTCCAATACTTTGGTGTATAACCAAATACCTGCAAAACTAATGATATTCCCATCATCCTGTTTAATGCTAATTAGCGAACGTTAGCACACGGAAATAAGATCAGAAGTTAGTTCAGCCTAACAGACCCACGACCATGTCTGCTCACTCAGAGCAGTACACTCTGAACTTTCAACATCATTTTGTAAAATGTGTTTTTACACAGTATACTCAAGTCTATCATCCTAAATGTCCTATTGTTTGTTTGGTGACTAAAGCATGGTCCACTGAAGAAGAGTTGTGCAATGTGTTTTTACGTTTGATGAACTTGCATTGAAGCTCTCAATTGGTCTGTGTTCTAGGAGTAAAGAAAAAAGATTGCTAATGCTTTCCAAAGTATCCACGAATCAGGCAAACTTAGAAAGTGCTATTCTTGGAAATGCAACTGTGATGCAGCTGTTATAGATGTTGAGGTTAATTGACAAGGCAGAATGTGTGCAATGACAGTGGAGGTTGAACAGCTCACACATGCAGAAGTCTTAAGTATTGAAGTAGATAACTATAAGGATGAGTTTGTGTGGAATGTGAGTGTAAACATCTCTGTGAGAGTGGAGATGACGATGACTACAAAAAGCAAAATAGGTATGAGTCGGGAATATAGAATGGTCTAAGATTAGCCTGCCCTCTGACTTGGCCGGCAGATACCAGCCATGGTTGCCATTCCTCCCTGCACTGTCCAGCAGCATGCCAAAGGATCAGTATATCAGTTCACCCGCTCCAGAGACAAGGCAGGGATCCCAGTCCATTCACAAAGTATTCACATATTTATTCACTATCCAGTAATGGCCTTATGTATTCCTGGATTACTTAAAAATCTACTCAAACAGTTCATTCATAATATACATAATATATTTTAGTGATAATACAAATGTATCAGACAAGTTAATACAATCCACATTTATTTTTTTGATTCTACAGAATATGCCATTGAGCTGTTAAACATATGGTAAAGTAATGGTGAATCCGGTGAATTCCCACAGAAAAGAAGGAAGCAACTTACGGAAATGTATATGCTTATGCGTGGGTGGGTGTTGTGTTGACGCACATGCTTGTATATCAGCATCTGTGTGTGTGGGAAAGCGTGGATATGAGTGTGTCTGTGGAATTCCTACAGCGGAGTAGATCCGTAAGGTGACCCCCAACTCCCAGTCAGGTGCAGAGCTGAGCATAAGGGGGAATTTGTGAGTGGGAATGCGTGTGGGAAAGCATAGGATCTAAATCCATAGTCGACAGCTGTGTGTGTGTGTCTGTGTGTGTGTGTGTGTGTGTGTGTGTGTGTGTGTGTGGTCAGGACTGTGAATGAGGGCTCGTGAAATGAGCATGAGTGTTTGTGTTTCCTCATCCTGAGATGAATTTGGACATAGATCAAAGGAAGCTGACAAAGACGTGTATTAGTGAGTGAAACCTGAAGCTGTGGCCCTGTGTCCCTTTTGCCCTGGACAATCCCATGGATTCCACATTACAGACAGCCTCAGCGCTACAGCCATTCCATCAGACCATTGGGAATGTCATAGCACTGAGGGAGACTCTTTACATGGTTTTAAACAGCTGCACATTTCTATAATGACATGATTTGTCTTCCATGATGGAGAGTTACTGGATTTAAAAAATACACTTCATTGTGATCTGACTTGCTGACATACATTATATCTCCATGTCCGAATGTTCCGGTGAATTTCTTTTGTGAGGTTCACGCTGTACTTGTTTCCTTCAGGTGTGGAGCTCTGCAGAACCTCGTCACAAAGAGGAAGAGGCCCTTTACCCATGGAGAAATAAAGGCATGGGAATGTTCAGGGTTAAGAGGGACTGGATCATCCCTCCAATCAGAGTGCTGGAAAATAGCAAGCAGGTCCCTGAAGACCTTGTCCAGGTAAACATTTGAGCTTTTCACAGCAGAATTTCATCAGCGGATAATTGCTGTGTCTTTTCTTTTCTATAACTGGTATTTACCTTATAGGTTCACAAATGTTCAAGTCTGCCTAAAACATTAATCAAGTGCTCAACAAAAATCAAAAGCTAACGTTTAGGTTATAAACGAAATATAGTCGCATGACTTCACGTCCCCACCACTAGGCTGAAGGCGGACTAGTGTTCGGCGTGAGGGAGTTTAGTGGTCTCATTTAGTCACTTGTTGGCAACTGCCTTTTTAAGACACATACAAGCTTCACATTTCACAAAGTGGGCTATTTACTGACATATTTTATGTTGTAGAACAACTCATTAAACTCTGTTAAGCTTGTGTCAACCACAGACCTTATTTTAGGCATCTAACCAAAAAACCCATACAAAAAAACCCATTGACTTCGAGATGAGGTAACTTTAAGTGCAAAAAATGCTGACTCATTTCTGGGTTTTAGGACTCATTCCTGCAGCGCTCTATTGTGACTGGGTAAGCAACATGGGGATTTAAGTAATAACAGCAGGTGCTTAGCTAAATAAGTAAATATAATAGTAATACAGAGACTATGATGAAAATGAGACCGCTATAAAAGAAGGGTCTTGTGCTTTTCCTCTGACGATTGAATCCTTATAATGAAAATGCTTTAATGAGCTCATGGCTGACAGTTTATTACTCTTAGGCCGTATAGAGATACACTGTGCTCCTCAACCCAGTTAAACACAGCGCTATGCAGCCAGGCACTGCTGATTGTAATTCTTCGTCACAGATGATCCCACACGGCACAGACCAAGTGTTTAAAAGACAAGTAAATGTTGTGTTAAGGCTGTCACAGACGACCAGTAAGTGTATAAATCCTACCGTACAAGGAGAAATATAGAGCCGCTTTTACGTGGTGATAGAAATGCAGCAGAGACCATATGTGAAAGAAAGTGAAAACAAAATACATAAAATATAGAATTCCTTGCTATTATTAGTTCAGAATATCGATTCCTGCCATAAATCAGGCCTCCGTGAGATTAAAAACTCTTGTCTCAAGGGCCATAACTGTCAAAATATTCACATCTGGTGTTACGACATATGGTTTACGATCCTGCCCCGCGCCTTCCCACGAGGTTGTGATGATCACCAACTTCATCTTCTCTCTCTGTCTAGATCAAATCGGACAAAATCTTTACTGGGGAAGTGATCTACAAGTTAGAGGGAGCGGGGGTGGACCAGGACCCCAAGAATCTGTTTGAGATTGATGATATAACAGGAGTAATCAGGAGCAAGCGCCCGCTGGACCGAGAGAGATACAACAGCTTCACGGTGAGAGAGCATTTATGGAAGGAACATTTTATATCACCCAGAAATGTGTTTTAAAAAAAAAAAACCAATATTTAACACACAAGCCACAGTGCATTCAACAAGACCTTAGGCAATGTGTTTCTGATCTTTGGTCCATGTTTTTGTCTTAAAGCATATATCAGTGTCCCTGACACGAGTGTAAACAGCCAGAGGTCAGTTTCCAAGGGCCTTTATGGGCATCTTGGGAGAGACTTCAAAGTGTTTCAGACCATATGAATGTGATGTAACCTATGATATGGAACCAAACATCCTGCACATTTCTTTCTGCCATGTCCAGCATATGTTATGTACAGATACCACAAATAACCCCAGACACCATCAGTGTTGGATGTTTTCCTAAGTGGAGTTATGAGCTTTGTAGTAATTAATAGTAAGAAACAACAAATAAAATAAACATGTGTCTGATGTATCTGTGTGTGTGTGTTTGTTGCAGCTGAAAGCCTTTGCACTGTCTCCCAGTGGAGAGAGACTAGAGAATCCTTCCACTATAGAGATAGTGGTGCTGGATCAGAACGACAACAGACCCGCCTTCATCCAGAGCCAGTTTGGTGGCATCGTCTCTGAGTTCTCAGTCCCAGGTACATCCATGTATCACATACTGCTGGGAGCACTTTACATTACAGATCGGTAATACTGGGGTAATCGTTTGGTAATAAAAAGGTAATAATACCAGGTAATTACCAAAATTATAACCAGGTAATAGCTTGGTATTAACAATGGGTATATCTGGATAATAATAGACGGAAATGTATGCAACAGGGTAATACTAAGGGACCAAAAACAAAGGGTAATAATAGGGAGACACATATAAAGATAGCAACGAGGCAAAACTATTTAGTAATAGTAAGGTAATATTTTGGTAACACCTGCTAACAATAAATGATTATATCAGTGCAATATTTGGATTTCAGATGGTAATAAGGTGACCTTAATGGAGTAATAACCTAATAATAATGGGGTTATATAGGTTGATAATTTCACAATATTATAGGCTATCATGAAATACCATGAAATCACATTCTTCTTCGAAGTCAAAATTGCTAATTACCAAATTATAATGCTGGAACTCATCCTCGCTTTTGTTTTAAACATTCCATTTGTTTCAAGGTAAAACTGTACAAATGACTGATGCTGTGACTTTTTACCTAAACTACCTGTTTCTAGTTCTTAAATGTTCCTTAGTTTATAAAGTCGATTATACTGAAGTGGAACTCTTTCCCCATATTGTCTGTTTAACAGCTTAAATCTGATATAATGACAATTTTTTAACAATGGACAGATCATTTTCATCTGATTTTGCAGTTCTCTTCAGCTCTGCAGAGTGTTTTAGATACTTTCAGCTCACTGTTTTGGTTTTGCTACTCTAATTAGCATCAATTCCAGATGCAGCAGGCAGCTGTTTTCAGCTGGAGCACCCTAAAATATGAATGTGCGCTACCTGCCTAGCAGCAAACAGCAGGCAGACAAAGTAAGCCGCTCGCTGGTGAACATAGTCGAGCATGTAGTACCTAATGAGCCGGATGCTTCCCTCAAAGGTTGGTAGAGCTCAGGCCAGAGCTAAATGTAAAAGGAGAGTGAATATAGGCGACGAGTAAGCAAGCAACTGCTCGCAAAATCAATTTACGTTAACTACTGTATGTGTCAGTGTCGGGTTTACAGCTTGTTTTCATTGCCTCCAAATGGCCAAACAACCAGTTACTGCATGTTTAAGCAAAATATTTAAATCCTAGTCACATGTGATTCATAGCGACTTATCTGATTTTCCAGCTGATTAAAGCTTTCGATTATTTTTGACAGGCACCTCAGTAATGTCAGTGTCAGCTACTGATGCAGATGACCCGATGACAGAAAACGCTTTTCTGAGCTACTCTATCATTGGCCAGGAGAGCATTCCTGCCAACGCTGTCACCAAGACTATGTTTGGTATCAACAACGAGACAGGAGCCATCTACACAAGAGATGTAGGCCTGGACCGAGAGGTAAAATGCAGGTTAAGATGCAGATTTTGTTTTGCAGATCATTATAGTATGGTTAATTTCCCTAATATGTGGCGTATTCTTTTTTAGGTGGTGAAAAGTTTCCGATTGAAACTGCAGGTTGCCGATATGGGAGGCATGGGATTAACGAGTGAAGCCGTGGCGATCATACATGTGTCTGACATCAACAACCACGCCCCACAGTTCAGCCCTGCCTCGGTGAGTCTCAGTCAACAATACATGATGGGTATTTGCAGTGGTTATTGAAAAACTCTTGAGTTCAATTATTTGATGTTGAATCTTTTGATCTATGTTTTCTGTGTGGTCCATGTAGTACAGTATGACAGCAGTGGAGAACAGGGAGGACTATGAGATCGGCCGGGTGAATGTGACAGACGCAGATGATCGTGGAACAGGAAACTGGGAGGCAAAGTACTTCATTGCCAACGACCCTGAAGGCAACTTTGCCATGAGTACGGATCCCGCCACCAACGAGGGCATTCTGACAGTGGTGAAGGTACAGTCTCCTGATGTGCCGTTAGCTGAAAGAGTGTGTGGGAGGGGGCGTGATGATTGTTGAGCATCCATCACACATTTTGCCAAGCATCCAAAGTCACACTGACAAATGTAAGTGAATAAGGAAACAAATGATTTGTACCAGCTTTGCTCCTCACACTGGCTTTATGATGACTTATTTTACCTTGTTGATGAAGATTAATTATATGCGCATATCGTAGGTGCAAGGCTATCAGAAAAACAGTGTCAATAAGGAAAAAGGTAAAAAAAGGGTACTTTGCTGAGTAAATTTGCTGAGTTTAAAAGGAATTTCCATGAACTAGCTGTGCTTACTTAAATTTAAAAAAATATTTAGTCATCATTACTTATATTGAAAACTTTTTTTCTCCATATGCGTTTGCCTGTAAATTAATTTGATGTGTTTGTCTATCCAGCCGACCTGCTATGCACCGGTCACAATAGCAGTTAACTGGAATTAAACAATTGGGAGTGCACCAATTGAACACTGTCTCTGTTTTAACTATAAATACTGTCAAATTACATGGGTCTTTCTAGAAACCGTTCAATTAATGTATTAGAAAATTATTGGTGATTTAGAGACCCATAAAGTAACCTGTTACTGTGAATGCAGAATGTTATCAAAAACACAAATGAGAATATGTGGACCTTTTGGCAAAACAAAAATATGACCACTACCAAAGCCCGTGTAAAAAGGTTTTTAGGAGACAAAAAGTTAGTTCTGTGCTCCAGGACTATTAAGTCACTGTTTGAAAGAGAACACTATCCATACCAAATCAGATATGCCATATTCTTTTAAACATTGTGTGTTCACAAATGTTGACTGATCTGTTCTGGGGGCACAGGTATAATTAGAATTTTCAAAATGAGTGGCATTACCCTTTAAAGTGCAAATGTGCATTGAGGCCCTCAGAACTCAACTCAACGACACTCTCTAGTGGCTGAGTGTAAACTAAATGTTCATTTGGCTTTTCCTGTATTTATGATACAGACGGCAAATGACTGAAATGTGAGAGTTTGTTGTACATATAGATTTGTCATTCATTCGTTATCATCTAACCACAATGCAGTGCAACGTTTTCCTTCCACAAACAGCCTCTTCTCTCTTGTTGTGTCATGCAGGCTCTGGATTATGAAGCACAGCAGGAGTATATGCTGATTCTGACGGTGGAAAATGTCAATTTTCTGAGCATCAAGGCTCCCAACCTCCCAGAGAGCAGCGCTACGGTGGTGGTGACTGTCGTGAACGAGAATGAAGCTCCACAGTTCAGGGAGGACCCCATACAGATTGTTGTCCCTGAGTCTGTGGTCCCCCGGACTTTACTGAAAAGAAATATCGCCTTTGACCCTGATAATTCTGACCTGAGGTACGATGCAGCCACAACACAAGAGGAGCATTTGTGTGTTTATAAGAATGCGAGTAAACTAATTGGACAGTTTGTGTTTCTGTAACTGTCCTCTGCTCTCTGTGGCAGGTATGAGATTATCAGAGATCCTGAGAGGTGGCTGGACATCAACAGAGACACAGGGGACATTTCTGCCAGGAGAACCTTCAACATGCGATCTCCAAATGTTAAAAGCAATATCTACAATGCTGTAGTCAAGGTTACAGGTCAGTTTATCTATTTAAGGGGAGACACTACAGTTGAATAGGGTAAAAACTAATGGATGTCACTATAAAACTTTCCCATTTGATTACTGACATTAAGACACTTTCTTTTCTTTCTTTTTTCTTTTTTGTAAAGCAAGTTTTCTGAAAATATAACTTTAAATATGCAAAATAAGCATTATCCTATTAAATATGAGCTAATTTGAATATATTTCCGGATTGGAGAAAATGATTGTTTCATTTTATTGCCTTATTAGAGTCAAAGGCTTTTACAGAGAGAATTTTGGATATTGCTTTGTATCACTCCATAAATCCATAAATCTAAAGACAGACAACAGACAAAGTTAGTAAAATAAACACCTACATTTGTGTTTTGGATACACCAGTCTGAAAAGTCATGGCAGCAAAATAGCCCAATAACAGTGACCAGCGCATGAAAAAACGACACGTCTTAATCTACTTAATAAAAAATAGAAGTGACTTTTTGCACTTTTTTCCGGCGTAGACAACACAACACATTTGAATAAGCTGTTGTATCTTAATGTGGCATTGCTGTGTATTTACGTTCTCCTGCGTAGATGCTGGTGGCGTGTCGACCACTGCCACAGTGGCCATCACACTGAAGGAGACCAACGACTTCCCCCCTCAGCTCTTCCCTCTGAGCGGCACTGTGTGCAGGGATGCGGGTCGCAGGAGTTCTGGTCTGGTTTTGACTGCTGTGGATGAAGACTTTCCTCCGCACGCCGCACCCTTCACCTTTGAGATGCCTGACGAGCTGTTAGTCAACTGGACCGTTATTCAAGTCAACAGTAAGTAGACCGGGGGTGAGGATGGAGTGAGAGCTGTTCCCGTGAATCTTCAAACCTCACAGCATTCTTCCCTTTCTCCTTCCCTCTTCAGATACTCATGCTGTGCTTCAGCCCCTCGTAGGGCTGGAGGCAGGAGAGTACGTGGTCACAGTGTTAGTGTCGGACTCTGGCAGCCCAGTTCTGAGCGCTTATTCTTGGGTCAATGTCACCGTGTGTCTCTGTGACTCCTATGGAGATTGTAAGACTGAGGCGGGGGCGGTCCTTGGCTCCACTGTGGGAATCAACTTCATCGCTCTGATCATCATCATGGCCAGTATTGCACTCCTACTGTGTAAGTGTCATCATGAATCATCCAGTCTTAAAGATCGTGTTTTTTGCAACAAGAATAAAGCAAACATGACCCAAGTTGAAGATATTTTCAGTTGAAATAAATTACTTGTGAAGATGTGACTCAAGCCATTTGGTCCAAGTGTCAAGCAAGTCCCAAGTTATTTTTTCTTGGGCAAGTCAAGTCGAGTCCTTAGTTAAAGCAAGTCATTTTTTATATTTTATATTTAATATTTAAACTGAAAACATAAAATTAACACAGACAAGTCATTTGAGTTGTCGTGTCTGAAGTCAAATCAAGTCATGAGCCTTTAACTTCCAAGTCGAGTCTCAAGTAATACATTTTTTGCCAAGTCATCAAAAACAGTGAGTCCACATCTCTGATAGACACAACATGTAGTGGGGCTTGATAGAAAGTAATTTAGGAACTCAAAACCTAGATCATATAATGCACTTGACCGAAAAATAATCTGCATCTATTTTAATAATCACTTGATAGTTTAAGTCATTTGTAAAAGCAAAACAATGCCAGAACATTTTAGTTCTCGACTTTTCTCAGTTTTATTTTATTTTAAAGTGAATATTTCGGATTTATTGTGTTAAATCCGAAATATGTGTTGTGTTTATTGTTTATTAAGTGTTGGTCGGACAAAAAAAACATTTTGGACCGTGAGAGACTGGGATGGATGTTTGTCACAATTCTTTAAAATTTTATAGACTAAATGATTGGCAGATTAATCGATAACAAAATAAAAAATTGTTAGTTGCAGCCCCAGTAACCGGACAAACACAAATTAATTAACACTTCATGGCTTCCCTCTGTTTGATTGCAGTGTTGCTCCTGCTGGCTGTGGCAGTGACCACCTGTGGGAGACGTCACCACATCAAGAAAGGAACAGGTCTACTTGTCGGAGAATCAGAAGACGACATCCGTGACAATGTCTTCAACTATGATGAGCAAGGCGGGGGTGAGGAGGACGAGGTAAGGCTGCACAGGTCACAAGTGGAGAGAAGTCCGAACAAACCTGTGGTCAACTTTATGCATGTTATCAAGTACATGCAGAGTCAATCTGTAGCTTCTTCCTGTCACTCTGCAGAATGCCTTTAACGTCGACCTGCTGTGGAATCCCCACGACGCGCCTTCGACCCCGGGGTCCTACTACCCAGGGTCTGGTGTTCCTCGAGGCAAGCAGCCCCTCAGGAAGGATGCCCCGCACAACCTGCCCTCACCTATCTACCCACGGAGGCCTCCAGCGGATCCCACTGACATTGAGGACTACATCAATGATGTGAGAGGCTTCCACCATGAGCCCGTTTTACCCAAGTTTCATAATCAAAATGTATTCTGAAGACCCAGACCATAATCTAAAATATTTTTTAAAGAGTATACCACCAACTAAATCTAGGTTTTGCACATTTTCTGTTGCTGTTAAAGGTTTGTTTAGATCTATAATGATCAACATGGTCATTCAAATCTGGACCTGGTAGAATTTATGACATGAATAATGCATGAAGCAAGAAATCCTTTACTTTGTGGTAACATACAAAAAACAAATTCTCAGACAGCGAGGGGTTAACATTATAAAAGAAGAGTACGTGTATTTCAATTGGTGGGGTGAATTTGTGGAATGCTCTGGATGTAGAACTCGAGCATATTTCAAATATAAATCAATTCAAGATGTACAAAAATGACATTTTCCGAGGCACAGGGATGAGGAAGCGTCGGTAGGATGAACGTGAGGTAACTGTTTAAGTTACATCTGATTGACACTGTGTGAATATTTTGGTTGTACACAATAGCAGTAGGGTAGTTGTTTGTGACTTGTATATATAAGATAAATATTGAGTTCATTGTTTGAGTTATGAAGAAGGAGCATCATACAAGTGTGTACTTCTTCATACTCCTTTTTGGACATGTAAAACTAAAATAAATGTGTTTTCTTAGGGCCTGGAGGCTGCAGACAACGATCCTAACGTGCCTCCATACGACACAGCCCTGATCTATGACTTTGAGGGAGAGGGCTCCCTGGCAGGCAGCCTCAGCTCCATTGCGTCAGGCAGCTCTGATGGAGACCAGGACTACGACTACCTCAACGACTGGGGACCACGCTTTCAGAAACTGGCCAATATGTATGACCCACGTTAACGGGGACAGCTCCCCACAGAAAGACCGGTGTGCTTCACCACCAGTTAGGGACATGGATCATGCCTCGGGCGTTTTTTTCTGGACTCATTTAAAAAAGATTTTAGTCCAGGACAAAGATTTGAAGTGCGCCAAAGCAAAAATAAATGCTATGCAATACCATGGGCCATCTGATGTGCCTTAGGTTTTTATTGTGGATCATTTGGACACAACTGACAAAAATGGCTCAAAAGTTGTGTAGTTAGCTTGGGAAAAGTAAATGAGAAAGTGAAATTGTGAATTGACATCATCAGCCACGATGAAAGGGGCTGAGCATGATACAAGGCTAACTGAATTTGTGTTGAAATGATTGTCCATGTCTTGTTTTGTTTATCCTCAGACTTGGAATGCTCAGTACTAATGGATACGACAAGCCTGAGATATTTAAAAAAAAATCTTTATGTATTTCTTTTTTTATATAAGTGATTATTTTATAAAAAACAAAAAAAAATTTGCTTTGATATTCATTTTGGTTGTTCTTCTTTTTTTAAATCACAAATCCTCCATTCCAGCATCTGTTAATCTTTTTGAAAAAAAATTACTCCACAAAACAAGCTGTACCACACTATATTATGTAATCAAAGTGTTTGGAGGTGAAGACTTTGAATTATGTTTTTTTTTTTTTTTTTTATATGTTCAATGAATTTAGGTTTTACAGAATAAATGCAAATCATTTATATAGTGTGTGTATTGTTCATTATAAAATACGAACCATCATCACATACATACATACTGTATACTGTATATAGAGCATTCAGAAAGTATTCGGACCTCTTCCCTTTTTTCACATTTACCCGTTATGTTGTGGGCTTTGCAAAAAATGTTTAAACTTATTTTACCTCTATCAATTGAGACTCAATATCCCACAATGACAAAGCAAAAACAGGATTTTAAAAGTTTTTGGAAATGTATAAAAAAAAAAACAAATACAGAAATATCACATTGACTTCAGTGTTCAGAGTTTGCGATGCCACTTGAAATGTAGCTTAGGTACCTCCCATGTCTCCAGATCATCTTTGAGATGGTTATACACCGGATTGGAGTCGACCTGTGGTAAATTCAGTTAATTGGACATCATTTGGAAAAGCATACACACACACACACACACCTGTCTAAGGTTCCACAGCTAACAATGCAAATTAGAGCAAAAAACAAGCAAAGAGGTCCAAAAGAACTGCATGCAGAGTTCAGAGACAGCATTGTGTTGAGGCACAGATCAGGGGAAGGCTACAAAACTTTTTTTGTTGAAGGTTTCTAAGAGTGGCCTCCATAATTCTTAAACGGAAGAAGATTGAACCAACCGTGACTCTTCCTAGAGATGTTCGCCTGGCCAAACGGAGCCATCGGAGGACAAGGGCCTTTGTAGAAGGGTGACCAAGAACACAACGGTCACTATGGCTGAGCTCCAGAGATCCTGTGTGGAGATGGGAGAGACTTCCAGAAGGACTGCAACTCTCCACCGGGCTTCATGTCAGAGTGGCTATAGACGAAAGCCTGCTTGGAGTTTGCTAAAGAAGCACCTACAGGACTCTACAGCCTGGGAGATTCTCCGGTCTGATGAAACCAAGATTCAATTCTATCGCCCATCACCTGCACAATATCCTCCCAATGGTGAAGCACGGTGCATCATGCTGTGGGGGTGTTCTTCAGAAGTGGGGACTGGTCAGTTTAGGCAAAGCTGAAAACCTAGAGTGCTCAGGACCTCCAGACTGGGCCGAAAGTTCACCTTCCAACAGGACAATGACCCTAAGCATACGGCCAAGACAACACAGGAGTGGCTTACAGAAAGAAGAGGCTTGAAAATGGCTGTCGACCAACGGTCCCCATCAGCCCGACAGAGATGGAAAGGATCTGCAGAGAAGACTGGTAGAAAATCCCCAGATCCAGGTGTTGTCACGTCATCCCTAGAAGACTCGAGGATGTAATTGCTGCCAAAAGGTGCTTCAACTGAGTACTGAGATCTGAATACTTGTGTCCACAATTATATCTCAGCGTCAGTTTTCTAACGAATTAGCGAAACATTGTGAAATTCAGTTTTTTGGGGGTATCGAGTGTAGATTAATGACTTGTTTAGCATAAGGCTGCAACATAATGTAAAAGTCTGAATGCACTCTATTATGACTTGCATTATATACTGCATAAAGATCAACACACAATATTTTAAATAAAACTTTATTTTAATATTTAGCAACGCCATCCTTTGGGACTTCATACTCACTTGTAGCAATCAAACAAATACAAAGACTTATTTTCAAAGAAAATGCTACCTTCTACCTATTCACTCTCCATAGTCTGAGAAGGACTGAGGTGTGGTGTCAAATTTGAATCAACATGACAGACGCTTTGATATTTTAGCCCATTTGTTTCCTCGTATCACTTCTGCTTTAGCCCAGTCAACAAAACAAATAATACTCCAGTACAAACTCTAAGGATATAAATATCCATAGCAATCTGTTAAAAATGATTTACTGCAGCTCACTTGAATACCAAACACAACAATGCAGAACATAATGCGTTTGAGTAGATTGGTAACCTGAATGACTGCAAATATATTTGGTGCATGTGATCTCTGACAAAGTAGAACTAAAGTTGCGTCAGTCTAGATTGACAAGCTACACGTGGTTAGCAGCTGCTTTGCTATGTCATTTGCAGACGTGAAATAACAAATTTCCCGAAAAGCAATACTTGAATCCAAACCTGTATATGCTACAGTATGTTTGCATAAATAATTATCCCACGTCAGTTTCAGGTATAAGCACACAGTGTTTAGAAATTCTAGGATAGAGAATACATGTGATTGCGCATTCAGTAAATGTTGACCAGAGCTTTTCTAGACTATCTGCAGTTTAAGCTAGTTGGAGACATGCTGTTTTTAAATGGACCAGTTCTGAATGCTTTCATGGCATAATAATATGGCTGTGCAGCAAACACAGAAACATTATGGAATTCCTCCCAAAATAATCAGTTTCCAAGTTTCACTGGCTTGACTAGGCCTGTTTTCGATCATCTAAATGAGTCAGCTAACTGGAAAACAACTGCTTTGATTTCACTCAAAGCTTCAAAGTAAGGAATCAATTCCATGTATTATTATACAATACACCCAGCGCCTGGTGACCCCCACAAAATGCAGCAGTTGAAGAATTTTAAGATGTTCGTTTTAAAATCAGGCCAGCTGTGAATTCCCATCCTCGTCTCTGTCTTTACGGGGAGGTGGTTGAGCTTCGTCTTCTCCCGTGTCTTGTTTGTCCCTCTCGGCCTCCAACCAGCTCTGTGGGAGGATCAACTTCTTGGGCCCGTGGGGTGGTGGACCCAGCAAGGCCTCGATGTCCTCGTAGTTCACCACCTCTCGATCTAACAGCGCATTGGCCAACTGGAAAGACAGACCCCAACAGGTTGTGACTCATTATAACTTAACACAAAACCAAAAAGGAAATAGAAGTGCTGTGCTCAACGATGACAAAAAAGCTACTGTCTAAACACACTCATGATCAGAGAAGGGAACAACTGACCAGTGTCAGCTTGTCGACATTGTCCAGTAGGATCTTCTCTGTGTGCCTGTAAGCGCGGGCTATCAACATCCGAGCCTCCTGCAAGAACAACAAGTGTTGTCAAATCTATATTTAATGATGACATGAAACAACATTCACTGTGTCCTGGGTAAGGTCATGGGGGAGATGAGAAGTAGTCCTATTTCTGAACACCTGATAACTTTATGGCCCACTGAAAAAGCGGCAAAAGCTCAAAATCAATACTTTAAAAAAGGTGATTTAACGTGGGCGAACAGAGAACAGAACTAATCCAATGTTGGAACCCACATGGTCCATCTGCTGCTGCAGGCCCTGGCTGAAAGGACGGCGTCCAATGGCGCCTTGCTGCTCTGTGTCTGGGAATGAGACCTGGCCGACACTGTCACACATGCCGTACTGCTTCACCATAGAGTAGGCCACACGTGTCACCTTACGCAAGTCATCCTGAGCTCCTGGGGACACAGAGGGAGGATATCTCAGTCACTACTTTATATTTAAATGGTTGCCAAGTTATAGTTCACATTACAGCAGTTTATTTATTTTTTAATCCAGGCTGAAATTCCTTTTCAGAGTTCATGTTTGATCAGTCCAAAAAAAATATTTTATTTATGTCATAATAATGCAAAAACAATGCCTTCAAGGCTAATTCTTATTAAGAGAAAGAACATTCAAATAAATTCTTGTAATCTCACTCCATATCAGGAATAATACTAAAAATAATAATTTGGTAAGATTAAGAAGAGCTAGAAATCTGAGCCGTAGCAAGCTATGAAGAATTTAAGGTGACTTGCATGTTGGCAGGCTGCGATCACAGTGGATGTATAATAGATGAGAGTACCTGTTGTAATCTTGTTAAATGTGATCGCCTCAGAAGCTCTTCCTCCAAGAGCCATACACATCCGCTCAAACAGCTGCTCCTTGGAGAACAGGTACTGGTCACGGGGTAAGATCTGCGCAAATCCCAGCGCTGCATTAGTCCGCGGGGCAATGGACACCTGGAAAAACACCACAAGAGCAGTGATTTCAACAAAGAGTTGTTAAAAAAGTTCATTAAACATAATGTAGGTGAAACATTTGCTTTTCTTGAAATGACTGAAATGTTTTTTTTTTTTATGTGTCCATCAATGTTGCCCATTTATTTGTCTTTTGTGTATTCAAGTTGGTCATTTTTTATCAATTCTTCCTGCACTGGCTAAAGACACCTGGCAGTTTGTACTCATATATACTCAATACTGGAACAGTTGGTGGTCCATCAATCTACATTGTTAATTGAGTGCTACACATCTAACACCTAGTTTGATGTCCTGGTCTGTCTGGCTTTGACACATAGTCAGATGTGTGAAAGTCCAATGCAGATGAGAGAGTAGAGACCCAGGGTCATCTGCTCAACCTTGAGATAATACACAGTTCCTGCATCCCTATAAACTGCCAGAAACACTCACGTCAATAAAGTGGAGCCATGACACGGTGACTTGCAAGATATTTGGGCAAAGTTCAACTTAGACACACAGCCTTGGTAGAAAATTGGTCCTCTTAAAAGGTTTCTTTAAATATATCTGACTAAATTTTCATGGAATTTTGAATCTCTAATCTCAAATAAAATGATCAAATACAAGCATCAATTAGGCCACACTGTGAAGAGTGTGAAAACAGCCTACTCTACATCAAGGAGCAGACATGCAGAAGTGCATTACCTTCATGACTGCCTCTGTGTGCTCAAGAAGCCATCCCACTAAGGCATGTCCAGACTCATGGAAGGCAACCACCCTCTGCTCCTCTTTAGACAGGATCTTATTCTTCTTCACACTCCCTGAACACACACACAAACACACACACCGATCCGTCAGATTTAGCCAGTGTGGCAAGTGACACGCACGCATAGTTTTCGGATAATACAGTGTTTGCATAATTTTACCTGCTATTACTCTCTCCACTGCATACTCAAAGTTAAAGGTATCGATGGACTTGTGCCCTTCTCTGGCAGCATGCAGGGCGGCTTCGTTACAAATGTTAGCAATGTCGGCGCCTGCAGACACAAAGTGAGAGTGCGACAACAAGATGATCGCCATATGTGAATGACATTTCAGTAAACATCAAGAGTGTCGTGTTGTGACGACCAAAGACGTCTCATGTTTGTTGATCACAAGCTTATGTTTATTCATGGCGGAAAGCCATTGCTTTGTTATGGCCACAGATGTTCATAGATTTGCACGAGGACATAACGGTAAATATGTATGTACCACTGAAGCCCGGGGTGAGCTCAGACAGACGCAGAGAGTAGACGTCAGGTGGTTGGGTCAGCTTCAAGATCTTCAGATGTTGCTCAAAGATCTCCATCCTCTCCTGAGAGACGACCAATCAAAAATGAGACACACTACATTCACCTTACAGAGTCTGTCTAACCCTGCTACGCAATTAACATGGTTAAGCTGTCCAAATATTATTTTTGTTTGCTTGAGAAATGTAGGACCGGATACCAAAAAGCAGCTGCAAAAGGTGCAATGCCTCACAAAGAACGTCGGTCAATAAGATATTATGGTGACATTATTTAATGTTTTCAAAACGGCAAAAAAAAGAGGCCGTTTCAGAATTCCCTTTTTACATTTAAATTTGTAAGGCACATGTTTATGATTTTAAAAACTCAAACGAAGTTAATTCTCAAGACCACCTGCAGAGTGGGCAGATCTATGAAGATGTGCCTGTCCAGTCTCCCGGGTCTCATGAGAGCATTGTCCAAGACATCTGCTCTGTTGGTGGAAGCAAGGACAATGACGTGGTCTGTTGTTCCCATTCCTGCAAAAGAAGGAGAAATGTTCCGTCAGAAAGATCCGTCTCTGATGACAACAAACTGCTCTGAAATCCCACATTTAGTTTACTCACCATCCATTTCCACCAGCAGCTGGTTGAGGGTCTGCTCCTCTTCAGTATTGGAGAAACCCGACATGTTGGTGGAGCGCTTCTTCCCCACGGCATCAATCTCATCGATGTAGACAATGCAGGGTGCTCGGCCTCGAGCCTCCTTGAACAGACTCCTCACCCTAGCAGCACCCAGGCCTACACACGAACACAATATAAGTTACGTGAAAACTGAGGATCAACATACGGCTAATACATCTAATCTGTCTTCAGAAATCATCCTCTAATAAGGCTGCCATATAAACGCTGAGCAATGATGCCTAAAATCAGATATCACATTATATATATATTTTTTTTTTTACCAATAATTGGATGTCTCTAGCGTGACAGAATTTTAGAGATGATATTTACACAAACAGCATTTTGAGAAAACAATCATTAGTAATGTGTATATGATGACCACGCATGTAGGGGCATTCCTCCTACACATCCAGAAAAGTCTGTTTTCTTCAATAAACTACAGAATATTGCTGCATTGTAACACAGGAACAGGAATCTATAATCACAATATTATCAAACCAACGATATTTACCCTCATATTGAACATCGGTGTTATTTTGATGCATGTTTTCAGACTTTGTCATATTAATTGCTGATGCTGTCTTTACATACCTCCAATGACCTCTACAAACTCAGAGCCAGCCATAGCCAGAAAGGGCACTTGGGCCTCTGTTGCTACAGCCTTAGCCAGCAGGGTCTTTCCACAGCCTGGAGGCCCGAGCAGCAATGCACCCTTGGGGACCTTGGCTCCCAGTCCGAGGTATCGTTCTGGATTCTGACAACACATAACATCAACGTGGTAAGTGATGGACTGCAATGGGGAAATTAACGTTTTACTCATGTGAGATTTGGATGGTAGATACAAAAAACTTCAGTGCATCCAGTACATATTGTAGCAAAGGCCCTTAGATTACCTAATTAAGATTGATGTGTGCTTCCCTGATTTACGTTGAAAAAAACATGGCGAGAGTAATATGCAAGACCAACATACAGTATATTACTTTGAGTCTCGTGTCTTACCTTAAGGTAGTCGACAAATTCCTTTACTTCCATCTTAGCCTCATGCATGCCTGCCACATCTTTGAAACTCACACCTTTACCCGACTTGCCGTCCACAACGGTGAACTTGGCCATCTTCAGCTGATTCTGTTAAGTCCATTGTAAAATGCAATTAAAAAAAATGAGGAGCCCATTGAGAACCCTAAATGTACACATGCCAATTTGCTTATGTGGTTTCACTCACAAAAGCACTGAAGCCACCTTCTCTGCCACCCATGCCTAATAGTCGGATGATATACCAGGCGATAGCCAGGCCAATACCAGCCATCCCCAGAGTGTAGATTACACTGCAAAGTGAACAGATAAAAAAAAACATTGAATTGAGTCTTAAGAATTAACGTAGGAGGAAATCAGGGCTCAAGACGTTAAAAACACAGTTGGAGTTGTTTTGCCAATTTGAGCAGTCTAACTGTTTCAATAGATAGTTTTAAAACATAGTTTTAATACGCCATCAGTGTATTATGGTAATAACACATAATGATATGATCTATTGGCTCTTTATGAAACTACCAATGAGAAGAAAATTCCATCACATTGATATGTTTTTCCTGTGTATGGAGATAACGTTCCTTCAGATTGCTCATTAAATTGAAGTCTGCACTGAGAAAGGTCATGTTCTTACTTCCCAAAGAATCCAGTGCGTTTGTAGGACACCTGTATCCTATCCTTAGCGTCGATGCTCAGCTCCTCTTCAGCAGCTCTCAGCTTCTCCTCAAATTTGTCAATGTTGGCAACCTGCATTCTGTACATGAGTGCCAGCCTCTGCAAATCAAGAAACAAGGCAGGAAATGAGAGTTTAGCATTCACATCTGCTGTAAAAGTTCTGATGCTAATTGTGTGTCATTTAATCTTGCACAACATACTGGCTTTCCAAATATAACTGCTCCAGGATGAAGGTGGATTTCTACAATGTCACTTTCAGGAACGACCTGCACATGTGACACCTCTCCCTTGGCCAACATCTCATGGACAAAGTCATTCCAAGAGATGTTACCACCACTGGGATTAAAGCTATACATCACTTTGAAGACGAGCCCTAGGATGATGACGATCCGCAGGCGCTCGTGGTACATCTTAATTATCTGCTCGCGACGCTTCTTCTCCTCTAGATGAGGCAGATTGTGGAGGAAGAGAATAAAAAGGATCAGAGAAAAAAAAAATTAAGATCGCATCCAGATATGGTGCGGTTATTGAACAGCCATGTGGCAATCAGCTAAAGCAATGTATTACTTACCTTCATCTTCCTCTGGAGTTTTTCCCTTTGGTCCATCACGTTTATTTTTCTCTCGTTTGGATTGAGATGTATTGAAGAAGTTTATTGACCCTGAAATCAAAGTGTTTTCCATCATCAGTAGCTTTAAGTAGGTGAGTGAAATACAACAGCGTAGGTAGATAAGTGTATAATCACACTATGGTTGATAAAACTCAGTGTTTACCTAACAGATTTACCAAACCAACAGGGTTCCTCAGCAGGTTGTTCCTGATTAAGTCTTTGCTAATTCCCACCATGCCGGGACCCAAGGGTCTGTGGAGGAGACACTAAAATGGGAACATTGGGACAAGATATTTTGATGAGACAACATATCAGAAGAATCATGACAGAGAGGAAGTAAACACAATTGCTGTAGTGTCATCTGCACATGCATTAAAACTTCATCACAAGAAGAAGAAAACAATGATTTGATTTCAAATGAAAAGGACTTCCACAGTAGAACACATTTGAATACAGGGGACCGTAAGTCTGTGGTACTGGGTGCCAATCATTGTCATTGTCAGTGGACCACTTGAAGAAAATCACCTAATACTGACAATTAAAGTTAATAACTGTATTTAAAGCACAATTAGACAGCGGACTATATTAGTGAATAGATATTACGAATGAAAATGTCATACAATTCTGCTAAAGAATGCATAATTCATTGTTTTTCTTCAGTTTATATTTCAAGGTTAAGCGTCTCGATGAGAGGATCCAGATCACACTTCAGTGTTATGTGTCTCTGTCTCTCCACGTTTTTACTCCAATATCGCATCACTAACTGTTACCGCTACGAAACCATTAATAAAAGTCAAAATATGGGATTGCACTTTTTAAAGCCCTCACCGAACTATCATGTTTATGACGTCTTTTGACTTACCTGAATTAGTTTCTGTGGTTCACTTGTAGGTGTCCGCTTTAACTTTGAAAGAAGCATCTTTCTGATATTAGCGCATCTGATTAGCACATTTCTAACGCTACCGCTGGATGTCGGCTTGTTTGGTAACATATGAGAGTTTCGCCTTGACAGTGTCCACAATAAACCCGCACTGTATTTTCGACAAAGGCCGGTTCGCTGCTGCAACAACAACGCCGACATAGTGTCTTTTATCCCTGAATGCTGTATATTAAGTGAACGATTACAATGCCATAGCTATCGGTTTTCTATGAAGCTCAACTTGAGAGTTAACGCGTTTGTTTACCCCCCAAATCCGTTGAGAGCTAGCTAGGTTGCTATGTTATTCAACTGTGCAACTGAGCAAAGATGTCAGCTCGAAATCAACACTGCCACTATCCACTCCCAGACTTCCTGCGCGCCGAAAAGAAAGCAAAAAACAACACATATTTACTCTAAATGTGATTCCATTGCTGTTGTCTAATTAACATTACTGTAAAGAACGGTGTTTAATGCGTGCTGAATATTGAAAAGTATAGTTTTACACATCTCGTAGGCTTTCGAAACATCTTTCTTCTTCTTCTTTGGTTTTTATTGGAGGTTGGCAAACCCAGTTTAAAGGTGCATTACCGCCACCACCTGGACTGGAGTGTTAATGAGAGATGTACGCAGGGAAATATAGAAGAGAAAAAAATTTAGAGAGAAAAAAAAAAAGATCAGATTATTTTTTTAAATCAGTTTTCTTTTAAAAACTTGATAACATCACAGTATATCTTGTCTGCTTCCCCCCCAAGAGAACTAATAATAAAAAGCCATGCCGTTTCTTCCTCCCCGTTTACAGCACAAGACGATCTCTTCAGATATCTTAATTCCTACAATGGGGCAGTACATGTTCGACCGTTTCTGGTTGATTACAGGGCGTGTATTTAGAAATTATCTTTATATACCCATGATTGGCTTCAAAACATCTTTGCCTCAAACTTTGAACTTTAACCTATCTTGTTGATCTTCAAGGACCTACACGCTGCGCAGACGTCCACGCAGGGCTTATACAATGCAATGTAAGGGCTACAATCTGTGGTCTGACATAATATTTCAGTTCTGCAGTAAACTGTAACTACATTGTAATGGCGTCTAAATTATGCCCACTTTTTTTCCAAGTTAATATTGACGGTGTATAATACAGAAAAGTAAAATCTGCATTTCTAGCCTACTACACTCACTGCAAAATCAACAAGGCATAAATATTATTTCAGTTTATACAGTTCGACAAATCGAGCCTCTTTGGGTCCAGGGTTTGTCTTGTGCTGAGTGACATTTTTATGGGATAATGGTGTCCGTGTTTTATGTTATTCAGTATAAGAAAAAACGCATTCAACATTCCATATTCCTTATATGGATATGGGTATGGGTATTCTTAAAAAAATAACTAACAACAATAAAACACAAAAATACAAGAACATAATATACATGCATTATAATTATACCAAATGTCTATTTAAATCAGAGTAAAACCAAATAAGTTAGGAAAGAACATACAATAACAAACAAAATAGAAAACTTCCTTTGATTGTGTGTCAAGATAATACCAGCAATGCAAATAGTGAACACAATAGTGTGATTCAAATGATTCTGTGTTCAGTTCAGAATATTCTCTGAAACCTCTATGTAAATAAGGAAGCACTCAAAGTATTTCCACCAAATGTGTTGACACTGTAGCAGTACTCCAGCAGAGAGCGCCATTAGTTCATTGAGTAGAGCTCTGGAGTCAGTGGACTTTGGTCCGGTTAGGTTTAGCAAAACAAATCATACATATGAATTTTGTCACATTTTGTTGTCAGTTATAAGATCCAACTTGTACAAGCATATCACATGTTTTAATATCATGTAACTGTGCCATGCAGGGCCAACAATCTGCTGGCTTTCATTGCAGAAAATCACATCCAGAAAGCCATTTTAAGAATGACTTCCTCCTCTTTAGTCAGTGAACTCAGCTGGTGGAGTCTTTAATAATTGGAGTGAAAACGTGTCCCTCATATCCCTTATCGCTGTAGTATCAGGGCAGTGATGTCGTGAAAAGCGACGTGTACAGGTCAGTCTAAATGGCATGTTACATAAACCAATAAGAGTATAGAACTTCTCCTTGAGCCAATGGGAGCCTTCGTTTCATTTCGACCATGGGTGCGTCAGTTTGTTCACCAGCACGCCCCGCTTTCTTGCAAACTCTGCTCTGCTCTGACTGATAACCTGTGCTTGAGGTCTGACCCATATCCATCGAAAACAAAACGTATATTTTATTCAGTGTTGAAATAAGTACTCATACCCTTTACTTAAGTAAAAGCATGAATTAAAAGTTTTTTAAAAAATATTCCATTATAAATAAAAGTCCTAGGGTCAAAAAAAGGGTTAGATTATTTGTAATGTTCATTTTCGTCAATGCGGAGCCAATGTCCAATTTTAGATACTTTGTATATTACTGGGTAGATTAGTAGTATAGTACCGCACCATATCATATAAACATAATATGTTATTTGCATGTAAAAGTAACTATACATGTCAAATATATAGAATTAGCATGACATGGAAACAATCAAGTAAAGGACAATAATACAATTTTGTAATTTTGTAAATGTACTTAGTTGCTCTCCACCACTGATTTCATTAAGCGCCACCATATATAGTGAACATTGATACCTGTGATACATGACATTTACATTTATATCGTTTGTGTGACTGTCTCAGTTTGCAGCCTTAAAATGCTTACACACAATACGTGTACCTTTCACAGTACACACCAACGTTTGCATTTTAAATAGCCTGGTGCAAAATCTAAATATACACAAACAGCAAGTCGGAATAAACAAATCATAAGAAATGTGGAGAACGAGTGCATCCGATGTGTCTGTTACTCCATGTCCGTCTCTTGGTCTCCAGATATATTATGGAGTGTGGTCTCTTGGGTTTGAAGCCGTGAACTGCGGTCAGCCTCGTCCCTGCTCGTGATGTTTTGAAGCGAGTACAGGTCAGGATGCTGAGTAGATCCAAAATGGCGTCAGTTTCATCTTGTGCGGAAACGGGATCCGCCTACAGCAACATGGCCAATCAGGACGCTCGTTTCATACCCGCAGCGTTTCCGTCCCTAGCGTCCACACAGTGAAGTCAAAGGCCGCTCGAAAACCGCTCGAATGGGTTGGCGGAGAGGATTAAACCGAAACAAAATATGATCTTTTGATGGTTTACGTTCACCCAAGCAAGACTACCGTTGCACAAATGGAGTGTTAAAGGTTCGTAGTATGCGGTGACGATGAAATAGCTACGCTGTAAACGAGTTTTCGTGGATATTTTAGTGTTTTTTTTCTTTGGACGTCTGTTTGTTGGTCTACATGGTTTTAACAAGCTAGCACTAGCCTCGATTCTAGTGAGCTGCTTTCGAGCTGAGATGGTCGACGCGAGTTTATGCGGATGTCTCCGGGCCAGTCTATACTGAACCGACGGCAACAAATGGGACCATCCAGCATCGGCCGAAAACATCGCGGCGTAGACTAAACTTTAAAGATTCAAAAATCTATTTGAATTTGTGGAAATTCAGACAGAGGTAAGTCGCATTTTTGCTGCTACTGTATAGCTAACGCGTTAACAACAACAAACTGACTTGCTGCCCCCGTGGTTAACTCTGGTTGATGTGTGTTGCGACAAAGGTCAACGTGCAGTATCTTTGTTTAGTTACGATTTTTAGGCATTTCATATGCGCTTCATGGTGACATTGTTATGTAATTGACTTTGTTTTGACTACACATATCTTGGCTTCTTGAATGCAGCCTTCCTATGGTTATGCGTAGCTGGGTTGTGCTGACTATCTTTAAAAAAAACAACAACATTAATTTGGTGTATTACACATTGAGGTAACGTGCGCTCTTTAGTTGTTTTATTCAATCTAATTCAGCTGTGTCTAATAATTGCCCATGTGTGATAGGACTGGCACTGACTGTGTGTTGATATTTTAAAATTAGATTTTAAATGTTTTGAATAAGTAACTAGTGTTACATACATGGATGCCATACATGCTTGTATGCGTATATGCATACTAATGAGTGATCATATCAGCCTTGTGCATGTGTTGTTGGAAGGCTTATCGTGGAATCAAAAATGAATTAACTTACACCGTCCACCCTCAGTAAGTTTTAGAGTAATGTTAGGCTTACATGTGTTGCATACTCTCAGAATTGGCACTCTGGGACACTTGTATTATCCCAGACAATAATTATCATCGCATTTCTTAAGGGAGTGTAATAATAACACCAAACTGTCTGCATATTGTTGCTTGTCACAATGACACCAGTTGTATGGAAATTGATTTGGACCAATACTAGCCTACCTGCTTTTCCAGTTAAGTGTGCACAGCGTCATAAATTCCAGTCATGAAGCACTAGGTCTTGTCCATTTGCTGGTGTGTTCCAGCACTAAAGCAAAATGGATGTGTTACTAGTCTGTCTGTAAGAAAAGCAATAAATTAGGTTGTCAGAACTAAAACCAACGAAGAATGCTTCATAGGACTATTTAAAGAACAGTGTTTTGAAATTCCCACAGGCTATTTGGATTTATCAGGAAGTGTCTGTATATGGTTAGTGGGCTAACTGTGTGTTGTGTGGATGGATACCTGTCACAATTACCCAAGTTAGTTCAGTGTAGTGCCTGTGTTTTCTATGTTGGAATATAACATTTAAAGGAGGGGCACAGTATGGTAGGATTTGAGATGTGCTGTAGAGGAAATGGAATATGGAGGAGAAGCTCTCCACTTTGGTGCAGTACCAATGCTGAGGAAAACACTGCAGTGCCGCTGGTGGTGTTTTCCACCAAGATACTGAGAGTGTTTTAGCTTGTTGGGGCGTTCATGTTGACTACACTGCAGAGGCAGTGATGCATATCTCTGTCTCCCTTGAGCTTGCGTAGGTCTTATTTCTCTGTGCTATAGTTAAAGCCTCTAATGGTATCGCATGCCCTATTCTGTTATACATGGAGATTAGGTTGTGTGGGATTTTAAATATAAACAAGATGTTTTTTTTCAGAATTATTGACACATTTGATCTCTATACATTACCATATATCACCGATGTGTTTACATTGTGGATGTAAGATAACCCACACACAGAATGACGTTCTCACTGAAACTGAAGTTTCTCTTTAACACATGATGTTTAATCATTGAGTCTGGGCACTTGGATGCCTTTTTTATTTTTGTTTTCTTTTGGAAACACTTAATAGTTTGGAGTTCTATTTAGATTATTGCACTGGACTTATAAATAGCCAATCCAAAACAGTAGCACAGACCTTTTTATAGTGATGTGTTTTCATCTAAATCCCAAATTATAAAATGTCATGCTGATGTTCACAGTTAATGCAGCACTGTTTTTATACCTACCAACAATAATAAACAGGGATAAGTCAAAAGATATCTAGTCATAAATGAGGATAATTGCCACGCTACTTGGCTCTCCTGAACTGTGCGTCCCATCAGGTTCCCATTAGTGAATGCTAGATTTTGCCCCTGTTCCTATAAGTAGTACGAGAGAATTAAACCATGCCATCTGCTTGCAACAGGAAATGGAGTTCTGCTTGGGTCAGAAAGATCACGAGCTGTGATTGTAGCTTGTGGTTACACGTTTTGTGCAGTCCTAATAGAAAGGCAGGCAACATTTCTGTGTTTCTCATGTTCTACAGTGGCCTTTGTGTCTCACAACTCTTCAGACTCTCTTAATGGTCGTTTTGCCCAAATGAAGAACATTTGCTAACCTGTTTGCAGCACGCCACAGTTAGTCAACCTTTGGGTTGTTTGCACATCAGCCCTTTGTGTCTGTCCCGTGAACATAGTGTTGTGGTGAACATGAATGGTTGCTCTGTTTCTCCTCCGCAATTTTAAGACCCCCCCCCCCCTTTTTTTGTGTGTTGGCTATCTCATTCTTACATAGTTCACCACATATTTTTGTGACTGACTAAAAGGCTTAAATGCAAATGAACACAACTCAGCCCATGCATCGTGACAAAAACACAACAAGAGTGAAACCGAGAGCACAAGACGCTCTTGATTGCTGTGATTGGGTGGCTCGACAGTAACATTTCGCAGTCAGGACAACCAGATGGTCATTATGCCCAAGTCCAATGATAACCAGAATCACTGAATAACCCACTGTGCACAAGTATTGATGTTGAGACCCTTAGACTCAAATTAAAGTACAAATGGCACCAAGACATGAAAAGCACATCAAGGATGATAAACAAAAGAGGGCATTTAAAAAAAAAATATATATATATTTATTATTATTATTATTATTATTATTATTATTATTAATTAAAAAAATACTAATTTAACGCGGAGAACACAACAGAGATCATTCTACAGAATATGACTCTGCATATTTACTTTTCAGCAGCGAGGTTTACTATATCCCTATAAATGACCACAACAGCCAAACTATAGAATGACTTGCAGTTCATTTCCCTGCCTATTGTAATAATTTCACTGTCAGATTTATTTTGTCTTTTTAGTGAAACTAAACCACATGTTCTTGGTAAAATTCATTGTATGTTTACCTGACTTTTTATGTATTCTTAGTAATATTTGTCAGTGAAATTTGTCTTATAATTTGCGCAGGACCTTTTATAGTCCAGTTAAAACTGATAAAATATAACAACCTATCTGTCATCCATGGCAACCACAAACAGTTTGTATGGATTTGTCCCACCACTTCGCTTCTTTGTTTTTATGGCAGATGCCCGTGCGTGAGTTGATAGACACTCAAATTTGAAGTAATCTAAATTTCAGTAGCTTGTTTGTTATTTTTGTTTAATGTATGGGTTAATAAAAGACGTCTGCTGGTTTCAGAACATTCATCGTTCTCATATCGTAAATTGTATACCTTGGGACTTGACAAAACTGTCTGTATTATTATTATTATTATTTTTTTTTTTTTTTCTAATCAGTGAATTGAAAGGTAATTGATGATAAAACAAAATATTCAGCTGTACTCCTGTCCTTGTTATTTGATTCAAGCAGCAAGTATTTAATTTAATATTTATCAGCAACCCATTCATTGACCAGTACATCATTCTGCAAAAAAAAATCCATCTCAGTCTATGATTTTTATCTCCATAACATTCTTCTTGGAAATGACTAGCCATAATTTATATGTCATATATAAATAGTATATGTTGTCCAGTATTACCACCATGTTTCCTTCCGTGCATAACATTTCTCCATCCATTCTCACGATTGGATTTCTCCAAACCAAGTAAATACTGTTGTCTTGTTAGAGTTTCTAAAGCCTCATTTCCACTACATGGTTCAGGTCAACTCAACTCTACCTACTTTTGTTAGCAGGTCTTTTCATCGTTAACCGAAACAGAGGAACGTCTGCACTTCATCAGTTGTATGGCGTAGTGTACAACGGCATTTTGCGAGTTTCCATTTCACTTCTTTTTTTCTTTTTTTTTGTTTTGTTTGCCTTTTATTATAGTATAGCCAAAGAGAGAGGAGAGGGGACGACGTGCAGTAAAGGGCCGCGGTTCAGAATAAAACCTGACCCTCTGCTAAGAAATCAGCCTTTGTAAATAGGGTGTCCGCTCTACCTGGTGAACTGCCTTTTAAAAATAAATAATAATAATCTAGGTTGTGATGAAGAAGAGCATTAGCTCATCAAAACGTCACTTGTGGATGGGCCAATAAACTGCACTTGAGGGAGCTACAGTGTGTGTGAACCATTTTGTTTATGTTTTTTTATTGCTGTCTTCTAGTGGTCCAGCGCCTGACTTGAACAGTATTTGGATGCGCGCGATTGCTATGGATTGATTTTCTCTGACTAATTATTGTTTTGCACTTTTTTGACTCCACCTTCTAGTATTGGCTCGGCTAAGGTTGTACCAAAAAAGTAGCAGGTACTATCCACAACCAAAAAATCTGGAAAATCGAGTTCAGTAGAGCTGTGCCGTGCCATACAACGCAGTGGGAAAAGTGTCCTCAGAAAAGATGCAGACATTCTAGTGCCACAAAACTTTGCAGAATATATCAGTGGTCATAATGGGAAAACATGGTGGCCCCTTTTCTGCTCTCATGACCTCTTATAAGATGTGTCCTATAATAATAAGATGCTGACATAGTATGCAGTACAATTTGCAATTTCTTCCTTGAATATGGCTGAGAAACCTTCTTCTTGAGCTCCATTTCAAAGAATAAAGCAGCTAGTTGTAAAAGGGAAAGAAGCCTTTAGCTGCAACTCCAGCACCCACTCTGCCTGCCCCCTGTCCATGCAGGCTCTCCCCTCCCCCTCTTGTCTTGAGAGTGTGGTCCTTTTAGGTAAACAAGCATGGCTACTCCTGTGTCTTGCCTCTCTTTGTCTGTCTCTGCCTTTTCTTTTTCTCTCTCTCTGTCCCTCACTCACTGCCCTCTCATCCTCCCTGTTTGAGTTGTGTAAATCTTTTATAGCTGCTATTCTACCAGCACAATCTCTGTGGATACTCAAATGGCATCTGAAGCCCTTTGAAATTCAGCCTAGTCCTTTGCCCCCTCCTCTACCCTCGAAGCGAAATGGAACAAAATGGCGGGCCCCAATCCTGCGGTTCCCCTCAGGGACTGTGGAGCCTCATTTTGGGGTTTAGGAGGTCCTGGTGGTTGATGGCATCTTTAACTCGTGATAGGTTGTGCTTACTTCCTAGCACTCCGCTGCACTGCTCTTGATAATATTTTCTCTTCCCCGAGTCTCTTGCACATCAAAGGGAAAGGATCTCTTTTCTGGCATGCTGCTGCTTCTCCAGAAATGTGTTTTTTACAGACTTGGCTTTTGATCTCTCTGATCGAAGCTTGGAAAAAGACTATTTTGTGCTCTTGTTTTTTAGCGTAACTTACGGATATGCTTAATAAGAATTTCAGGTATGCAGAACATTAAAACATTTAACAACGCTCCCAGAGTTTGATACGTTTTCCATTTTGGCATAAATATATTATAACAATATATTATAACATTGGCTGAGCAGCAATTTTGCTAGTTTACCATATTGATTTAAAGCATTCAAAAATCCAATAATTATTTTTCTATCAGTCTGGTCAGTTTGTTTTCTTCTGGAAAAGGGTCACGTGATAGGGCCGTGACAAATCAGGGAAGGACACGTCATGACTGATAAAACCCAATCAGGAAGCGAACATTGGTATCTACGTCATTGTTTTCAAAAGTCTCTGTTTATGCCAGTCCAGACTAAAACACAATTTTCAAATCAAAACGGTTTCAGCAGGGTTTTCAAAAGTCTCCATTTAGAGGTTGGAAAACACCAGAGTAGTGTGTACTCTAAGCGTAAACGTAGCTAAAGTTTTAAGCAAAATGTAATTGTGTAGATGTTGCCTTAGCTTCATCCTGATTACCCCAATGAGGACATTGTCTCACTGTAAACTCAACAAGTGAAGTTATTAATTGCTGATTTGATTTGTTCCATTTTAACCAACACATCTTCTCAGTAGTTTTATGAGTTAACTACTACTACCAAATTTCAGAAAGGCAACTTGAGGGTTTATTTTAAGTAAGAGTGATAATATTGGCTATAAAAAGAACTACCTGAGCAGGTAATGCTATTAGACTAATGGCTGTGTGCCTCACTCGGGCCAGGCATGAATTAGGGGTGGTGTAAATCTGGACACAAACGTTGATGTTATGATTGGATGTGCTGCTGAGCAGGAGGCTGTAGGGGATGATGTATTATCCATACAGTACGTGGCATTGGAAATATTCTGAGGTTAGTCGGCCAGGTCTTGGAGCTGATGGCAGAGGCAGTCTGTGTGATGTGTCCCTCTGGGCTCGGCTGTTCTGGTCTGTTCAGACTGTTGCTGACACACAGGGAAAAAGACAAGACAGACTTGCTTGCCTGGACTCACTTAGCTTCTCCGTTTTTCCTCCTCAATCTTAACGCCTATTCCTATGTAAAGCTAAGGTGGCCCTAACATGCTTTTTTGAAAACCTTCTAATAAGCTGTGTTATAAAACAAAACCTAGTGATGTTGGAGCTTTTCTGATGCTATTTTTCTGCTAGCTCATCCCTCATTGAACGTGGTTTTCACTGTTATAGCCCAAATTGTGTAAGGCCTTAATTGTAAAGTGCTCATTACAATTCTTGCTGACATAATCCTATATTAGATTAGTCGGTTATTATTGAGGTAAGAAGCTGGTTTGAATCTATGTTGGGATACTGTAATCATTGTTTGTCAGATCAGTTTTACAATGTGAATTAGTTAAATTCCCGTTTGAGTTTTTGCTCCCTATTCAAACCCTACTTCTTGACAGAATAATTGTCAAATTGATAGTAAATGCGATATATGTGACTGAAATTGGGCATTTTTCCTTTCTCCAACACTGTAAAGATGTAAAATGGTCTTGTGTCCTTTCCAACCAACCTTTGTCACCCTGAGATAAATAAAATGTCTTGGCTTTATTGCCACTTCAAGAAATTGCTTCATGCCTGACTACTAGTATGCTCAGAGGCAAACAACTTTTATCAGTTTTCTTTATGCCCTCTTGTGCCCAGCCGTCTTCTTCATGTTGGGCATAAACTATAAGATGAGACGGTGGATAAGGGTGTTAGGACAAAGTGTTGGGTGGGAAAGGGTAGAGGTGGGGTGGCCTGGCTGAATCTCAATCACCAAGGTCCTTCAGCAGGGCTGGCCTTTTGATGGGCCAGCTGCAGCCATTCATCCAGCCATTTACATTGAAATGCAACAACAGGAAGGGGGAGGGGAGGGGGGGGGCTGTGGGGAGATGGGCCTCTGCGCCTGTGCGGGTGGGATGTGAATGAAAAGCAAAGGCGTACCTAAATACCAAAGAGATGAGGTCTATCAGTCGGGGCCCATGCCCCTGTTCACCAATACATGCAGCCATACTTTGTTTTCCCCCCAGCATTCTGTGGGGCAGTATACTCAACACAAAGGATCTAAGCACCCGTTTTGACCAGTACATGCATTTTCCCCACTCAGCTCTTTTCTGTCTTTTACAGCCAGGCTGGTGGCAATAAAGAGGTTGTGATTCATCCCACTGTCCGTGGGAACAGCACTATACTGTTACACCTATTGTTGATGCTGCTTTTTATACTTTGCATTCTTCATATTTTGTGGGTAATAGCCTCCAGACAGTTGATATCGGCTTATTTATAATGCCTGTATGGGATGTGGAGTTTCGAGTTCGTGTTCCTGGCTCACTGCAATGGAGGTCATCTTGTGTTATTTTCTGGTAGAAGAAGCATGTTGTGCAACTCATTAGAGGCTTCAGGTGCAAACTATAGTTCAGACAAATGAGGCCAGTGTGTCATTGTTCTGAGTTCATCCAGCTTTCCAGGATAACTTGGATGTCCTCAGAGGTGTGCATGTGACAGTGATTGAGAGGCATTTTGGGGAATGTGTTAAAGCCATTTTCAAACCGGCAGTAGCACTGCATCAAACACCACCGCCATCTCATTAATTTCAATGAGACCACTGCATTGGCACCCCCACTGCAGCACACACAACTCTTGAATCTGGCTGTACTTTTGCCACAAAACATCATCCAGCAAAAATACTCTGCTGGTCAAATATGTTCAAGCTACATTCAGGTAGAACACTTTGTGAAATAAATGGGGTAGATCTACTGTTGATCATTGAGATTAAGTATGAACGTAAAATACTGTGTCATAATATTATGCACAGCTGTGCAGTATTTTGGCTTTTGATACATTGTTAAACTATTGGGTCTATCACTTTAACTGGAATTACCGGCTCACTTCGGGGTGGTGGTAATCTAGTGGTCTAGCGGTCAGGCTTTCAAATAGAACATTGAAAGTTTGTGGGTTCAATACCAGGCTGCCACCATTGAGCCCCTGAGCAAGGCACTTAACCCCGAGTTGCTCCAGAGGACTGTCCCTGTAGTTAATTCACTGTAAATCTCTCTGGATAAGAGCGTCTGCTAAATGACCTGTAATCTGTAATAACTTCTTATTTTTTCACTGGTACCTGTAGCAAAATGCCCACACCAAAGAATCCCTTTGTATTTTGCCTGCTGACCTAAGCACAAAGCTAATGTTAGGCAAGGCACCAACTAGAGGTTGTTTCATTGGAGGACATATCATATTCAGCCAACTTTTGTTTTGATGTTGGCCGGAGTGACACTTTGTTCAAGTACTCGCGCTACAAGGCTGCCAGTTAAAATATCAAGCATTAGATAACAACTGAGATGACCCAGAAGAGGTCTGGAGTATGGGAGGACCGCTATAAAGGGCATGTCAGCCCTTTTTAACAGTAATGTTTCTTTGAGGATAGCCAATGATTCTGCCACCATGTTCATTCTGAACACACTTATGGGATGGTAAAATAAGTATCACATTGTCTCCTTGGCCTAAGGGAGGTCTGTGCTTAGAAGTGTTTTTTATTTAATTTTTTTGTATTTCCATACTGAAACATAATTAAAAAAAATATTTAGTGGCTTCTTTCTTAAGTTTTATAGTGGTTTGAAGACAACAACTAATATTTGGATCTATGATATTGCTTAATTTCTGTTTCAGTGCTAGTATGTTCATATCTTTGTTTTTATGAAGGCATGCCGGGTTTCTTCCCAAGTCGGTCACCTGAGCAAAAACTTGGCAGAGCCGCTTGTCACTACAATGAGAATAGCTGGTCCACCTTAAAAGTCGGCCCACCTTAAGTAATCCTGGCCCATTGTTGTCGCTGGCTTCGGGGCTAACCCCCTTCACTTTAATCAGCAGGTTGCAAGCAAGACACAGGAACTTTGCTTTGGTCTTGAGGGGTTGAAGCATTTATTCACTGAAAAATAAACTGTACACCCACTGCACTGCTACGTTCACAGCTATAACGTTATTGCTGACTTCATACTCACCGTCACGCACTCTTTTTTTCTTTTCTTTCTCTCTCTCGACCGCACTCGTTAGCGTTACACACACAGCCTACGCACAGAGTTATTCATTAAAGGGCTTCACTACTTGTATAACACACTTAAGTTTAAAAAACGTCTTTTTGAATTCTTTTTTTTTTTTTTTTATATATATATATTCCCGATGTTTAGGCCCGGCTCGTAAACCCTGGCATGAATATAATCTTTTTTGATTTTTTTTTTTTTGAAAGAAAATTATTTTAAATACATTTTTTTGATTGCAACCAGTGCTGATAATAATTTCTCGGCTGCTGCATTGACACCTACGATAGAATGACTATTTTATACTTCTGACAGCGTAAACATTAAGATTTGTCAACAAAAACACATCTGTACTGTGTGATCATCACTTTACTTGATCTTTGAAAAGCTGAAAGCGAGTAGACAATCTGAAGGAATGACATAAGAAGCAAAATGGCAAGACGCACTGTACGGTGTTGCCAATTATAGCTCACCCACTTTTATTATTTTCTACATTGCGCTATCTTTTCAAACTACTGGGATGTCACTTGGGCAACTGGAAATCTTTTGGCCATTTTTCTTAGTTTGGCATTTTTCATTTTCTGATACAAATAATTGGTCAATTAATCTAAGAAATAGTCAACAGAATAAACAAAAGTAAAAACAACCAATATTAAATGAATTATCAGATGCAGCCCTAAACATTTCTTAACATAATGTCTACAATATCATAACTAAGTCACAGAGAAGGTGAAAATAAAATGTCCTGTCTTTTCTTGGTGCAGGGGTCAGAATTAGCCAGTGTGCTTAACCAGAGTAGTCAGCAGGGAATGGAAAATCACATCATCCTAAGTCAGCCTGCACAGGGACTTTCCCTCCTGAATATGTGGCTTTTCTTAAAGCTACAGGCCAGTATGTGTTTGGCCTTTGTATCGAAGTTCGTACGTCCACGTTGTATGCCTGTGTCACACAATGTGAAACCACTTCACCTAGTTATTTGTTTTGCACAGAAAGGAAGCAGGAAAAATGGAAAATAGGAGCGCAGGAAATCTAGAAGACATTTATATTGGCCTAGAGCTACCAATAATCTTTCCAGCATTCCAGTTTGTCTGCCAAGGCTGGGAATAGTCACAGATCTGTGACTGGTTGACTTGAGTTAACCAGACACTGATCTTTAAAGTCCTTTTTGATACTAGAACCTTCTTCCCTATAAATACACTGCCTAGTTTTTGTGCCCATCTGTGTTTTTATGTGGTTATGTGTTTTTGTGTGGTTGCGTGTGTGCCTGTGTCACTCATACTCCCTGCAGTGACTCTTTTTATAGAAACGGCAGCCAGCAGTGTAATCTCTGGCGTGGATGTAGGACAGTCTTTTATTCCTTCTCATTACTTATGCAAAGCCAGTTCTCACCCACAATCACTGCATCGTCTGTTTTGAATGTACAGTTTTCTTAGGAAAAGGTTAGCCGAGAAAAGATCATAGCAATGTTTTTGCAAGTTTTAGTACATGTGCTACAAATTGTGTATACTTGTTGTTACTGCGAGTCCTTTCCCAGAAGCTTAACTGTTTTTTTTTATTGTGAATACAATTTTCCTTGCTTTGCGGTACAATTTCTTAATTGTAGAGTCTTGAAAATGGCTTTACATTATAATTGTGTGGTAATACAATTTAGAGCTCAGATTTTTTTAAAAAAAGTTTTCCATATTGGTGTACACTTGTGGTGGGGGAAACTTTAACATCTGAGACTTGAGGGTCAGCTGCCAATCAGGGATTCCACAGTGAGGACAATTTCCCACCAGTTTAATAAACTTGTGACAACACCTCTATGATCGATTACACCGCACATTTTACAAGAAAATATATTGTAGATCACTTACTTCAATCCAATGTTTTGGATGGCTGTGTCTGGCCTCTCCAGTTCGAGCTTTCGCTGCAGGTCAAATATTATAAGTGGCGTATGCCCAACTGCACGATAGGAATTAGGCTACATCCACACTAATACAGCGTTTTAAAATGAAACCGATCTCCGTACACACAGGTGCTTTCGTTTCAGAAATGATCTCCTTCTGGACTTAAACACCTGAAATGTCGCATAACCATTCCCTTATGCAGGACATTTGCATGCCGGTGTAAACAGGAAGCAGATTGTCTACTCAGCAGTTGGTTGCTTAGTTAAAGAAAATACAAAAGAGTATTATTGTACTTCATATAATAAAAGTTTGTTTTTATACTTCAAATCTGCCTCTATCATTCCCACACACACTTTTAAATCTCTTGAATAATAGCTTTCCTCCTGCGCATGTAGGAGCATTATAAACCGCTGCTAGCATAAACAACAAGGTCGTCAACACCTGTAGTTTGTTATCCATGTTTAATTAAACACTTGTAATCGTAATCAAGGCTGATGTCATTTGTTTGAGTCGCATGATGGAGGCGTGACGAATCAGGGAACAACAAGCCCTAACTGATGAAACACAATCAAGAAGCAAACGTGGTTGTTGCGTCATTGTTATCAAAGGTCTCCGTTTCTGCCCGTCCAGACTAAAGCGTAACCCCGGAGATTCAAACTAAAACTGAGTCAGCACCGCTTCAAACGTCTCTGTTTAGGTGGTCAAAAATCATGGAGCAGTGTGGACGCTAGCTATAGTTTAGTGTAGATGTTGCCTTACATTCATGCTCTGTGGTGTTCGAAAACCATACCTGGAAGGCAGGTGGCAACATTGCAGTAATACAATCGCGTCAGGAATTGGATGGCTTCCTGCATTAAAATGGCCTCCTTTTTCGTAGCCAGTCCTTAAGTGTGGGATAATAGAGCTCAACCATTAATGTCTAAATAATTGAAAAACACAGATCCTGTAAGCTTTAAATGTGCACATAATTTTCCTTAAGCATTTAATTTCACATCATATTTGTCAGAGGCTATGTTTTGGTTCATACCTCATTAAGTGTCTCAAGGTTTTGATCAACCAAGTAACTTTTTTTTGTGGGCCAAACGTTCCTTTGCAGAAGGTTTCAGCATTTAAATCTATTTAAAGCTGCAGCTGTTCTATTATGAATGTTTTTCCTATTTAATTATTGAGTAATAATGGGCTAAATTTGGAGTGGTTGGTTGATTGAGCAATGGGGTTTTGGGTCCATCAACATAAAAATGAATAAGGTCAATTGTCCATTGCACTTTTCCTTTTTTTCCCACCAGCCCTGCATACTTTTCCTGCATGTCTACGTTGATTTAAGCAAATGCGGTTATGGTGTACCTACACACATATACACTTTCTCCACATAGCTGTTTTGCGCAAACACACACATGCCCATTGTACTCATGTGAAACACATCTGTTGGATGAAATCTTATCACTCTCTGTGATTTTTGGACAGATTAGATCGTCTGCTGAACTCGGCCATGTGGTGCACTGTTATGCTGCTCTCTCACACACTTGGCTCGACTCTCCCCTTGTCTTCTCCTTTCACCCCAAACACCTCTGCTCTATGTCCACTTCAGCTTCCACTTTCTCTCATTTTCCTTCCCATCTTTAGATCTCAGAGACCAGCAGTACGCTTGCATACTGCACCCTCACATGCTTGTCTCCCCTCTCCCCTCACTTTCTGAGAGTCTCCTCCCCCATCTCCACCTCTATGCAGTAGCTCTGGTTCCTCAGGAAACACTGCTTGCAGGAAGCTAAGGGCGTTGGACTGAACTGTTTGCCTTGTTTCCTCCTTTGACAAAAATCATAGTAAACTTTGCACATATAGACCGACAGCCTTGGTGTTTTTCTCCATTAATTTGCTGCTGCATTTTGTAAAGTAATAGAGGATTATTTACTTGCCATGCCTTTTCTGCTGTCTTAGATGTAAATATGCAAGCAGTTTTTCTCTGCTTCTCTGATTCTGATTCCCAATCTTAAGGTGTTTGCCCAAATGGAGAGCAGATGTGATATATTTTATGTTTCAAATTAGAATCTATACATGACTTGTGTGGAGATGATTATGATCTTTCTTAATCATCTCCACATCCCTTCTTTGTGTAAGGCAGCAAGAGGCTCGCTACTTATCGCCGAACTATAAAGGTCAATTCATACAACTGATATTTGTGTGTCTGCAGCATTTTAGATGTCCGTCAGTTGTCTGTCTCATGAGTAGATGTACTTCTATTTCTACAATTGTGCTGCACATCAGTCCATGTCCTTCTTTGTCCTGTTTTTTCTTTATTACCAAAAATTTTTTTTCTAGATCATTTAGGACGCAAAGGGTAGAAATATTTTTGTGTCACGTCAAGGAAGTACGATTCTGCAGAACCAAAACATACATGATTTCTGAACAGACTCGCAAGCCATCTGCATCTTGTGTCATAATACTACCACTGCTGTACTGGTATCCTTGTGTTAATTGCATATTTTAGATGTCTGCTCTAGTGTGCACATGGCTGCAGTCATACCTCCACAGAAGAGATTGGAGAGAGTTGTCCCTTACATTTCATCTGTGAGATCAAAGCCCTCTGCAGCAGACCCTAGTGTGATTCTTCTCTCCCCTCCTCGGAGTGAGAAAAAAACAAAACATACACAACACTAATAGTGTGTGGGTGTATGTGGGTATGTTCAAGGTATGCTGACCTTGATAGCAATTGGTGTTAACAGTAGTAGATCAAGTATACTGTGCCTCAGATAGTGTTGTTATATAGCATGTTTATTGTCAGTAACAACTCTTTAGACGGTTCTGTTGTCTTAATATATACTTGCATAACCACAGACTGCCGTAGTGATTTCCCCACTCTGTGTGCTTTGCAGTAGTTTCACACTGCCTTTATTCATGCACACCCTGCTCTGTGTTAAAGACAGCTTTCCAATGAGGCTGAAATGAGAAATCTCAGAGAGGAACCTTCTCTGAGAGCCACACACAAAGCCTGTCAAAAGTGAGAAGAGGGACACTGACAGTCGAGCTCTGCAGAATACGTGGAAGGTCTGAAATGGCTCCTTGTCAAGGTGACAGTGGCATCATGCATGATGTGCATACACTTGCACCTGTGTGATAATCTTTCTGGTTGTGTTACCTCCATATTGTAAAGAGACATGTTGTATTTTGGAGAACACATCATTTGCATTGATGGAAATCTTGAGTTTCGCATCCATATGTGGAACTGGAGTGCTGGCCTTGTGGCTGAATACATGATTTAGTATGTGTGTGGAGAGACAATGTGTGTCAACTGGAGATATTTAACAAATGGCTACTTTTTCACTGGCTGAGAATTGTGTGGGTGAACGGATGGCCACAGGCATTCAGAATCAACACAGTCGTCGTGCTCTGTGGTGTTTAGAGCATGTGCGGGTGTTTATGTCGATAATGTACCATGTGCTGCTACTCCTCCATTTCCAATATTCAAAGAGCTCTGTCTTTCACTGCAACCATGGCAACAGAAAATGACAAATGGCAGAACTGTGGAAATATTCAGGTTGTGTGTGTGAGGCTGAATGACAGAGCAAGCTTTCTTGAAAGAAAAGAAAATCACTGTGCGAGTGAATAGGCTGACTGGCCTTCACTTCCTGCATAATGCCATTTTTAAAACATAGAACATTTAGTTGCAAGATGATTGAATTAATCTATGGTACTCAAATGTAGTCTATCATACAGTGCATTGTTTTGGCTTTTTGCCAACACTTTTTTTGTTTTATTGGCACGATTTTCGTCGTTTCATTTGGCTAATTTAATGGTCTGCTGCCGAAGAGCGAGTTAGTCGCTGTTCAGCTGCAGACGGTAAGATAGACATACAGCTTAGGAAAGCAGCTGTAGCCGACACATTTTAACTTCTAACTCTGTGAATTAAGGGTTTAACTTAAACCAGTGTTGGTGATTGTTGGAACAGACCTAACAAGGCGGGTTTGGTGAGTTTTATCTGTTTCTGTTGATTTTTGAATGAAGCTAGCCAGGGGTTGGACCCAAAAAACGACACCTGCGCGAATATATCGGTAGACACACACTCACCTGCACGAATATATCGTTAATCGCCTGTTGTGGGGCTGATGGCAGCCGGTTGGAAAATGTTAACTTGTCGCCCAAACTAAATAGGAATGTATACAGTTTACTTGTCCACTAGACACTGCAGAGCAGGTATCCACATTAGTGAGAAGTGCCGTTTTCTTGTTTTAATGTTTTTAATTGAACGCACACAGCCGTAATGGCGAGCAGAAAATATTGGTTGTTGTCAACTAGCTAAGTGAAACTAGCCCACAACAGCTGTACAAGTGATGAAAGCCATTTGTAATCAAGAAACGATTCCATTTCAGAAACACACGATAAAGGATCTTGTATCTTATCCAGGTAGTGTTGCTATGCTACGGAAAGACCGAATGATGTGATTGTGTTCTGCTTCGTGTATGTGTTATGGAAAGATGTGGAGAAAAAAAGACTAAAAGCCCAATCGTGCATGCTTACCTGAATATACTTAATAGTCATGGACCAAAGCTATGTAAAAAGAGTGATTTGCCAACTCATGGATATTAGATCCATCATTTAGGGCACCTGTGTGGAGAAATAATGCTCTTTACATATATTATTTTCCGTAACACCTGACAAGAGGAGAAATTGCCGTAGAGTAGCTGAATTGTGCCAATGGAGAGAGCATGTCCGAAAAGAACTGCTGCTTTTCTGGAGCATCAACCAATGTCTATGCTTTAAAATAGGACAGTGGCATATTCTGTTGAAGGGCAGCAAGTCCAACCCACGCCTTGTTGACAGGTTTATGTAGAAAATAATAGGACAGGCTGTTTTGACGTGCATCTTGCAGGCGAGTGTGTTTTGGACTTAACAATTACAGTATATTTGAAGCCAGCAGTGTTGCAGGTTCAGCGTGTGAAATGGGCATATGTGACATTAACACCGCTAGCTAAGAACAACTGTTTGGTAGCATTGCTCTTATCATTCCAATAGCGTATAGTATAGTAGAGTGTGTGTATATAGAGTATAAGTGCGAAAATGATTGGTGTGAGTAGTCTGTTGACAGAATATGTATCTATTTTTAAGTACATTTCAAAACAATAATGTAATAAATAAAAATACACAGTATTTCCTTGCTCCTCAAGTATTGAAAAAACTGCAAAAAATAGTTGGTAGTTGTAATGGGTGGAACTGATGGCTTTTTGATTGGCTGCTGATGTGACTTGGCAAAATCCAGAGTTTTTGCTCAGTCGTCATTAATTACATAATACATCCAAAGCCACGCTCCCTTCTTGGCCCCTTCTGCATTCTCATGTTTTGTCTATGCAGCAGTTCTGGCCCTTGCTGCTATAATAACACTGCCGCAAGTGCTACTTGTTTACGCTTAGTGTATATAATCATAGGATTTTAAAGAGCAAAAAAAAAGCTGTCATTCATATAAACATCAAATGTTGTTCCTCAGCAATAGAGGGTTAAATGATCAAATAACCATGATCAGTGGTCATATAGGCAAAATATGTAAGAAGACTGCACTCTATATTTGCTGAAAGGAACACATTATGTTTGAATTGGTAGGATGGAAACCATTATTCCATTAATGATTCTACCATATAACAATTTTGGGTGCTGTTACTCTGCTTCCTCAATTGTGTTTAATGTGTATATTAGAATAATTTAATGTGACTATATAGTTTTCACTGAAATTCTGGCTGTGGTTGTGATTTCAATCACAAGTATAATACCATAATAGTATGTGTACTGTGTGTTAAAGCTGCGTGCTAATATGGACTTAGCAATGAATTTTGGACATAGAATGTTAGTTCGACACTTGAGTCTAATGGTGGGCCACCTTTTTGTATTATTTGTTCACTTTTAATAATGTTGCATATTGATTCTAAGAGTGGAAATATATCGGTGCATAAGCTTTTATTTGGATTTAGTTAGAAAGTAACAGTCTTGGCCCTTAATATGCAACACATCTTGCTAGATTGCACTATTTTTCTCCCAGCCCCGGTTGTAGTCATAATATATGAGCACAACATGGATGCATTTCGGTTTATACCTTTTTATATTTGTGTATAAGAGTCCCTGTGATGATAAACGGGGTGTAATTCCATGAATGTTTCACCCAGCCAGAAAGGATTGTGTTTAGCACGCAAGAGGCTTTTTGGTTGAGCTTTTGTCTTGTTAATGAGGCCTTGGATTAATTGACTTGAAAATTGATTAATGTTTATCAAGCAGGTCCGGACAGCATTACTATGAATGTTCCAACCACTATGTTGTTATTGCTATCCTTCATTTTCAGTGCAGCTACATCAGAGAAAACACTCTGTTATAAGCTGGGGATGTTTTAAATAGCACAGGCTGTATATTGAGAACACATGCAAGTTTCAGGTTGAGGGCAGCATTTGAAAATACATCTTCTTGAATATAATTCTTTATTTTATTTATTTTTCAGTCCAGAGAGCTTGTTACCTTGACAACAGCAGAAGATTTGTAGCGAGGGGAACTGAGCGAGTGAGCTGAGCTTGCCGCGGCATGGCTGTGCCGAACAAACAAGCGCTGTCGCTAACTGTGTCATGAGTACTGCTGCCTTCTCATTGCAGCCCTTATCCTCCCCCTCCCCTCACTTCTCTGCCTTCATTTAATATCAGGCTTTCATTTAGCTGGTTTGTTGTTCTGCTGGTATCCACCCATCCCAGCCATCTGACAGACTCACCTTTTTATCTTTGTTATACAGACAGTTTTTTCCCTAACTCCCTGCTCCCTCTTTCACCCCTTCTCATTCTCCTTTCCACATTTGCTTTTTATTACGTCTCATTGCCGGCGCCCTCTGTGCTGCTGATGCTTAACTTCGCACCAGTGTGTTTGGTCTTTAGATCAACTGATTTGGATAGAGCTGCCAACGTGCTGTCTGTGTTGGTTGCTCATGCTGGAGATATGGAGGATCAGTGTGCTGTGGTCCCTCCCTGCAGAAGCCAGGCTTTTATCAATAATGTAGATGTTTTTGAAGAGAAGAGGTGTGGTGTGCATCTCTTTTTCTCTCTCCTCCCCATGGCCCATCTCCCCCTCCCCCAGCTGTCTCCCCACACCCTTTAGTGTCAGATTTCCTCTCCAGTGTTTGAGCATAGAAGAGCAGATGACTGAATCTAATTAGTGAAGATATTACAATAAGCTCCGATACCTGATGCTTTGACATACAGCAGGTCGAACCCAGGCGCTTGTATTGAGCTGCTGTTGCTTCCTATTGTGTGTGTGTGTGTGTGTCAGCCAACCCCCCCAGATGCTATAGGCATTGTACCCTCCATCAAGCTAACACATAGTTTAAAGGCATTTTACAGTAGGAGGTTTTTCCCAATGAAACAGTTTAAACTTGTTTGACACATTTCTAAAAAATGCATGATATATTTAGTTTTCTCCATTCGGCTATTGTTTACTCAGTCTCATAAGTATTGTTTTTAAACGTCAGTAATCAAAGATCATTTAAAAACATTTTAATAAATTAAAAACACTTTTGTTATTCTGTTATTAACTGTGAGATTAGGAAAATGTGGACAGTGAAGGCATGTGTCCACTTGACCTTTTTTATTCAGTAAAATACAAAATAGCGTTTCAGTAATCGGCGGCCTTTGTAAGGACCAAGTGGGCGTTCAGCCTGAAAACAGTCCTGTGTTTAAATAATGTAAGGGGCCTATGTTGATGGGAGGGTGTTTTTTAGGAGCTGTTTAGATCCAGTTTGAATAATAGAGTCTTGAGTTTTTCACTGCAGGTTAAACTGCAAAAATCATAATATTGTGGAACAATTTTATTGCTCTGGAATATTTACTGCAGCAATTATTTTATGTAATGTCATGACGATTGCAAGGTAAACTGTAGACATAAAGAGTTCATGTTACAAAGTAATCTGCACTTGCACATATATGAGTGAGCAACGCAGCACCTTACCGAATGATGTCTCATTGTGTTCCAACAAAAGTTGAGCCATGTTACACTTCTATGCAGGACGGCCATGCCTTTTTCTGCTGGAACTCTCTGCGTTGGCAGCCCCACTACGTCCACAGAGTGGCCTCATTCAAATCAATAAAGGGGCTGCAATTTTTTGGTCCAAACACAACCTTCGACTCATTTCTATCGATGTGACCTTACTTTCTTTACCACATTGCCATTGATTGGGCAGCAAACGGCGCAACTTTAAGTTTATGTAATTTTACTGAAGTCTAGCCAAATAAACATGCTTTATTTCATCATGCCGAAACAGCTCTACATGTTAGTTTTGTCTTGCTCAGATTCGGTGCCAACATTTCTAATCCCGTGCTTACTGTGTCCTGCATATGAACTCCACAACATTCAGCCAGCCTGTGAATTTTGTTAGAGAGGATCCACTGTGCTGCAAAGACTGCAGTGTGAGTGCGAATGAGTCTCCCTGCATGATGTGTGTGAGACCTGTGACGAGCTTTATGAAATCAGACAGAGGTCAGTGCTGTTGTTCCAGGTCGCCTTTCAGCTGGCTCTGATCTGTTCTCTGATAGGACAGCCAGACACAGGACTGACTGGAGAGGTGCGCTGTAGCCCTGCAGGGGCACACTGGTGTGACACCAGTTTGTTGAAATGGAAGGTCTTCTTGTAATCAGATTCCAAATGACAGAAATGCAGGACAAAAGATGCCTGTGTCCTGGAGCCAGTATTAAAGCCCCTGACTCCTCCTTAATCCCACAGTACCCAGTGGAGGTCTCCCTCCTTTATATACACACACACACACACACATACACACATACACACACACACACACACACACATCATGTGTCACCACTGGTCATGCACGTGGAACCAGCAGTCTCTCTGGTCTATTGTTTTAAGCTTAGTTAAGCACTCTAAAACGCACTGCTGATATTTCAGCTGTTAAGTAACGGGGGCATGTCCAGTGAACATGCAGAAGATATTAGATATGCAGGCATGTTGTCATGGTGATGCAGAACTAGAAATTGGCTGTAATTATGCATGATAATGCTGAATGTTTGGCCTCAGCTCCACATAGTGTGGAGGCTGCGCTTTTTGACTAGGCCAGGCTAAATAAATCCTTAGGTAAACGAAGTAGGAGTTTGACCTTTCACCTCTGATCTTTTCATCACCTCCACTGTCTTGTGCACAAATATTACATAGCATATACTGTTGAAAAAAATATGTGTCCGTTTGTGCTCACCTGTGCAGGCTTTTTTTTTGCTCTCTAGTGACTGATCTGATTGAGGATGTAATTCATGTTTTGTGTAAATTTGGCCTCTCAGCACTTTTGTGTCTGTGCCACATGTGTCGCCCTCTCATTCTCTCCTGGTGTCGCTTAGTCAAAGATAATTATTTAGGAAGCAACCGTTACTAAGGAGCCTTTTAATGCCACCCAGTGCACAACAACTCCAGCCCTGTAAACATATCGGTTTAGTTAGACATTTCTTCCCCAACACGGTTCTGTTTCTACCATTAACGCTGATGGTAGCAACTGAAATATGCATGTCCATAAGGGAACAGTGGCATGGTAGTTTTTTAATTATTATGTGCATGCAAAGGTATTTTGTAGAAACTTTTAGTATTTTTACCTGAATGTTTGACAATGAGATCTTTACCATTTGAATAAATGGGACCACTTACATGGGAAAATAACTAGTTTGTATGATGTGTTGTCCTACATGGTAGGTGTGCACAAGTGTGTGTGTGTGTGTGTGTGTGTGTGTGTGTAGCTGTTCTGAATGGCCCCGCTCTAATGCGAAGTGAAAAGCCGGCTGTCATAGGGTTAGGGAGATGCGATATTGTTTTAAAATACTGGGATAACGCAGCACATTTTCAGACAGTTTCTCCTGGAAGGCATTCATAGTGTTGCACTTAAAAACACAGGAAATGTGACAGAAATAGTTGTGTAAAGAATGAAAAGGGAGCGCTTGAGGGGGAAAAAAAACCTTTGCTCCTTTCTCACCTTTTGCGGTTGGTGCAAGTGTTATATTGTCTGTTTCATTAAGTTGCAGAAATGGTCTGACACAGTCCCCAAATTCCAACCAAGGCAAATCGGTAACACACCAGCCTAAGTTTAACCTTGCGAAGAGTATTTGTATACCTCATCAGTAATGTTATCTATAGTATCTCAGATCTTGTGGGCTGAGGAATGTGTCCTGTATGTTGTCTTGTTCCCTTTTTGTGAGTGTTTTCTGAAGTGTGTTCCTGACAGTTGCCTGTGTAGAAATTTTCATTTTATAGTAATACAAATTTGTGGGTATTTAAAGCAAACCATGGAGCTGAAATTTACCAACAGTACATTCCTTCTTTTAGCTCCATGATTTGCTTTTTAGTGTTTCTTTGTTAGTGAATGGAATAGGCCTAATTCAGAGACTTTACAAAGGGTTTCTGGATTTGCTTCCAGTGTTATGCTTATTTGTGTAGCAGTGCTTTTTATAGTAGGTAATTCTTGGTTAAAATTGTGTCTCTTGGCAGTTTTTCTAGATGATCATCAAGGGGGATTGTCTGTATTCTGTATCCAAAACTCTGTTGGGAGGGAAGTGTTCTGCTTCCTGGATGGATTATTACAATCCGTCAATCCTGTGCTTCCCGCTGGGAAAGCCCCACAGGTTCCACTCGAGTGCAAAGACAAATACGCATCTAACCATCATCCTCCTTACCACTTAGGCCATCCCAGTGAGGCCTGGCCTTAATCCTGTCCCGCATACCCACCTGCCACCCTGCCTGTACTATCATCCTTTGTACTCTATCCTGTAAAACCCTCTACACAGGTCCTATTTGATATTATCCTGTAGCAGAGATATAAATGAACACTTGCAAATAATAAATAAGGATTTTGGGGTAAAATACATTTACCAGGCACTTTGTAAGTATTGTATTTTTAAATTGTGGTCCTCAGCCCTTTTGTGATGCTTTAAAACCAGATTGATGGAACAAATATGGCTTCAAATTGTGGGGGGGCAGAATCACTGGAATGTCACCAGTTTAGCCCGCCACTGGGCCTCTGTTAAATACCCCCTCATGTCCAGCCTCCTAAATCCTGATAAACCCTTGTCCTCATTGTATGGAAGGGGACTGGGGGGAAGGGCAGCCAGCCAGGGAGGTTAGGAACATGAGCGGGACTGGACACTGAGCTTTAACTGGTTAACTTTGGTTGTCTTGTCCTTTTTTATTTGGCTACTTATTGTAGACCAGATATGGAAATGTTCGGAGGGCAACCAGGCTCAATACACTCAGTGGTTTGCTGCTGCATTCTTTCTCATTTGGGTACAACTAGTGCCCAATGTTACATAATGTTGAGTAACCTTGCTGTGTAACTGAGTCAGTTCTCTGACTTTAGCATTCTTCAGTATACAGTATGTGCTACTTTTACAGTCAATTAAACATGATGACACAGATAAATATTATGAATATTATTAAATATTATGACATGGGATGATTGTCTGTTATGAGGTTGATTCAATGATGATATAGTTTCATAAACATTCTAGACAGTATCATTCTAATTGCATACAGCCTCGCATTACCTTGCACATATAATACTATTAAGCAGTTTCTCACAAATGGGTTTACAGATATTGAATTTGAGAGATATAAAAAGAGAAATGTTGTAAAATAAGTAGTGAGTAGGTATCCTAAATGTGGCTATTGGAGTCAGTATTGGGTTGAGAATAGTCTGATCGGTAAATCCCCCAGATTAAATCTCTTCTGTAATAAAACTGTAACTTGCATTATAACTCAAATTTGTGAACTTCTTATTGCATGTGTTAATTGCACTTATGGCCATGCTGTCACGTACCAGAACTGTCATCATTCCTTTGAATTTGTTTTTTTATCTTTACTTTCTGGTTCAGAGCTGTAGTACCAAAGAAAGTTGTGAATTGTTGTCTTAAACTGCAAAAGTTTCCAGATTTGAGATCATTTTTTTCTTGGATCAATAGACCTAAAAGTGGGGTGACTTGGTGACTACTGTGTTGTTGCATTTTGTGAAAGTTATGGACATTTTCCAAGTGAACTGAGAATTGAAAATAAGAGCACATTTCTTTTTACAGTTAAATTGCCGACACAAATGGACCACTAGATGTGTTTTACTGTCATACCTGTAGCTTTGAGCAGCTGTTCAATACTAACCAGCTTGTTGGCATCAAATGAATGTGTTTCCATGTCTTTGCCTCGCACCACAAAATAAAGACTCAAATGTTGTTGAATCTATTTTGTATTTTTGCATACGGAATGTACAACTGGCACCATTTGTCATGTTATTTCATGCTCTGTCACAACAAAAAACTGTTTTGGATGGTTTACATTGCTATAGGGGGTTATCTGCGGGTACATCTTAAGCCAAGAATCAGCCCATATACATGGTAAACTGATAATCTGTCTATACTTTGGGCAGGGGAGTTTGGGGATCAGTACATATGTTTCAGGGCAAATACAGGTTTGTGATGCATCATGACCACGTAGAGCACCGGGACAGTGCAGAGCTGGGTTATTTTGGATTAAACCCAGTGTTTGAGTGCTTAATGTTGGGTCGAAGAAACTAAAAGGGCACCAAATGCATGTCAGTGCTCATGTATCCAGTTCTTCCATAGGCCTTTCTCAGCTTGCCAGAGAACTGACCGATCCTGGGAGGAGAAACATGACCCTCTGCTTCCCCCCTAATACCCATCCATCGTAAGGAATTTGAAACTGCTTGTGCTGCGCCAGTAAATAATGCTTTGTCTTGTTTTCATCTTGTTTTTCAGGATTCTTTGGACTCAGACGGCAGGTGTTTTTCTAGTTGGATTTTAGCCCACTGACATTCTCCCACAGCCATGGAATCGGTATGTTGACAAGTTTTGAAATTCTATCCATCAGTCTGATGCAAAGTCTTTTTTTAGGGAGCTTTCATTTTAACACTATAAGTTAAGCAGTTGTTTCCTGAAAATATGTTTTTTGGCTTTTCGGTTTGCATCATAATACATATGTAGTACATTGTGGTTTGTGTTTGTGTCCGGGTACTCTTCTGAACACATGAACTGGAGAACACAGGATTGTAACGTCACAATCGCACCTTTTTAAAAATCTTTTTATCATCTTTCCTCCGTTTACATTTTGGAGTGTACATCATTTTACCATATAAGGAATATTGACTCCTCTTGAGTCGTAATGCTTTGTTTAATGGAGTTTATGTTGGTGTCAGCCATGAGACAAGTGAAGACATGTAGTTTGTCTCTCGTGTTTGTAGTTTCTTTAGCTTTGTAAGTGACATCATTGCAGTAACAGAACATCAAGTACCTCTTGTATAACCAAACAACCAGTGTAGTGTGTTTTCTTAATTTGTCTTAACCAGTATAAAGAAAGACTGTCTGTGCTTGAGTGTACTTGTATACATATGTGCATCAGGCACTACCCTTTATTGAAAGTCATGCAGGAGGCTGTGTGTGCAGGAGTTGCTTGTACCAACAGGCAGGCTGAAAGCGCAGCAGCATTGAGCTCTATCCACTGGAATGCATGTATTAAGAATGGGGCTTAGTGCATGCCTAACCTCTGCTTTCCTGTCCCTTTTGTCAGAGTGTGTGTGTGTGTGTGTGTGCATGTGCGTGTGAAAGTAGGTCACAGCTTCTGTAGCGCAGAACTAGCATGTGTCAAACAAAAGCCCTCCATTACCCTCTCTCTCTCTCTCTCTCTCTCTCTCTCACTCACACATGCATTGCACACGTCCAAATACATCTTCCAATTGGTTAATGTGTCTGTAGCTGAAAGTCCTGATTATGTCTGATTCTAGATTATGAGGGCATGACTACTTTTATTGGACATCTTGATGTCACAGTTCCACACCAATCAACCTGCGGGCATTGTATACTGTACAAGCCACACCTTGATGATGGACATAGTTCTTCAAATTTCGGTCAACAGACACACGGCCTAGCTTTTACATGAAGGTTGCAATCATGCTTTGTATTCACTGGAGAGGCGCATCAGTCCTGAACGGGAAAAAAAACGAGAGGTATAGAGAGATTGCAAATTTACGATCACCTACTACCGCTTGATTATCATCAAAATATTCAAAACACAAGCGACAGGGAGCAAATCTGGCGTGCTATCCGGGAATCACAAAACCATTGACTGTGAGTCATTACGAAAAATTTGTGACCTAGTGATCAGTGCCTGAACTTCCTATGCCCCTGACACCAACAGTAGAAAAATAAGCATTTTGATTAAACCCTCATTTGGGAAATTACATTTTTACACTCTGTTGTAGGGCAGGATATCTGCACTGATCTCCGGATTCGATTCAATTTCGATTCACAACGTCAAGATTTGATTTGATTAATTTCTCTACGATTCTTAATGATTCAGTACAGATAAGTACTAATATTGCTTAAAGCACTTCAATTTATCCTGGGAACTTAAATGTCTACTACATTCAATAAGTGAGCAACATTGTTGTTTCCTTGAATATAAAATTGTGTAAAGTGCACATAACAGGCTGAATTCTTAACGATTCTGAATTATTCCTGGTTATATAGCTGTGGACCAAGTTTTCTTTGAGTGAAAACGACTAAAACCTCACTATTTCCATAGTCCTCCATGTCCAGCTGAGCGAGAATAAATAAAGACCTGCACCACTTGCAAGGACTTCATCATGCAGACAGCTGCCAGCTTTAGCTACCGAGCAGGGACAGACAGAATAAAGTGGAATCCATACACCTTTCGGTGACTTCCACAGCTGGACATCTTGTAGCCAGAGATGATGTATTTTCAAGAAATGCAAACAAAGAGCTCAGATCAGTCTGCAATCTTTTTTTAGTCTGTCACTCTCGTAGACTGATCTTTAGATTTGCTACAAGATGGCCAGACTTGGGCCTCCTTATTTCTTGCTGTCCCGCAAACGGTAGCAGGTCCACATAGACTGTAACTATTCGTGTCTCAAGGTGGCTTATAAAGCCAGCTACCTGTGTTACTTTCTAACCTTTAGAACTCTGAAATAGAAATGGTCCGCCACTGCCTACATTGGTATTTTTTACTTATTGTGATTATTGTAATTTCTTGGAGTATCTTAAAAAAATATGTACAACCTAAACGAAAAGGTTATGCAATTCAATAAACCATAATAATTGATAAGTGTTGAAATTGTGTCATAAACAAATACAAAAATCTGTTCTTCCATGAAATTGTATTATATAAACACACAAAACAGATCGTTCCAAAATATTTTTGAATGTAAAAACATGAACAAAACATTCCTCTACACAACTAACATCATTTTTAGTATGCACATGTTTTAGTTTTTGACATGTGCTCACTTTTATGAGCAGAGTACAAAGACATAATGATGCAAAAGACGGAGGCAAATATAATGAATGCTCTTGCTATTATGATTTTTATTTTAAATTGATATAAACCGGATTAAACGAGCAACGCTGGAGGTCCGTTTTCACAGGGTCGGCATAAAATAATCTTTATGTGCACATTGTAATAACTCGATTTTCACCAAAAAATAAATGTATGCACATGTTGCAGTCCTAACTGAACCACTTACAGCAAGTTAACATTACTTACACATAACATTTAGCATGAATGTAGACACGTTTACTAATAAAAGGCACACATTGATCTTGGGATTTTAAGAATCAATATTGGCTCATTCAAATAAAAAAAATAAAAAATAATAATTTTATGGAAAATCCATTTGTTTATTTATATTGAGCCCTAACCAACACCTGCAACACTGGCTCAACCCCCTCTTCTTTGGCAAAAATGAATCTCTCTCCCTCTGTCTATGACTCTTTTACCCTCCTCCCACCCACCTCTCTTGTGTCTGTGTGCCTGAGGCGGTGCACCAGAAAGAGCTGCTACTGTTTACCTCTCCGAGCTGCCTATATCTGCTTACTGTTAGTGGAAACCAAGGAAACTGATCACAAAGCTTATAATGGTGCCAGGAGTGGAGTACATGTTGTGTGCGTGTGGGCCTATGGTGGCTGGACACACACGCATAAACCCTCTGCCACTCTCCTCCTCCCTCTCCTCCCCCCTCTCCTCATGTGATGCCAGTCACATGGTTTCCAGGCAAGCAGCTAAGTAAATCAGAATCAGACTTTTATTTTTAACTCTTTTTAAATCCTCCACCTGGTCTCCATGGTTAGCAGAACTGACTGAGATGCCTGCTAATCATTTGTCCTTTTCGGCTCTCTCTGTTTCTCTTTCACTATGTGACTTTCTTGATGCCACTTCCTCTCAGCCTCATCAAGTTCATGCCCCTGATCTGTCTACCTGCTCCCTATATAGGTTTCATGTGGGTCTGGATGAATATAGAGCCACTACATTGTACTAACGTGGTATACATTAGCAGCAACCAGAAGCTGTTTCGCACATGCATTCCTTTATGCTCTATTGCAGAGACGCTTCAACAAGACTGTAGAGCAGAAGCAGTTGCATAATAAGCATTAAGTTTTAATAACGTCGCTGGATAAAGAGGTCCTACCACACTAGACAAGACTGTCTGCACCGGCAGCTTTATAGAATCCCTAGTTTAAAATCAACACCGCAAATGTGCCAACCATGTTTTTTAAGTGAATTATTAAAAATATCTGGTATAAATGTATAGTTCAACAGTGATGTGTGTGGGACTGCAGTTATGGACTCAGGCCTAGGGATGGGAATTGATAAGATCAATATTGATTTCTCCCTATAGATCCAATTCTTTATCCATTTCCTTATCTATTCATGATAAATTGTTGGGTGGTAAAAGAGTACATACAGGTTTTTTAGTGCCACGTTTTCAGTATTTTTTTTCTCCGCAATTACTTCAGTCTCAAACTAAAACATTATACAGTGTGCATATGGCATTGCGCATGTGCAACTGTGTGGAAAGCATCGATAAAAAGAATCGATAGTCACAGAGGCATGCGATTCAAAAGAATTGGACAACTAGTAATCTGTTTTCAACGGTGTGATTCCCAAACCCTCTCAGGCCTTGAGTGAACTATAACCGCCGTTTATTTACCTGTTGCAAATAGTTTGGTATGAGTAGCCAGAAGCGATGAAGTTTGTCATTATTGAATGTCGTACACAAGTTTTCTGTGTCCGTCAGCAGTGCTGATATCATCTTGACTGTTATCGTTCAGCAGAGGAGCTGAGAGGGGAGGTGTCTGTGTGTTCAATTTGGTGCAGATGAAAGGCTAAAATTCTTGTAATCACACCTTCTCCACTGGCTCCCTCACAGCTCCCCTTCTATCTCCTCCTCTTCCTCCAAAGCAGGGCTTGTTCCTCAGTGGGGATTAGTGTGTGTGTGCAGCAGCTCTGAAGAGGGAAGTGGGCCCTGCCAGTCACATTACATAACTCGCCCCCGCTAGTGCGGCTCGGCCTGGCCCGGCTGGAGAGACGACTATAGAGGCTTTGTTTTCCCAGCCTTCCCTTCTTCCTCCCCTCTGCTGTTCCTCCTCCTCCCCCTTAGGCAGGCTGCACACTGATGCCGTATAGAAGGAGTCTGTTTACAGGGAACAGGCTAGGCACTGTGGCATGGAGTGCGGAGAAATACGCTAATAGCTAGCTGAATGGCAGGGAGCTCACATCTTAGGCAGAGGAATTTGGGGTCTGCCATAGGTCGTACAGTTTCCAGGAGATGGGAAGCAAGGAAATGTGGTACTATGCATTACTGGTCAGTGGCTCCACATCAGCTTGCCCAGTGGTGACATAACAGGTTAGAGTTCATTTGAAGAGTGTCAGAGCTATGTGTTACATTTCTCAAGGTTGGCAGGTTGTGAGATGGCTTGTGAGTATTTCCTAATTCTGTGTTTTTGTGCCATTGTCCTGTGCAGTACACACACACACAAACACACACGCTCTTCCCCACCTGGCAGCCTGCCCCTGCTAGTAGGGTGGGAGTGGGAGGCCAGTGTGCTCTGTGTAATGGAGGTTCAGACCAATCAGCTCTCTGAGTGAGTAGAAGTAACTCGTAGGTGTGAAAAAGATAACATCTTGCAGCATTGAGTCCAAGGTTTGTTTTTAATTTCTGCATTGTTCGCTCTAAGAAATTGGGAATTTTGCTAGAGAGAAATGACTTCTTGAGTAGAATTGATAAAGAAGGAAAGTAAGTCGGCACCAGAAAAAACTTGCTTTTAGCAGGATGAGCATTAACAACGTTTTTATTTACCTGTCTGTGGTTCATGCGTCCAAAAAAACATATTGGTTTCTTCTGATTTGATTTCAAATTGTAAGATATTTTATTAGCATGCCTATAATGTAGAAGCATTTCAACAAGTTGTCTATCTTTTGTCTCTTGGATTGCTGGTCACAAAGACAGTGCTGTGACAGTTGTATGTGAGTATGTAATGTAGTTATACTGTATTTGCACACTGTAAATTAGGTTGGGCATTTTGTTCTTGTTTATTGTTCCTCAGGGTTTTGGTTATTTATATCTGTGTATAAGAGTCATAAAAAACATCTATTACAGCAAAACCTTTTGGTAGTGTTCACAAAGAAAAAGTATGGCCAATAAATGTGTATACATTCTATTCACCCTCCTGCTATCTAAATATAAATACAAATAATGTGGTTAAGCAAATATAGATGACTATAGTAATATTTCTGCACAGCCATGAGCACAGGATGTTGGTTAGCTTTTTTTTCTTCTTCTTGCTGCTCTTCCTGGGAGGTCATGGCTGCTTCCCAGGCACTTTTTTCCACAAGCTTAAGTACATGATAATACACGCACGCTCAAACAGGATCTGTACCTGATGGTTAGACTGATTTAGACTCACTGCTGCTTTATAATGTTGGTGGTCTATGAATTGCCATGTATTCTACTATCTACTTATTCCATCATCTACTGGAACCCTGTATTTTTTTTGTTTCATGTCACAGTCTCCCTGTTGAGTCATACCTGCTCTTTTCTTTTCGTGTAATTCTTATTCATTTTAAGCATCACTTCTATATATGTACAGCAGCTTTTTTTCTTTTTTCTTTTTTTTTCTTTTTCTTTTTTTTTTTGCAGTGATTCATTTATCTTCACCTGGTTTTGTCATAGCACTCTGTTTTTTTGGTTGTCTAATAAAATACAGATTGGGTGATTTTGTTAAATCTAGAGTATAATAATATATCATCAACTTGCAAATCACTTGGAAAATAATATAGATCGTATTAACAATAAATATTTATTATTGTTTATCTGGTGTACGTTATTAAACCACTAGGCTACCTGTGTGCCCCGTTTTTGTTTGGAGTTTGCTTGGAATAACTCATTTCATATTGATAAGAAACATTAACACAATTTTATAATATCATTATAATAGTATTACAATAAAATAAATTTTTAAAAATAGGAATTTCCCAACCCTACACATAATACTGGTGATCTATAATATAAAGTTTATTCTACTATTGTAGTGAGCGACTTCAATGTCAATTCATCGAAATGCTAGTCAAGGACTGTGTGTCTCTAGCTTGCATTTGTAGTATATCTTGGCTTCATCTCTGTATTTTGAGACGGGCTTGAGTGTGCTTTCAGTGCGTCAGCCATGAGCCAAGTTCCCATCAAAGTGTAGCTGCTACACCAAAGACTTAGTTTAGATGCGACTGCTAATTTTAGAGCTGCTAGGCCCTTGTCCAAGGTGGGGGAGGATAAGATAACATTGAAGTAGCCCTGCCTCCTTTCACAGTTAAGTTTTGTTTGTTCATCCAATAACCCTCATCCAGCTGCATCCAACAGCACTTGTCCAGCCTCTTTGGATGTAGTGTGCCAATACAAATGTTGGGTGTTGTGGGCAAATACAAATTTGACTTACGTTTTCCAGCTCTCAATGGGTCTCGGATCTCACTGAGAATCACAAAAAGGACACATACTGTTACTGCTCTGCCAATATAGTTTTCCAGAATCGATTGATATTTGTACCATTGGTATTTGTAATGTCATGCAAAGTACATAACTAAAAAAGTGACTGTGTAGCTAAGCGTCATCACTCATTCCTTGCCTTGCTAATGCACCTATCCACCCATAATCCAAACTAAAGACAGCGGAAAAACACAAGTGACTCATACTGCCTTATATAGTCCCATATAGTTGTATATGTCTCCACATGTGTGTCAGAGTTCAGCCTGGATTAGTAGCTAGTTTGAATTGCTCAACTTAAAACCATATGCACCTTATTTGTCTATTCTAATCTTTTGCTGTATGAGAATACAATCTTAGTAAATAGGCCTCTTTCTCTAGGAAGACAGTCGAAACCATGCAAATGGCAGCTACGATTCCCACTCTACAGTTTCTAGCCATAATGGCAGCGATAATGGACTGATTTGTTTATGTCAGAAAGGCATCTGGTTTCAAGAAATTAAACCTGAATGGGTGTGGATATGTTACTCATTCATTTATTTATTTTCTGCCAGTGTTCTGTACTCTGTACTCATTCAGCTCGCACAACACATCAAGCCCATACATAGGCCGTGTGGCAAAGCTGTCCCAGTCTGGCCTGACTATCCTGTCCCTCTCACAGCCACAGAGCAGTGACCTTGGTTTCAAGTAGCTGTACTCTGTTAGAAAGCCAACACCTCTCCCGGGATGGGCTGACCTTGTTGTCTGACATACTGTAAGTCTGCACGCCCCTCTCTGTCTCTCGCTCTCATTCACTTACACACACAGCTCATCATCAGCAGCCTAAACAAGTTCTTCTGTGTTAACTTCACCATTACAAATCCACTACAGTATACTGTATGGAAGCAGGTCTCTTTGTCGTGTTGTTTAAATTCAAAGGCTGCTTAACTGTGAGGGTTCGGCAGGTTTGGGCCTCTCCCTACGCAGGTGTTCCTTCATCAGGCAACCTCTCCTCTCAGTGACAACATACTTTTTTTATAAGGGTGTGTGCAGCAGTGTACTGTTGTCCCCTCCCTTTTATGCTCTTGCCTTTGGTTCCCTGCAGCTGTCCGGCTGTGCACACTGCATGGATGGGTCCAGGCATGTATATCCATTTCATTGAAGGCCCATAACTGAAAACAATTTCCGCTTATGAGCACTACTTGACTCAGTCCATCAAGCTTATTTTGCATATTGCCTTCTCAATTTATTTTTGAATGTTATAGTGTCACAGTTGTAGGTCAAATTAGTGGGGACAAATATTGTCACAGCTGCGTAGTAGATGGATTGTTTTCTTCTATCTATGGTGTCGTTGCATGAAGTAGTAGGGAAAGAAAATTAGATGTGTATCCCGTTTAGTGTTTACATGCACTCTTAATCTGATTTTAAAATCAGAGACAACAAATCCGGCAGTTATTGCAACTGTTATGTAAACACCGCAAACAGGTTGTTGTATATTATGTAAGGTCATTATCCATGTAAGCATATCTGAATTAAGTGAACTGGGATTCTCAGTATTTTAATTTTCCCATGCTATTTTACTTACTTACACCAAAAGTGACAGGTCAACACCCACCTCCATAAAGGCCTTTACTGTACTCCTTTTAAATCATTGAAAGGAAGAAAAATGTCATTGGAGATGTATCATAAATACTCCTTGTGAGTGGGCGGTTGAGCTGAGCCTGCAGCGGCACAGAGACGCAATGTAAACAAACTTGGTAACTGTAGCTTACCAGCGAAGGACAGATATCAAAAGATGAGCCACACAATTTCACATCTTAGATGAACATTTGCAGGTAAGCTGTACAAAATGCTACAGCCAACTAGCTGTTTATCCTGCAAGATGATATGAGGATGTGCTCTAACTGGGGGATGTTTGTTTTCTAGCTCGTCCAGAAAGCCAGGGTGAAACGCAAGATATGTGCTCATGCTTGTCAATAAGGAGACGTCGGCTAGAAAGAAAATGTGTGCTGTACTTTACAGTATGCCGTCAGTGTTCCTCATACCGATGCACATTCAGTAGACCAAATACTACAAAATACAACTTTCTCCCCTCTAGATACTGAAGCCTGAACAAGTACATAGAGCACTTCTGTAGAATGTCAGAAAGAATATGTCCTGTCCTGTAGGCGACCACACTTCTTTGTGGAGGTTTATACAAGCATTAACTCATGTAAATGCTCTCGAAAAATAATTTATTGTGCATGTAAACAGAAATTCAAAATGCATGATTATGTTCTGATATATATCCTCTTGGAATCCCCATAAAGTATTTCAATGGAGGAAAATAGGTGCTTTTGCTCATAGTTTGTTCAGTATGAATGTAGTGAAATGCTTAAGACATTCTCATGTTCACTTAAATTTATTGGCCAGGTCTTTGGCCTAGGGCATTAGTATCTTGTTGAAGGCCATCTGGAAATCCTTTCCCTCTTTATTTATATAAAAAAAGCTTTGCGAAAATACTCAAACCTGTCAGCGTTGTGTTTTTGGATGTGTGCAGTTCAGTTGTGTGTATGTGTTTGTGCTTTGCGTCGGGCTGCAGGCTGTGTAAAAGCTGGTCTGGAGCCAGCAGCCAGCCAGCAGGACAGACGAGGAAGCAGATGGATCTGTTTGGACTTAACCCTTCCCACGCCACTTCATCCTCCTGGCCCTCCTCTTCCAACCTGCACGTCTCTCTGCTGAGTAAAAACAAGGGAGCAGAGAGAGAGAAGAGAGAGTGTGTGTTTTGGGGGGATGGGCTGTAGATGTAATGCTACTAGTACCAAGCGGAGAAAGCAGGAAGATGGACAGAAACCAGAGAGAGCAAGAGAGACTTTGCCGTTGCAGACTTTTCCTCACAGACCCCTTGTGTGTTGAACTGTGCTGACATATGGCTACTGTCTCCATGTTGGAACTTCTGGTCTGCTCTGTTCCTCTGGCGTCTCTCTTTAGCTCTTTTCCCTCTCTGGTACACGCTGCTGTCTGCTCTCTTGGCCAAACCAGCACTTTGAATGTTTGTCCCGGGAAAGTTTAGCCTTTTTCTTGGCTTTAGAGTCACCACACCCTGTGAGATACACTGGCTGTCTGCCGACTGCTTTAGTTACTCATCCTCCTACTTTCTTGCTCTGGCTCATTTAGTGTTTTAGTGCTTATTTTCAGTGTTCGCAGTTTCACCTGCATACCTGTTGATGTTTGTTCCGTATTGAAACCCATTGTTGTCACAGACAGACTCCCATCCCTATATACAGTACACTTAAATCACTTTTTTTTTAACGTTAGTATGCAGTAGTACTCATGCGCTCCTGAGGTGGTTTGAGTGTGACCATGCTGCTCAGACAATTGCATGGTCTGGTCAACTTGTGACAAGTGTGCTCCGCAGATGGTTTGCATAGGATGTTACCCTATACAGATTCTGCTACAGTCTCTCTCCACTGAGTTACAAACATGCAACATTTAGCAAAGGCTGGTGTCCATTCAATTTCACAAACAAAATCGATATTTCTAAGAGCGGTTGATATGAATGATGACTAAGAAAGATTTTATCATTTGAAGTTATCATCATTTTGATTAGCCTGACTATCTTTCTTTGGACAAGACGTGTGTGAGAGAGATTCAATTGGGTTTTCTATCTAACTCTTTCGATTATTGGAGTATGGCTCGTTGTCCATCCTTGCTTAAATTTGGTTAGGTTTTGCCACTCGGTGGTGTTCAGGCCATAGTATCACATGAAAATATGATGTGTATGCACGTATCCTCTGTTTGGGGCATTTGCAAGTCACAGAGTTTGTGGGAGAATGCAGGGTCCCGGTTAATTGCAAATCAATGGTTGCTGAGTAAAGTTTCTGGAAGACACCCTCCCTGCTCTCCCTGCTAACCAGCAGACTGTAAATAGAAAACCCTGAGGGAAGATCAATACCAACTCGGCCTGTGGATGGGGAGGGGAGCTCATCGTGTAAATGAATGTAGTAGAGATGCTCAGCATGTTTTATAGTGTAGATGTCCTTGTATGGTATTCAAAAACTTCCCCATCTTATTTCCCACATTAGAGTGGCTGGGCAAGTTCTACTTTTGTCTTTTTGTCTACTAAGCTATCCTTTAGCGTTTTTTGAATATGGCAGTATCTTATGGAGAGGTCAGTATGTTTCTAGCTGTTCTCCTCCTCTTTACTTTACAAGAGAAGCAGCTGAGGGCCGATGAAATAATGTCATCTATTTCTATATGGTAACAATAGCTTTAGTTCCCCTTTTCTTTTCTTTCCTTTCCATTCCTTCCTTCCTTACACACCTCCATTAACACCACAACCAATACCCACCCACTACACTCTGCCTCCCCTTTGCTGTCCACCAACAGAAGTGATATGGGGGGGCAGGGGGGGGCAAACATCTGTGGCCCTCTCTGGGCTCCACTGCCTCGACCTTATTGTTCTCAGAGATGTAGATAACCATAACAGAAGGAGAGCCACAGTCAACTAGAGAAAGGGGCAAAGGGGAGGAGCATTGAGCGGCAGCTTTTGTTTAAAAAAAGTGTCAGGTCTTTAGTGTGGGTGTTTTATGAGGTAGTGGGTGGGGGATGGGAAGACAAGGTTTTCATGGAGCTGAACTCTGATCTAAAAGACATAATGTTGTTGGATTTTTGTAAGTCAGCTGGTCAAGTTTACCGTCCTCTGGTTTCCACCTCTGACCATCTTCTTATACGGACACCAACTGACACCTTAGGAAGGGCAGAGTTCTTCTGTTCTTACATAGTGATCATCAGAACTGTGTTCTGCTCATGCTTCTTATTTCACCTCTCTTTGCTTTCAGGACAGAGTTGGCCTATTTTGTGACCTTTGGCCAAAACTTAATGGCCCTGCTTTGACAACCTCACAAGCCTCACACCCTTTCCATCCTCTCACTTGGGCTGAGTATTGAACCACAATCCCAATGAAGTACTGACCAAATTGGCCATTTTCTTAGTCTACTTTCCTAACTCTAACAGTTGGAAGACTGTTGGAAGTTAAGATGTTTTTAAAGGGGAAAATGTAGTTACACTTGTTTGCAAATTCAGCAACGTAAACTAACAAAAAGTGTTGTCATGTTATGCGCTACCAAAACTTTGCATTGGTATCAAATAGTTTCAATTGATAACCTACTTCTTTTTCTCCCTTGTGAGGGAAAGGACAAAACAATCATCAATGGCACAACAATGTTAAATGAGGTGATACTCTGGATTTGTGGGTTTGAGACAAAATGGCCAGGGGGACATCAAGACCACTGCAGCTATGGGTGTGATGAATATGTCGTATGAAGTTTTGCTGCCGAAAAATTAGACTCAATGGGAGATGAAAAAATCTGTGCAGTTTCAACTATGTTAATACTTTGGAGAAATCAACTTTTTGCCATATTTGCCTCATGTTCAATTTATACATCCATTCAACTGGCATTGGAACGCCCTTAAGAAACTGTGCTCTTCATTTAATATGTTCTCTTTTTCACAAGTGTTTTTGTGTTAACTCTGAATAAGGGAATTTAAATCATAACAGATGATTTGTCACACTTAAACCATCAGGCAGTTTGGCTATAGTACTTGTGTGGTTGCTGAGCAAACACTGGTTTACCCAAATGGCACATCAGAGGCCAGTAGATGACCTTTCAGTATCCTTCCGAAGAATCAGGGCTTTGCTTGTGTGGTAGTGTGGCAGGATTTTGAGATTAAGTTTGTTTGTTTCCGCTGCACCGATGCCTGCCAGGCTCCCACAGCGTCTGTGTTGTACAGTACTTGACAGCTCTGACACCACCTCTCCTGTTTGACTTGGTCTCAGAGAAGAGAGAAATGCAAAAATTGCATTTTTGAGAAGAAACACTCTGTGCCCTTGGGTGGTGTATGTTTTCTTTTTACCAGTAGTTCTAGAGATCGAGAGGACCCAGTCATATTGATCTGCATCATACACTTCAAACATTTTTATCTCTGACATGCAGTTGATGTGATTTATAGTTCTGTAATTTTGCATTGTTTCCTATTTAATTCAATTCTGAGTATTATAGACCTGTTCTCTATCATCTGATATTTGATAGAAAGACTTTATCAAATATTTTGCCTACGACATTCCGAGCATATCTGTAAGTCAGAGTCTGGGCCGGGATTCCCTGCACATGGCAGAGAGATGGCTGAGCGGGCCGCTAACAGCTAACTGCGCAAACAGTGCTAACAGTGGTGACAGAGCTAACACTGTTAACCTGAGGGGGAACCTGAAGGTGAGCGCTATGCTTACGAGACAACGGTGCTATCAGCGGTAACCACCGTATGAGCGTAATGCAGAGTGGCGCCGATTAGCTAGCCAGTGGGACACACACATGGACTCGCATGCACGCACAGCTCGGATTACACCCACAGAGGGAGTGTTATATTAATGTTCTGAATGTCGTTTAAAGAACCTTTTTAAAAATGTAAAGATGAATAAACAATGGGTACACATGGAAATTGTAAGAGTGTATCATTGCACATTTAATGCTCCCATGTTTCTGGCTGTGAACGTAGCAGAAAAAAATGTGGATTGTTTCATTTAAATTTGTTGGCTAATTTTTTATTTCTCCAGAACCTCCTGCGCTTTATTATTCAACATTTGCTCCAGTTGTAGAGGGTTATATTTAGAAGTGTTGTTGGGGAAACCAACACGTAATGTATACTAAAGCGTTTCAGTGGCTTATTCCTCTGATTTGAATGTATTGCAGATCAGGGTATCTTAAGACATATAAGACAATAAGCCTCGGTCTTAATCACTGCTGTCCTCTGTCTTATCCTCATCCATTGTCCTTAAATATCCTCTTGTTTTCCATTTTTCTCTCTTCTTCACTCTCTTAGTCTGACTGCCATCTCTACCTACACCTTCAGTGTTCATTAAAACCACCAATTTATTTGCCCATTAAAAGAGGAAACTAATATTATTCACTTCCTTGAAGAGACAGCTTCAGTGTTTTCCTTGTCAAATGTTTCACTTATTACTGTCTTTATCTGCGGTTGTGCACCTGATTCTCGCCATGGTAACACTGAAAAGCATAACTGTGCTACTCATTCCCTACTTCCAGTGTATTACCATCTTCCTATATTTGCCTCGTTGGGCGTTGTGTTTTGCTGCCATTACACCATGGACGCAGACTGACATCCCAAGTATAAGTCCATTCTCAAGATTTCCGCCAGTGTATTACTGGGCGAAAGTTGACTCCCTATTTTAAAAAAAATAATAATTTTTTACATGTTTTTTAAACTCGTGTTCTACAAGTAGCCAACTCCTTTTTATGAGGAATAATTTGATGCATCAATTGTATGTGTGTAACACGAGCGACTGTGCGGTTGAGAGAGCGAGTGTAGGACGGTGAAGTTAGCAGTAACATAGCTGTAAACGTAGAAGTGCAGTGTGTGTACGCAGTATTAGTAGGTCAATAAATGCGTCAACTCCTTAAGACCCGTGCCAAGTTCTCGTTGTGTTTTGCTTGCAACATGCTGACTAAAGTGACGGGAGTTAGCCACAAAGCTAGCGACTCACGCTCACTTAAGGTGGGCAGAAGTGTAAGGTTGGCCAGCTCCTCTGAGTTTTTGCTCAGCACCCCTCCTATTGAAGGAACATATCAGCCAGTGCAACAGTGTGGCTCTCCTATTTGTTTACATAGTTTTTAGATGACAATAAAGTTCTGTGCCATTGAGGCATAGCCTGCATCAGGTTTTGGTTACAAAGACAACACTTCGTACCGGGATAAATCATTGTTGATTTAAGTCTCTTCAGTTATCTTTTAACAAATGTAAACAGTAATTCCTGTGCTGCTGCACTTAGAACTTTGATTAAATCGCTAGTTTATTCTTCCAGAGTTGACTCCAAAAGTCTAAATGTAGCTTAATAAGAACATCTGTATTGTGTGATTGACTTTGTCAGGATTCAAAAGGGGATATCACAAAGAGCTGGAGGCAACATGAAGTTAGTTTCTTCATATTACTGTTAAACAGCACCCAGCCATGTCTGTAACTACATTTCTCATAATTTTTAACAAGCTTTTTTTTCCCCTCCACACAACAATGCAAGACCATTTTGAGATGCATTCCCTTTGGAGATTACATTCAAAAAGTACCATGATGGGTGTAAAACCCTTGTCTTAGTGCAGATGGAAGGCCAGAACTTGGAGGAAAAGATTTTTAATTTAGCAGGCTTAGTGTGGACATGGCCTGAACTGGCAGCCCTAGGCATCAGCCCCTCATAGTGTGATGTTCCATTAGATTGCATTAGCCAGATTTAGAGCTGGCCTCGCTCTCTGCGTGTCTTTTTCATATTCTTTTTTTTTTTTTTTTTTTTTTGTGTCCCTCTGCCCTTAATTGTTGGTAAAATGGAGGAGTTGGGTCTAGACTGAGCTGTATGAATGATTGGTTTTATGTCCAGCAGAACGTCCTGATTGTCATTGATCGCAGTACTTGCCTGGATAGATGTAATGAGAACTACTACGGCTCACTATTATCTAACTGCTGATGTTACAGTAAGCTTGAAATGTGTTTGTGGTTCACCTGCTTTGTTTTACCCTCATAACCAAAGATTATTTTAATACATTAGAATATGTCCATATCAAACAATTAATCAATGGGTGCACAAACATTTTGAAAGAAATTCAATTACCATGTATTTAAATCAAATTTGTTATGGCCTAGTCTCTCTGCCACAGATTGCAGTTTTTTTTTTTTCATGTCCAGAAGGGAGAGTGACTCACTCTCATCCGCCTTCACATTCAGAGAGTGTGTGTGCTTGTGAGGAACGAGTGGCTTGTTTGTGCGACAGTGATGTGTTCAGATAAGACATCAGAGGTGTGGTGACTGTCTATTTTCTGTCCTGTATCTTTATCTGCTGCTCCTGGACACACCACAAAGCTTGAAACTCACTCACTAAACACGTTGGGTTGTGTTGTATCTTTTCCTTTTGTCAGACAGCAATAACCCGCTGCATACTATTCGGGGAAAAAAATACCACGTTATTTGGATTAAAAAAAAAAAAAAAAAGAAGCCAACCGGACAAAGACGAAGCAAGCATTTGGTCTCATAGCAGTGAAGAGGAGAACGCTAAAATAATGTTGAGAATGGACAGTTGAAGGTGTGATAATTGTAGAAGGATGGAGGTCTGATCTGTTAAACAAAGTAACCTTACTTACACAATAACACTTAAGATGAATAAACCAGAACAACAAATTGTTGAAAATGAATATAGTTGAATTTATTGAGCTAAAGTAGTTTAGAGAAGACACTCAATTATGTGTCTCAAACGTAGTTTAACCACATTCTATGACAGTTTGGGTGCGTTTGTGTTGGCATGGATTACATTTGAAAGTGGCAGTTTGCCAGAAGTGCCAGCATGGCAAAGCTTGTTACGTAGAGTTTTTGTTTAGACTGTCTCAATTGTGTTGATTCAGATATATGGTACATTTGAAGCTGCCTTTTGTTGTTTTGAAGTTTTGATTTTCAATTTGTCGTAATTGTTGCTAAAAGAAAAAAAAACATTGAAAGACCACATTTAATGCTTACGAACAAAACTGATTTGATATTTTTAAATGTGTTCATTTAGTCAATTTGTTCATTTAGTTTTTCTGTCGTACCTACCTTTTTTTGTAATTGCATTTAAATCACTTCAAATCTGATGTCTTTTGTTTTGTGGGGTTTTAGTTCTTCTTTCCAACTACTTTGAATAATTTCAATTTGGCAAGTCATTTAACTAGGTCAATTAGTTTGGCTAGCAGCAGGGTAGCAATGTTTACCCGGTTTAACAGTGCTTCAATCATTTCCATTGCTGTAGTTTGCTGGTTACAAGTGCTGACTAAGCTGTTTGTGCCTGTTAGGCTGTCTAGACGAAGGTTGTAACATTTCACCTCACTGTCCTGACCACGTGCTTCAATGAGATGAATACCCTGTGCTTGCTAGAGCTACCCCCCACCAGTGGACAACAGCTCATCTACAGTGTACCCTTCTCACTCCTTACAGTCATGTTCCTCTCAAGACTCATTCAGGGCATTTAGTAAACAATATAAAAGCGTTTTGTAAAAGCTGCCAGAGGGAGTTTTTGTGTTTGCAGTAAGCTCTTGTGAAAATTTAGTGATGCACCGACCTCATACACTGGATTGGTATTGGCACTGATACTGAAGTTTACAAATTCATAATATATCAGCCAGGTTACCAATCCCATGTAAATTGTGTGCCTTAATCAGTGTTGTGAAATAGCAGCAACACACATGTTTACATTTGTAGAACTTTGCACAACCGAAGAGGAATGTTGGTGAATGGACATTTACTTTTAATGCCTATAGTGCTGAAAATATTATTCGATTAATAGACCAGTCTATAAAGATTAAATTGCAAAAGTCTTCTATCAAGCAAGATTCACTACTTCCTTGTTGACGAGTTGGAATTGTCTGTGTATCAGTTTTTATTTAATGCTTAATACATATCTTAATACTTTCCACTTTCAGGCTTCCGGCTCTTCCTTTTAACAAAATTCATTGCCATTCATTACTGGCTAATACCAGTACCAGTTTAGGTGTCGTAAGGAAAAAGTAGAATAGGTCTATTCCTTTTTTTATATTTTACTGAGATTAGCATGAACAGGGGTGGCCTGACTTGGGGATAACTTGTCTTTTAATACATACACAGCTTGCACACACTATTGCATTTACATTACATTTTTTACTCATTGTGGTTATTTTAACAAGTTCACTGCCTAAATAAAATGCAGGCCTGCCTAAATGTGAGGGCAAATTCAGCATATGGAAATGTGTCATTTCTGTGTGTTTTGAAATGCTTTATTTTGAAAGGTCAAAGTAAAAAGGAGGAGAAAGAGTCAAAAGAGATTTTCTCCGCTGATATTCAGTCAAATCATCAGGGTTGTTTTCTATCCATTGCAGTTCATCATGAGAAATTTTATATAAGATTTTTCATATGTATTGTAATGTGACCTACAATTCCAAGTCATAATTCCATGCAGTTATGCTGTGGTATGGAAATTGCATTCTGAAGAATGGATTCCATGAAATCTACTGTTGTGCTGTGAAAACAGAATCCAGTAGCTGTTTCCGTGGATGCAGTTAAAACTGTCACTGATGTGGTTGAATACCTGAATTAGACCTTATAAATATAAATAATCCTCCTTATGCCTGCCACATATGGTAAAAAGCAGGGGAACAAATTTATGCTCTCACATAAATGAACAAGTCACGTGAAAAACGTGGAAATAGATGGATTTGTACTCCATCGAAATTTGATAAAGGCAGAATTTATTTTGAAGCACTACATTTGCACCTTGTTCTTATAATGGAAAATATTATCTCACATTGGCTCCTGCTGGCACTTTTTTTTTCACCCATGGCTTTGCTTTTTCCGGCTTTCCCTCTAGTATTGGTGTGATGTAAAGCAGTAGACCCCCGAATAAGATGAAATAAACAATAGTAGGTCTAATATCTTCTGTCTCTCTCCCCAGAGTTTCATAGTCCCGTGTTTAGCCCAGAGCAGAGTGGAATTCTACATTTTGGCATCAGCAAATGGTTGCCACCCCACCATGATAGATTAAATGGCAAAGCTGCTCGTCAGTTTCTTAAATCATGTATGTGTGTTATTTTGTGTTTCCACCCACACAAACAGGTTATTGAGTTCAGTCAAAGTCTAGGTATCAAGACATTTACACCAGCTCATGGTTTTTCTTTCAGACCAATTAAGCTCCAGTTTCATCATTGAGCGGCACATTTATTTTTTCTGCAGAAATGTTGATGGTGACCTCATGCTCACTTCACCTGTACCCCAGTTGGCAATGTATTCTCCAACTTTCCAGTGCTATGCCTCACATAGCCAACTGGGGTGAGCTGCAGAGAATTGAGGCTCTGCATAGCAGTGGAAAAAAGCACAGCACCTGTCACAGGGGCCTGAGGGGGGCAGAGGACAGAGCTATACCAGCAATGCTCACTCTCTCTATGTTTCTCTTTCTATTTCTATTTATGTATATTTATATATATATATATATATATATATATATATACCTTTTACTTGGCCAGTAGCACTGCACAATGTATCAGGTTTTTTTTATCATTATTTTGGTATACATTTCCATAATACACATATAAGGATTTCAGAATCTGGACAGAAGTGATTTATAAAGCCACATGCTCCTGCTCCATTATTTGCTGTGCTTTGTTGGATCTGTAATTGCATTGTTTCAAACTGATCTGCTACAAAAAACAACAGGTCCTAAATACAGAATTAGCTGGTCGCCTATAGTAATAATCAATACTCACTACATGCGCAAATGTACTTGCTTCAAAGATGTAGCGCATGAGATTCAAGGAAGGATTAGAAAGTGCACAGCATAAATTTAAAAGCAGAGAGTTGCTTCATTGCATTTGGCTGCAACAAGACAATCGGACAATCCCGTCCAAGGCATGGATAACATTTAAATGCCGATGGCAGCTTTGACCTTCCCGGAGCTTATCTGTAATTCGGTTCTTTCTTATCAGGAACCGCTACCATTTTAAGTTTAGTACTCCTTACCATCCGTCTCAGGTTGTTGTAGCCTACTATTGTGCACTTAAATACTGTGAAGATGATTGTATATTGTTTTATATGTTACATAACCATCTATCGAGAACAATATAACATAGGCTACAATGTAATGTTACATTGTAAGCAAATGTAAGATGTTTCCCAAAATGCCAGTGAAATGTGGTCACAGTCAGGTGTCAACTAGAGTCAGCAAGATATGTTCCCACTTTTGGCGCAGACAGGAAGTTAAAAATCAAAACATCACAGTGGAGCGCTTCCTTGTTGCTGGGAAACATAAGGTGGATAGCAACTGCTTTTTGTTCAGCCCACTTTCATAGTTTGAGAAGGGTGTGTGTTTGTGTTTGTGTTTTTTTTTTTGTGTGTGTGTGTGTGTGTGTGTGTGTGTGTCTGCGTGAGTGAGTGGGTGGTTCAGGGAGCTGGGGGTGGCGTGTCCTAATGGAGCTGGATCCGTACGTGATCAGGAATGAGATGAGGCAGATCTGCTCCTCACCTGTCCTGTAGAGAGGGGTAACACACACACACACACACACACACACACACACACACA
>CALSCE010009344.1:6230824-6272406 GCA_943593645.1 Bovichtus variegatus | reverse complement strand
ACACACACACACACACACACACACACACACACACACACACACACACAGAGAGCAAGCTTGCCTTGATACACTGAGTGCTGGCGGGATAATCTCATGAATCTCCCTAGCAGCATGTGTGCCCACCTGTTAGTACAGCCCCTAGTTCCCACTTCAATCACTACCACATTACTGAGGGGGGTAATAGTGTGTGTATGTGTGGATGAGTGCAAGTGTGGCTCTAGGACTGTAAAGCCAGTTTACTGTTGAAACTGTTGACTGTTTAGGGTGGGGTCGGTATATAGAGGTAAAAGGACGTGCGTGTGCTTTGCTGATTAAACCTCATAGATTTGGAGATTTTAAAATGTGTTCTCAAGCATGTGCCATACATTTGTTGCTTTTGCCATAAGCTTACGTCCAGGTCTATGTTAGGAACACTGGAGCTCCTTGTTCATAACTTAACCCCAGGCCTCATCCCTAAGACCAAAGAGCCTTCCAGGGCTTTGCGACAGCGGTGTGTGCGCCAATGGCTAGACCACCCAAACCTCTTAGCTTCACCGCACTTACAATACAGCTGCTTCTCTGATACGCTACTTAACCAGCCACCGTTTTTACATTTGAGATATTTTTCCGATCACTCAGGGTTTTCCACGAGTGCATACAATGTCCAGCTGGGTGAAAATAATAGCGGGCTTGTCGAAAACCACGGATCACTTGACCAGTCAGTGGCAGGCTGTAGCAGGCGAACGGCACCTGTCAGGCACCCGTCACAAGCTGCCGAGCTGAGTGGCACCACAGTCACAGTGGCACTCTGTCGGCAGTTAAGAGACGTCTCCCTCGACTCACTGTCAGCTCGGCAGCTAAGTTACGTGACGTGTGTCTGAACGGTGCTGCTCACTGCCACTGTCGGTAATCACACTGTCTCTGCTAGCTCTCCTCCTTCTCCAGTTAGCTATTTTTGTTGGTTAGCTACAATGTCAAAATGTATTTTTGGGTCAATGCAATGATTCAGTGAGAGCATATTAGCTTAGGTTGGTGCTAAGCTAACGTTATCTAGAAAATCTAGTTATCGTTATCTACACATCTGCTAACGCTAGCTAGCTAACGTCACTTACTTGTCAGACAAGTTGTGTTTCCAGACGCTGCAGAACAGACATACCGTGCATTTGCCTGCTTACTCCTCATGTGACTGAAAAGCACGTATACTCAAACAGCTCTGAGTGGCAGTTTAGCTTTCGCTTTTATGACATAAGCTCCGATCAACTGGATGCAAGGCACTTTACCTCAACAGGGTGTGATGCAAAAAAAATAAAAAATTAAATAATAAACAGTAGTAGAAAGTAGTCAGGTAGGAATGTTTTATTATCCGGCCGACAGCCAACGCTTATGGAAAACACTGATCACTAACAAGCAGGTCTAGGTCTTAATCCTGGTGGTGTGGTTTTAAACGGCAGCAGCTGAGTTGTATAAATTAATCATCATGGTAGCTGGTGAGGATGGCTGACAGCTGTTGAGTGTGGACTATGGTTGCTGTCCAACTGCTTTCCCTCCCATGTTTTTTCATGTTAAGGATAACTCTTATGTGTCAGGGCTGGTTGTCATAACCCAGCTCAAGAAAGGCCATAGAAGAGGATACTGTACATGAGTTGGAATTTAAAATGTTGTTTTTGCGCAAAACTGACCTAGACCAAAACAATTTAGGATTATAGGCTTCTCTGAATCAGTGCTGTCTGTGATGCGTGGACGCTGTGTTGTGAAACTGAATGAGAGACTGGCTAACACCAGCTTATAGCTTAGCAGCTAGTCAGGCCAGGTGAGCAGGGTTGATGGTGACCCCGATGACTCGTCTCCACCATCCAGTCACCCGCAGACAAACTGTAGAAAGCAGATAAAACCTGTAGAAATATGGCCCTCAAATGGTACATTCTTGCTCACTCGTCCAAAACACCATAAACCCTCCTCTTCTGCATCACACTGTAGCTAATTCTACGACAGTATCAGCCTCCCTTGAGCTTTACCGAGCAGCCCCAACAGCAGCAGGGGGGATGGGTAGAAGAGTGGGCAGTGATGTGCATAACAAAAAAAGAATTGGGTAGAAAAAATGAGGAGCACCAACTATTGAGTGAGGTGGTGAATGTGAAGGAGCAAATGAGATGAAGTGGTGTGTCCTTTTCTTTCTGTGCGGCTGCTGAAGCTGTTAGCTGGGTGTCTCTAGGCAGAAGTAACCAGCCCACAATCTTTGGTCTCCTGCACTTCCCCTCTACCGCTCGGTGGCTTTCACACTCTGCAGAAACGTGAGCCTGAATAAATTGTCACACGCTCATAGATTATCTTCCCAGGATGTTATTTTGTGCAGGGAGGATGTTTGAAATGCCAGTCACAGACACACTGCACCCTCCCCCATCCTCTCTCTCTCTCCCACACACACAGTCTTTTATAATGTACCATTGAGCAGCAGTGGAAGAGTGCAGTGTAGTATTGCAGAGCTCTGCAGGGCTTATTTTTTTTTGTGTTTTTTGAAGTGTGTGAGCATGCCGGCACACATTGTGACAGTGTGGCGTAACACGTGAGCTGTTCTCACTGGGAGACTTTATGGAGAGGCTGATTTACAGCACAGCTATTCACACCATCCTGTTTGTTCCTCTGAACCCTCCCCTCTGTCTTTCTCAATGAGCATCTTCCTCGTTATCTCCTTTCAATCCCTTTCTAGTCCTTTCTCTTCAGCACTGTTCCTTTCCCCTCATTCCCTTTTTTATAGAGCATCCAACCTCTCCACCTCCCCAGCTAACGGGGAGAAATGAGCCATCTGAGGCAGGAGGGTAGATTGAGCTCGGCCGAGGCATTGACAGAGTAGTGAGACCCAGCAGGGGTGTGAGCAGCTAAATATAGAGCGCCTCTTTGGAGCGCTGATGATGTCACAGGCCAGAGAAGACAGGAGAGGGAAACAGGGGGAAAAGAAAAAATGCAAGGATCAGAGGCAGCAGTCTCTTTTACTGGTCAATAGTTAGTCATGGGCTGGCTCTCTCACTATTTCACCTGAAGCCATACACAAGTGCTGTGTTTTAGTTATGACTGAAACATCAGAAAATGTAGCAGTCTGCCTTTTTGAAGTTATTATGCAGTTATAATTTCCTATATTATATAGAGAATTTCCTTTTCAAATGCTTTCATTAGCTCTCTAATGGCATTTAAGTTTGAATAGTTATGTCTGTTATTTTGTGGAACTGCAATAGCTAGGACTGAACTGGTGAGGCCAATAATCCTTATTTAGCGTAAAATGTTTAATGATAATGGGTACCTTGTGTTTTCCTTGATGATGTCTGGAGAAAACTAATTTTCTGTGTACAATGTAATCATGTTGACTTTCCACTTACAGTAGGCATCCTAAATGTAATACTGGTTCATTGCTTAAGTGAAATGTTGTGCATAGTGCACAGTCCTAGTTTGTTGACATGCAAAGAGTGAAGATATGGTATTTCACATAGTTTCACACACACACCCACCCTGCCCTGCATATATCAGGTAGGCTATCTTTGTTGTGCACTAATATGTAATACCCTCAGGTCTCTAGCTAGAGATAACAGTGAATATGCGAACGCATCTTTTGATGGGTTGCACTAAGAGGAAATGTGGAGCTCTTTGCACTGCAGCAAGATCTATGTGCATGCACACGCAGACGAGCCTCTACTCCACATCTTTTCCTCTGCTAGCAGTAATGTAGCACACCACAGTGCAGATGACGTTCACTAAAGAGAAGAGCAGTGTACGTAGCCTAGCATCTGACTGAAAAGTACTTTTTAAGGTGTGTGTGTGTGTGTGTTTTATAGAGGAAGGAGTAGAGGGCAGAGTTTGCCGGTAATCCAGCACAGCCTTTTTATCAGTGTTAGCTTTTGCCGGGTCAGGCCCAGCGAGGCTTTTATTGCAATGCGGCAGCTGCAGCACAATGCCAGGGCCTATTCCTATTGATCGCCTGAGCCTGATGGATTCTTAAGTACAGAAGGTTGGCTAGTCTGGTTGGAGCTGTCTTACATCATCTGCGTTGACTCAACCTGCTCACACTGCTAAGCTGCCTGCCGTCAGAGAATCCCCATAGTAAGTCCACCAGCAGCATGTGACCAAAAAAAGTCCTGGCAACTAAAAGGTTCATTTTTAAACGAGCCGTGCGTTTGAGGTTGAAAGGAACTCAAAGTAAATGACTGGTTGAGCTGAGCAACGTTAAACTGGACTATGCATAAACCTTTTGTGTTGGTAAACATGACCGTTGTAAAGGTGTAAAGCTGGCTCCCCCTTTATGAACTGAGGAGTATCTGCCTCACAATGCCTTCCTTTCCATTGCTTTCACCCTTCTCTCGCTGTTGTTGTTTCTGTTTTTCAGTACATTATAAAAGTTGTTGCTCCTCACCTAGCAACATGCTTTAGCACAACAGTTGTTCAAGCCAAATAACATTGTAGTTTTGTAAAGACTTGTAACAGCTTGGCCTTAAACTGAAGTTGTCACTCATAATGGCCAGAATACAGTTTGGAAATAATGAGTTGTAACTTGTGCAGAATGAATATGTTGTTCATGCCCTTGACCTAGGTTACATGAATTAATAATTTTTACTCTGTCATGAATGAAGTGTTTCTATTTTTCAGCCATTCTGGATTTGGCCTCGGGGAAGCATAAACCCGATATTATTTTGTGTGTGTGGGGGTGTGCATGGACATGCACATGTCCCTCATGTGATCTGATGTAGTATGGCTTTCTTCTGTAGGTTGCTAGGCAACATGCTGTAAAATTCATAAAAGTCATAATCTTTGATTTTAGCTACGAGGAGCGAGTGGAGGTGGAGGAAATGCTTCAGAGTGCATGGCTAAGCCCTCAGAAAAACACATTCACTGCTTTAATAAGGCGTCAGTCCTCAAACTGTGGTTGCTTTAATAACTTCCTTGATTTCATTTATTTCCGTGCTATCATCTGTCATGATTAGTTAGCCTGTCATCTTGGAGTCAAACTGTGTTGAATTGGGTATCTAGCAGAATGTTTGATTTAATCGTGTAGGACCAAGAGTAGGATTATTTGTTTGTATTAATTGCCTATCACGTTTACCATGAGAATGCTTTTATTTTACTTAGTTTTTATACTTTTACTTACCGTAATCCATACTAGATACACGTACTGCAGCGTGGGGGATAGTTTGACCGTCTTTTTTTTGAAGTGGAGGCTGGCTTGACTGCAGTGTTATGCACTGGGTGGTGTTTAAGTCATGTTACAGATTCATGGTACTGCTACCTTTTTAGTGTGTTGTGGAACATTTTGCATAGGATGGTGTGATCCACATCTGCCCTCCTGAATCCAAACCACCTGCAGATGATCGACCTGCTCCGGGACGTGAACTCTGGACAATGATCAAACTGGTTGGTGTGTGTGTGCGTGTTAGAGCGAGTCTCCTGCACGTAAACATGGGCTGCTTATAATAAATCCTAAAATGCACAAGAAATATCCCGATATGACTATATGGTCATCTGCCATATCGCACATAAAATAATATTCGAGTAAATCATGTATTTCATACATCGCTCACCGCTATTATCCTGTAGTAACAATCCCTTCCTTCTTCACATATTGAGTTGTTCCCAGTAAAAAGTTTTTGATTTGCTGAGAAATTCCATGAACTGTACTCTCAGTCCTTATCATCATGTTATTATTCTGAATTGTTTACACTGGTTTAATTTGTACCTTGTATCTGCTCAGCAGTATGGTCAGACCACATTCGATACTCAGTGCTATCCAAATCCACTTTCCCATTGTTTAAATACTTTTTCTATTATAGTTTCTATGTTACTACTATACTAACAGTATCACAATCTTTTATTTCTACAGTTGGATGGTGTTCTCACAGGCTTAAACTAGTAGAAAACAAACTCGAGAAGCGGGGAGAGATATGGAGAACTGTTTTGGAGCAGGTCGGGCAGAAAGTAGAGTGATCGAAGATGTGGTTGTTGAAACTGAATATTTCTGTGTAAAGAGAAAGTTGGTGAGCAATAGAAGAGGCAAGCTTGAGAGAATAAGAATGGAGGAAAGCAGCCGAGTGATGGCACAGAGGTAGTCTCTGTAGGCTAATGAGCTAGCTAGCAACCTAGCCGTAATGAAAAGCCTTTGTGTGCTTAATAAGAGTGCTGGCAGCGGTCCAGCAGCTCTGGCTAGTGTAGGATTAGTCTTGGACAATTGGGACTGCAGGATCAAAACAAGGGGCAGGAACACCAGGGTCATTCTGCTTGCTAGGATACCATCTGCCCTGCTTGCCTGCCTGCCGCAGTCAGGGGGAGGGGAGAGAGAGAGAGAGAGAGAGAGACAGAGAAATGGGGGAAGGGCAGACCAGAGCTCTACAGGCAACGACGATGTTGAGACGGAGCTAGACAGCCCTGTATGCAGGTCAGCTTCGCTCTGCTCAGTTCAGCGTGTAGTGCTCAACTTGCATACGCACAAACGGAAACCCAAAATATATGCCTGTCCACCAACATCATCTGCGAATGTTTACAGATATTAAAGACTATCTGTCACCGCAAACCAGACGTTTTGATTCCAGTGGCTTATCATGATATTCAAATGCATACATTTATGGACTATAATGATAATAAATGTCCCTTTACCTGAATAATATCAAATGTGCTTATTTTGTTTTGATCTCTAAAAATACTAGTGATTTCTGATTGTGAGAATTTCCATAATGAGTTTTAGAGGTGTCTGTTTTTTAGTTTGCATGCACTTAAATGTAATATTTTTCACACGCAGATCTATAAGAGGTACTACAAAAGCATGCTCTTGTTTTTGGCTTTTTTCCTCTCTCTATCGCACTCTTGTTCTTACTTGGCAAAGAGATGCTGTAGAAGGAAAAACAGTTCATGTCTAGGGAAAGGTAATAAAACAGGAAATTGCATGCATAAATGTGTTTGTCTTATTTCTCACTGGCTGAGGCGGACGGGTCTCTTGGACGACTGAGCAGATTGCTAAGGCTCTTATGGGATCTAGTTTAGTATTCCAACAACATCCTGCTATCACAAAATAAGCCGCTGCCTTCATTTTATGATGAATACACTAAAACAAAGCAGACTAAACACTATTTCCCAATTATCTGTCTTACTCCTTATTTCTTCCCTAAGATCTCCTTACCTTTTCATCTGGCTTCAGCTTTGTGCTTTCTCTTGCTCTCCAGTCTCAAACAACATTTCCTGCAGGCCCCATGACACACACACGCTCTCCCTCTCTCTCGGTTCTCGCACAGAAACACAGAGCTCAGAGTAGGGGTGGCAGTCAGATTGGTTCAGTCCCCCCTTTGTGTTTGTGTGGAATAGATGTGTCCACCACCATGTGCCATGCTTGGCCTGCACACACTGTTATTAGAGGCTCCCTAGCCTCTGCATGAACTCCAATTTTATGGTTGGCATGCTCCAAATTTCATACCCTTTTTAGCTCTCAACACAAGTTTATTTTTTTTGTTTATTCATTATTCCAAGCCTTTTGCTTGGTGAGTGATGTGAAGTTTCCATGACAGAAGTGAGACAGAGATAATATAAGTGTGTTATCATCCAGCAGGATTCAGTAGCAGACTGTGTGCTAGGGAGGGTGACTGATGTAATGGGGATTGCATGACACAGGACAGGAGACGCGTTGAGGTGAAGAGACAAGAGGACAGACGGACTAAATTCAGGCTGAGGTTGTGGGTGGTGGCTGGGGAGGAGGCACGGATGATGTAATGTGTAACAATATCCACGCTCTGTGTAAATGCATGTGTGCAGTGCACCTTTTTAGTGTGCATGTGTGTCTGTGCATTAGTACTGAGGGCCAGCCTGCTGGCTCTCATCAATAATTCACCAGTCCTTTTAGTGCGTCTCCCCTCCTCCTTACATCCCCTCCCCCAGACGCCTCCTCTGTCCTCCCTCTTTCCCCTAACCTCATCTCCCCTTTTGCAAGTGTCAAAAACACCACCCAAAAACACACGCACACCACCCTCTTCACCACTCACTAGACTTTTGTTACCCCGTTCTCCACCCCAGCCAGTACAGGCCAATGTCCATCTCCATACCCTTCCCCCTCTCCTTACAGACAGTTGGTGGCTTTTGACTTTGCAGCATATGTCTAGAAGCGCATACAATCACCTCCCAAATTTATGTAGTTTTCATTATCAGGTTTATGGTCCAGGATTCATAATAGGGACATATCCCAAGATAGTCTCTGTTTGTTTGTTTGCGTGTTAGTGGACTGAAATGTATTCTGATAGATGACGTAGTTGGTTGTTTTGGTTGCAGCCATCCTCTTGTGGTTGGCAGTTTACAGCTCTTTGGCAGAGCTCCCATGGCCACATATAATGGTGATGCAGCACAAAATAGAAAGATAAAGAAAGAAGGAGAAGCAAGGGGGGAGGGGGGTTCTGCCTCTCTTCATTACAATATTGTGTTTGTGTTTCATATTGTGTGTCATTTTGTTCTTGTAGTCTTTTTCATGCATTTGTATGAATTACTTGCAATGTTATTTTGTAAAAGATAGTTATTGTAGTTGCCCAAACAATAAAGTGAAACCCATATTTACAACCAAAGATATATTATAAAATATTTTTTGCAATATTCATTTGCTTTCTAACTCTTTAAAGTATTATCTCAATTTTGGAATTGAATAGTTATTGACATATAGTGTGATACTTAGGCAAGATTATATTCCATTTTTATATCCGCAAATGTCAAGTACTTAACTAGCCTTGGTTAAGTGTCAGCCGATTAGGTTGTATCTGTGAAGATTTCTCAAAATATAATTTATTTATTGCACTGTTCTGATACCAAAGCAAAGTATCTAATGGTTTATTCCAGGGTAAAGTGAGGGACCTCAACACACTGTTAACCCAAACACCTTGATCTGAAAACTGATTCAACTACAAATGATGTACCTCAGAGCGTGAATGCTAGGCTCTTGTGTTGTCCCATTTCCAGAAATGATAGCTTTCCCCTCTCTGTTACCACTTCGCCTTGTTCTCCTTTCCCTTTCCCTCTGTGCCTCTTTCTGAATCTACCACTCCCCCTCTCTTCTCCCAAACAGGCCGACCCAGCTCAGGCCCACATGTAGTGTGAAAACTGCTCCAATGTATTGGAAAATCTGTGGGAGGGACAAAAGAGGAGGAGAAACAGGGTGCAGTGGTGGAGGTGATTAGGAAACCAGATCCACGGCTCGGCTTCAAAGGGAACTGGATCTCTCTGCAGTGCTTATTGATCAGCCAGGAATATTGCTGGTCTCCTTGGTATTGGGGTGAATTCTAGCTGATATATCATGGAGACACTGCACTGCACTCCCAAATATATTTAAATCACAGTGTCAGGAGACAAGCAGGAGATGCATGCTGGTTGAATATTGGGGTTTGCAGTGTGCCTGTTCAGACCATAGAGATGTTGTTATCCTCACACAGCATTAACCTTGTCTGTGCATTTTGCTTAAAGTGTAGATTTTGGGAAATGTGTTGGCTGGGCTTTCTGTATGTCCTGTGCCAAGATCAAGGGAGGCTCGGGCAACAACAGTAACAGCCATTGTATCATTTAACTCCCTTCTTTCCTGTCCTCTCATTTTCTTTTCCATCCTACCGTTATCTACCCCCCTCTTGCTTTCCTTTTTTCCCTTCCCTCCCTCCCAGAGAGAAGGCGCATGCAGAGCCAAGTAAACACTTTGATATGCGGAAGGAATCTCTCCCACCCCCTTCGCTTTCTCTCTCACTCTCCTCACAGCCTATGTAGGTCATCATGACTCACTCCTTTATGCTTCAAAAGCCGGATCCCTACTCAGTTGCTCTATCTTGAGCCCTCTCACGTTCAGCGTTGTGTAAGAGAAGTGTGTTTGACTGTTTGAGTGTGCAGGCAAGGGCGCTACAGACGACCATTTTATGTTTGAAATTGGTTTTCTGCTTAATTTGTTCTCACCAATGCTCTGAGTGGTAATTCTTATGTTTTGTTTGTTTCTCTGGTAATGGACATATAGCTCCCGCCTGCAGTATACCGCTTTTGGAGGAAAAACTACTCATTTGTATGATAACAACCAGTTCTGCTTGCCTCTCTTCTTTTCTGTACACTGCATTCACTCTGACCTAGATGCTGAATCCATCAGCTGCAGCAAGCAGATTTATTATTGCGCCAGAAATAAAAGTGCTTAGGCTCATTTCCAGATTCTTGCCTAAGATTTAAGTTTGCTATCAGTGTCAGTTTAGCATTGTCTTGTCTTTCTTTTTCTGATATGTCGTAGGCAGGTTTTCACCTTTTTTAATTTTTGGTTTCGATTATTTCTTCATCTCTACACCTTCAAGGCGTACTATTTTAGATTAATATTGCATATGCTCACTGTTTTTAAACCCAGGCCCATTGCGTGACCATGTTAACAATCCACTGGGGTCAAATCCAGGCCAGTGCACACTGCACATCTGTTAGTGGTGCTTGCAGTCCTCAAGCCTGCTACCTGTTGACTGCTTAGCTCACGATTTGTGAGACAATGTGTCTCATCATTGTGAGGGATTGTTTAGCCATGTTCTAGTGTGGAGGGAAACCCTTTCTTCTGTGCTCCTTCCACACATGGCGGCGTATCTGCATATGAATGCTGCCTTCTGCTTCTCAGCTATGACACTGAAGACTCCCCTCCCACCCTCCGTTGAAAACCGTGGCCTCTCATTGTCAAAGTCAAATTTTTCTGTAAATTCAAAACTGTGTGTGTGTGTGTGTGTGAGAGAAAGAGAGAGTTTAAAGGGTCTGGTGAGCTGCCAGGGTTTGCGGTCTGTCGAAGGCGTTGCTAGTAAATGGCATAATTTGAGGACCAGCTCACCATCCTGACCCAGATCCCAAATGGTCTTGGCGTGTCACATGTGTGTCCTTTTGTCCTCCTCACTCCAGGGCTGCTTTCATATTGGCCAGACCTTGCATGGGGAGAAAAGAGTGCACAGAAGCTTTTTTTTGATGAGTCACTCAACCGAACAAAAACAGAAGGAGGGGTCAAGGAAAAAGCACAATGCCTTAAAACCCTGTCCCCCCTCCAGTACTTCCTGAAATCACTCCGATATTACATCACACGCACACACAGGGCCGGCAGTTAAGAGTGTATCCAGTAGTCCTAATAGTGGTCAGCCGTTACATGCAAAATTATGCCCGAACATAAAAGAACATGCTGAGAGCAGATTTAAGGAAAGCACAATAGGATGAGAAGCTGAGGAGGGTTATGCATCTGTGTGCAAGATGAGGAGGGGGGTTGGGTGTGCCATGGTAAAATGGAAGCTTTGTGGAGGAAACCTGAGCAGGCTGGGTTTTGGGGCTGTACATTCACACGCCTGTATCATCATTTCCCTAGTCTCAATGCACCCCTTGTCCTGCCTAACCACATTGGACCCTCTACTTGTAGGACCAGAAACTTCTGTCCATAAAACATATCAAGACTGAAACACTTTCTAGTTTTCAGTTCTGTGTAATCCTGCCCAGTGCAGCGCAACTTTGCCTCCCTGTCCAATGTTCTGTCTTTACCATCAACCCCTTTGTATAGCCCAGTCAACACCTTCTATTCCCTTCTGTTACATTTGTGTATTTTCCTCTGGTGTGTGTGTGTGTGTGTGTGTGTACGTTTTTAGTGGTAATCTGTCTCTCTGGCATGGCTAAATAGAAAAGTGTGCCAGCAGTGTAAACTTTCCTGATTTTGCCAGAAGGCTCCATCATGACATGCATTTCTATTCAGTAGTTTTCTCCTTCTTCAGTCTCTCGTGCTCATCTTCAAAGTAAGTTTTCCGTGAGAGAGTGGGCGTCTGCACTGGGCCATCAACAGGAAATTCCAGCCTTGGAGTGTGGGGGTAGGGGATGGCTCAGAGAGAAGTGAGGAAGATCAGGAGTTCGTTTGGCAGCTCTCGCAGAGCACCCAAAGGTCTCTGACTGGTTGGGTCTGCATGAGATCTCCCCCTGGACATTTGAATGGGAAACAAAAAACAATATCTTCAATCCTATTGCTGCGTCAGCTCTCTCCTAAACCTTATTTTGCATGTTGTTTTTGAAAACTATTTTAACCTCTGCTCTTTTCTTAACTTTGGTTGCAAGGGTTGTGTTTTTGTTGTTGCTATAATTACCCCTCCATTATACTTAATGTATTTGCCTCCATTCATTTTCCACGGAACATGCTTGTGTTATTTCTGCTCAAATTCTTTGTTCAGCTTCATCATGTTGCTGAGATGACTAGGCTGCTTTTCCCATTACTGCTCTTAGGTTTTTAAATACTTAGAAAGTCCAGAAATGATGTTCACAGACATTCTCACTAACCAAATAAAAACATCCTTATTAGGGATGCAGATTTTAAGCAGTTTGCTGAATCAATAGCGAGTCATGTTAATGATCAAAGCTTGTTAATCATTAATATTACAAAATACATGTTTTTCATCAATGAAAAGCTTTTTTTTTTTTGCAGCACAGCATGACCCACAACAGTCATAGTTTAATCGTTTACACAAAACAACGCAGTCATTCAAAATTGCTGCCAGAGTTTGGCTAAACAAATTGCAATACAATATTCCAAGAAAGCTTCATTGGTGGACATGAATTAGAAGAGATTTACCACGTAGGGCAGACACTTGAAAAAAAAACAAAACATATTCTTGTTGTGTCAGTGAAAAGAGCTGTAGCCAAGAGCAAGAGCCTGTTATCAAGAGGAAACATAAAACAGGCTCAAGTGATCTCTTGACAACACACTTTAGTTTTACTGGATTTATTTTTCCTCAAGTTGGTAAAACCAGCTGCTCAGGAGGAACCAATGGCCCCGGGATGCACAGATGCTATGGTTACTTTGCCAGCCAAGGGAATCTGTGACATTTCCATTCTACCAGTCGATAGGATGCTCTTGGAATGTAACTTGTGTTTCAACAGTGTCTGAAGCTCGTTCGAAACACTGCTTGTCCCCAAAGACTAACGTTGGTATCATAGCTGTAGCAGCACAGCTACGACGCCTGTTATGATGTCTGTAGCGCTGCTTTCTTTGCTGCTCCGGGAGCTGCTGTGAGACATTGGAGCTGGTAGTACGGCATCAGCATGAGGCTTAGGACAGCTAGCGAACTTTAAGAGCCGACAGAATGCAACTCAGCTGGGATTTCCATACTATTACTTTGTTGTGCAGCACTCCTCAACCATGCGGTGCCAGGCCTCTAGTGCACTGCATAATATATTCATAAACGAGTGGTAAACTAAAGATATCATGGAGAGCAAGGCAGCAAACGCCTATAGCTCCCTCTCACCCCCCTACTTGCATTGCCTCGTACTACAACTAAAGCACGCAATGTTTTCTGTTTGTTACTCTGCACACGTCATCTCCTACATTGTTGGGTAATATATTTTTTAACCCGAATAAAAGATTATTGATCAATCACGTACATCCCTAATCGATAGTGGTATATTAAATGGTTTCAGCACTCCTCATGGAAGTTTGACCATTGTTCTCATCATAAATGGCAACTACTTTCCCAGATGCATAGTGTTACAATCTATCCCTGTTCTCTAAATTGCATAGTATACGTTTGATTTAAAAGCTACAACATCATATATGTTTTGTTAAAGGACATGGCCGAGCTTGCTGCGAAGCAAACAGTTGATGCTGACCGTGCTTGACATTATCATTAAAACACCGCATTGGTGCTTAAATTCCTATCAAAGTTTTGTATTGGACAGTGGCCTTGTGAAATGGGGAATTGAAAAGGGAAATGGCTCAAGCAATGAAAACCACTGCTGTTTTTCTATCAATATATAATATGCATTTTTCCTTCTTTCTCATCATTATAAACCCTTTTTTATCCCACATCTTCTTTCCTGTCATATGAAAACAGTTTGTATTACCTCTGCAGTAGGGCTGCACTGGGTTATGGGTTGAAGCTTTAATTGGCAAAATTGCGTACATATGTTGATAGCTGTTGTCTGGAGCTGTGTGTGTGTCTGTGTGTGTCTGTGTGTGTTTATGCACATCTGTGTGCAGGCTCAGATTTTAAGAAGTGATGCCTTGACACCGGAAGAACAACTCCCTCAGGGTAGTGCCTCTTTCAGTTATTGCCGTTTCCATTTCGGACGAAGATTGGAGAGCCAGGTCACGCACACACACACACTTAGATACACTACACCCTTATAGTAAGAGATAAACAGATGCTAATTCAAAACAGCATGCGGTGTGTTTGTGTTGCTTGGCTTAAGCATTAGGTCAAGTTGCCTATTAGATAGAAGCCATAGTTGCCTAGTTTTAGTCTCTTGATGAAGTTGCTGGTTTGGAGTCAGAAGAATTAGCTAACTAGTCATTATTCCAGGTCGAGTGATATTATGTTAGTTCTCTACTTCCACTACACCCTAACTGGTTTGGGACGACCCTTTTTATATGGCCAAACTTCCAGGCGAGGGTGTAGGGGATCATATATTTGAGCTTCTGTCTCCATTTGACCCGCTGATGTGTCGCCACAGCAAGCACGTGTAACTCCAAGATATGTTGCTCTTTTAGTGGAAAGAGTATACTTTGGGATGATACCATAAATGCGCCAAGCCAATTTCACGTATGCCACACACAACTTTGCCTTAAATGTTTTTTGTGTTACCAGAAAAAAAACATTTAATCTTACAAGACCGATATTGGTATTTCAGAAGGTTCTTCAGTCTCAGCGACTGTCCTCACCAGCACTTGCTCAAACCACTAATTGGAGACTTTCTGTCCGATCTGATGAGTTTCTGGAACGTTCCATTCTGGGTGACTGTGGTCTGCCACAGACCCTCTGTGGAACAATCCAAAGGTTAATGTTTGTTTGGCTTAGGCTAGCTAAAATACTGAAGACTGTTTCATGGCAACAGTGTATTTGGATATGCAATGACTGAATGTCGAATGCATTCACAAAGCAGCAATGGGTGTGTGTAACAGCAGCTATGTGTGTGCTGTGTTGTTATTAAACTTTTACAGACCGTGGATCAAGATATTTTATTCACCCGACAAGAGTTGGCAGGAAATTCCGTGAAGTGCCGCAGTGTGAGTTGTCCAGCTGATCTTGTTCGTTAGTGCTGGAATAAGATGATCCAATCCACTTGCCTTTGCTTGTCTCTGGGTGATGGGTGTAGCGTGAATTGCTTGTAGCAGATTTTATAATTAATACTATAATATATATTTATAACTAATCACTCAAAATTATGTATCATAAACAAAATATATTTGTACAAAAGGAGAAGGATTGAACTCAACTTCGACTATCAGAAACACTTAAGAATTTAATACCTCGGAGCACCACCCATCAAAGGAAAAATGAATAGCCATAAATGAATGTAGTTTCATAATTTGAAGGCTGCTTCGGAGTTCCGGCCTGATATTTTATACACGCACAAATCACAGGATCAAGTTTTTTATAAATGAAATGTTCATTGAACCAATAACTACAAAACTAAACTATTAAAACGGAAAGGTAAATGATTAATAAATGATGAATAAATGAGTATAATGAACGCAATGATGAGCAATCGACCACGTGTGACCAGGTAGAATCAGTGACTGATATCCTTATTTGAGGTTTACCCATTAAACTGAATTTTAATAGATTAATGCACCGTTCAACAGTTGAGAGTTTAAGAAGCACCAGGGACGATTGTGAAGCAATTCAAATATTAATTTCAAATTTTCAGGGAGATCTTTGTTTTGGTCTTAACCTAATCAAAGCTTATTTCATTCCTATTTTCCTCATTAGTTATAGAAACAAGCATCTAATCATGAAGCTAACATCAACTTACTAAACTAACATCAATTCATGACAACACATGAAAGTGTATAGTTTGTATAGTCGGTTCTGATGGACAGATGAAGTTGCGCTGGTGGGAGTGGATTTGCCTTTTGGACGGCGTTGGTTCTTTGGACTTCGCCCATGTGTCTTGGAGCGGTCATCTCCATCTCTCTCTTTCTCGCAGCGTGTCGCTGGGTCATCTCAACCTTCCCTTTGGCTGGGGGTCGTGGTGTCAGCCTTATCAGGGCCTCATTCGATTCGGAGTGTCTGTTCTCAAAGTCTCTTTCTTTCAAGAGTGGTTGATGCCGGCCTTCAGCACTTTTTGTGCAGAGGGAATCCAGCATAGCCATCGGTGGCCTCTCGGGCGGGAGCAGGAGAAGGAATCAGTGGAAAAGCAGCAGAACAAGATGCGACAAAGAGTGTGATCTGTAGCTTGCTTGCAGTCTTATAGACTTCTGTCCAGAGGTCTAGTGTCACTGGTGTGGAGAGCTGACCACTCTCATTTGTAAACACTTCTGATTTGATTATTTTGACCTGTTCATAGGATTTGTGTTTATATTGCTTTCTTCACATATTTAATTCTTTCATATTTTAAGGTTGAGCTATCTTAGGTGCAGAACTGTACCAAACAGTTAAAACTAAACAATCACACAACAAAATAGATTCCGACCTTTGTTCCTTTGGTAAACACTTATTCACATGTGTGCATATACAAGTATAAGTCTATATACGCATATGTATACTTTTATGCAAAGGAAATGAGTGAAATAACATAAAATCCATGCAGGTCAGTATGGATGAGCTTCGGGGTCCTCGCATGTGGGGAAGAGGAGAAAGTAGAGGGAGGAGAGTTGACACCTTGACATACCTTCAAAGCCAAACTTCCTATTAATAAAACATGTTAGCTCAGCATAAAGTATCAATTAAAGTACATTTTATTTTGCATGCAACATCAGTTTCTTTCTTTCAAGTTAGGTATGTCTCTGTGTCTGGTCCTTATCTCTGGTCAGGAATGTGTGATGGCCATAAAAGGGGGTTGGGGTCGTAAACTTGAGCAGTTTGTAGCTTAATATTGTTCCTTCAGTTTCTGCTGGTCTGGCCTATTGCCGAAATCTGAATATTCTTTAATAATGTATTGTTGCAGTCACCAATATCGGCTACATTGGGTACAAAGTAGTCACAAAATACTTCACATACACTTAACCTTTTGTCTTATAAAGCTCATGATTAAGCTATTAAATCCAAAATGCACTCAAATGCTTGCTTACCTTTTCTGAAGATGAACTAGAAAGATGACTAGTGTGTGCGTGCTGTATATTTTCTACTCTTGCGGTTGGGTTCTGCTTTTTCCATTCCGCCAACATAACTTTTTTAACGATGTACAAAAATTTACTGTGTTACACGTCACGCCTATTTTGTTTCCGTAATGCCTGTATGCTATCTAAAAACACAATTGTAGTGTGACAGTGTCACACAGAGTAGCAGGAGTCAGATTTTACTCGGCACAGAACGAAAGTAAGGAGAGTTGATTGACAAGACGATGGCAGAGGATTTGGTGTCAAAATATTTCGGATTTCAAACCAATGCTAGGAGGAAACGTGATAAAGTTAATGAGGCAGTCTGTAAACGTTTGGTATAAAGCCGTGGATAGGACGGAGCTCCACCGGAAAGAAAGACGCTCTAATCGACAAATATCTTAATGTTCCAAATGTCTTTTCTAGCACAATGTCCCGTGTAATTGGTAACACCGGTGTTGTCACAAGTTTATTAACCAGGGGGAAATTTTCCTCATCGTGGCATCCCTAGCATCCACACACTTTACTGTTCCTGTACTGGCATGCAACTGTGTACACGCAAACGCAAGAAAAATCTTCGTGTGTGTTCTTATTACGGATATGCACATGCCCTCGCCACTGCCTCAGTCTGGCATCAGTTCCCTGCCTCCTCTTTAAGCAGGCACCGCCCCAGCCCTCAGCTGGATGTGCTCTGCAGTAGCAGGCCTTTCATCCCTCCATCCGGCCCTGCCCAGTGATTTATAATTCATCTGGGATCCTGCCTCTCTCCACCCTCTGCACCAGGACAGCATTAACATTCTGTTTGGTCCCCAGCTACGCTGCACCCACGTGTGTATGTTGTGCGTGTCTGAGGAACGATTCCTAGCCAGTGAGGCTCCATTTGGAAAGGCTGTTATTGTGGCTGTATGTGTTCGTTCTGTTCTGGCTCTGCCCGCATTCCTCTGTCATTGTAGGGATCAGGTTGCTTGTCTGGCTGTCTGTCTGCTGCTGGTCTCTGCTGTTGGTTCTCCTTCTTCTCTGTCCCCATATGTGCCAAGTCAGCTGCCTGTCCCACCTTCTGGTCCCTGTATAAAAACAGAAAGCAGTGCGGCAGTATGTTTAAGTGAACAGTTACCTCAGAGGGGTCTTCACAGTACTTCATGTTTCTCCATAACATGTGACTCCTATTACCACTAATACATGCATACAGTGCATCCGAAAAGTATTCACAGCGCTTCACTTTTTCCACATTTTGTTACGTTACAGCCTTATTCCAAATTGTATTAAATTAATCTCTTACCTCAAAATTCTACACACAATACCCCGTTATGACAATGTGAAAAAAGTTTTCTTGAGAGTTTTGCAAATTTATTAAAAAGAAAAAACTAAGAAATCAGATTTACGTAAGTATTCACAGCCTTTGCCATGAAGCTCAAAATTGAGCTCAGGTGCATCCTGTTTCCACTGATCATCCTTGAGATGTTTCTACAGCTTAAATGGAGTCCACCTGTGGTAAATTCAGTTGATTGGACATGATTTGGAAAGGCACACACCTGTCTATATAAGCTCCCACAGTTGACTGCATGTCAGAGCGCAAACACCAAGCATGAAGTCAAAGGAATTGTCTGTAGACCTCCGAGACAGGATTGTCTTGAGGCACAAATCTGGGGAAGGACACAGAAAAATGTCTGCTGCTTTGAAGGTCCCAAAGAGCACAGTGGCCTCCATCATTCGTAAATGGAAGAAGTTTGGAACCACCAGGACTCTTCCTAGAGCTGGCCGGCCGTCTAAACTGAGCGATCGGGGGAGAAGGGCCTTGGTCAGGGAGGTGACCAAGAACCCATGGTCACTCTGTCAGAGCTCCAGCGTTCCTCTGTGGAGAGAGGAGAACCTTCTAGAAGGACAACCATCTCTGCCGCAATCCACCAATCAGGCCTGTATGGTAGAGTGGCCAGACGAAAGCCACTCCTTAGTAAAAGGCACATGGCAGCCCGTCTGGAGTTTGCCAAAAGGCACCTGAAGGACTCTCAGACCATGAGAAACAAAATTCTCTGGTCTGATGAGACAAAGATTGAACTCTTTGGTGTGAATGCCAGGCGTCATGTTTGGAGGAAACCAGGCACCGCTCATCACCAGGCCAATACCATCCCTACAGTCAAGCATGGTGGTGGCAGCATCATGCTATGGGGATGTTTTTCAGCAGCAGGAACTGGCAGACTAGTCAGGATAGAGGGAAAGATGAATGCAGCAATGTACAGAGACATCCTGGATGAAAACCTGCTCCAGAGCGCTCTTGACCTCAGACTGGGGCGAAGGTTCATTTTTCAGCAGGACAACGACCCGAAGCACACTGCCAAGATCTCAAAGGAGTGGCTTCAGGACCACTCTGTGAATGTCCTGGAGTGGCCCAGCCAGAGCCCAGACTTGAATCCGATTGAACATCTCTGGAGAGATCTGAAAATGGCTGTGCACAGACGTCTCCCATCCAACCTGATGGAGCTTGAGAAGTACTGCAAAGAAGAATGGGCAAAACTGCCTAAAGATAGGTGTGCCAAGCTTGTGGCATCATATTCAAAAAGACTTGAGGCTGTAATTGCTGCCAAAGGTGGATCTACAAAGTATTAAGCAAAGGCTGTGAATACTTACGTAAATGTGATTTCTTAGTTTTTTATTTTTAATAAATTTGCAAAACTCTCAAGAAAACTTTTTTCACATTGTCATAACGGGGTATTGTGTGTAAAATTTTGAGGTAAGAGATTAATTTAATACAATTTGGAATAAGGCTGTAACGTAACAAAATGTGGAAAAAGTGAAGCGCTGTGAATACTTTCCGGATGCACTGTACATACGTTTTTCATCTTACTCATTTCTCATCAATCCAAACTATACATATTTTGAGAGATTATGCACTGTTTTTCTAGTCTTAACAGAAACTAAGACTTCATGTATTTATTTTTACAACTGTATACAATACCTCCAGGTCTTTCAGGAGGTGATTCTGAAAGGTTTTTGGTGGTAGGTGTAGTCCTGTAGCATCTTTCCTAGGTCATTTCACTTTTCTCTACCAGTGTGGACATGTTTATGTCTGCTGGTTTTGTTTTCACACAAGGACAGACAGGGATAGAAAGGGGCTTTGGCTGAAAGGGAAAATAGCTAATGTTTACTAGTTAGCTAGCACATTGAACAAGCTAACATGTAAAGCTAGTCTGTCTAAATAGTGTTGCATTCAACTGAGGCTTTTGCTGAAACAATATCCTTTTAAAAACGGTGGCATTGCACACATCACTATTTTAAATCACAATCAGTCATGAATTTTGGATGTTTGATGGTAAGACTTTGCCTTTTGTTTACGTTCGGATCATTGATTGTGCCTATTAAAATTAGGTGTGGCAATGTATTCAGAGTGAGTGATAAGTATGAAGTATAAAGGCACCTTACCTCGTGGCTTTTATTGTGATAAAGACGGTTAATCTTGAAACTGTTAGGCTGTGATGTGAAAACTTTTTGTCTCTCTTCTTATCTAGCTCTTGATCCTTTTAGAGGTTGGATGTGTTCATCGTAAATCACTTTGGACAAATACATCTGCCAAATTAATGTACTGTAATACTATTATAATAATAATATTGTGATCATTTACCCATACTTGTGTCAAGAAAATAAGTCAAATGCTGAAATTACTAGAAAGCAGAAGACGCCAAAGTAAACCAAGTAGAGCAACAAAGTGGGATAACACGGGTCGTAGTGAAGCAGGCTTGGGTAGGAATGTGTCCGAGAGAAGCTTGACGAATATGTCCTTTTTATTAGACCAAAAACATAAAACATAAAAGTCCTCTTTCAAATCAGAATGGCTGTCACCTGCTGAGCGCCTGATATAACTATCCGTTAAACAGATCTTCTTTAACCGTAATGTACAAGAACAAACAATGCCTGGTGCAAGAGATAGAGAGTGAGTGACGAGATCAAATAACTGACATATCTGCATATCTGTCCCTTTGTAGTAAACAGGTGCGGTTTTTAACCAAAACTTTTATCAGAATTGTATCACGGCGCACCGTTTGCTTCAAACATGGGACACTTATTAGATGTCAGTTTTTTTGATTGCTGTGTGTTTGTGAGACATTATGATGCTTATCTGTGGAAAGGTCACATCCACCCTCTGCGCCTCTCCTCCCATGCATCGCTCTCGCTCTGTTCATTATCCATCCAGGCTTTCTCCCTCTGCATTTATTTTTACCTCCTCACGTAATCCTTAATTAATGCAGATCCAGTCACCGTGCCTCACATTCTACTACCATACACACTTACTTGTACACATACACACTCACTCATTCATGTTCTCTCAAGCAGGCACACAGCACACACACATTCAATCATTTATCTTCTTCTGTCAGACCCTTGCAGGAGCATAATGATGTAGATCACACACACATCCTAACACGTTGCACACTTTACAATAAAAGGCAGATGGGGCGGCCTCGTTGCTCAGTGAGCTAATGCACATGCCACATAACAATCATGTCCTGGCTTCAAATCTGGACTGGGATCCCCGACTCATGTCCCATCTCTCATTTTTCAGCTGTTAACAATGGTCCAAAAATAAATAAACCAACTTTTCTATTTGTGCGATTGTGACCTTTTTTATTTTAAAGACTACACATTTGAAAGCAAAGCTGAATAAATATGCCTTTTAAGACATAATACTGATTTAGAAAAAGTATTCTACATTTCAGAATGTATGCAAGTACTAGAAATAGTTGTCATACTTACTAAGACTGTCTCAAGAAAGATTAGATTCTGGTAGGTTAAATGTTTTTGCCCCGATATGTTTACTCCACCGTTGTTGTTTTTAAATTGAGGCTTCACTCGGAGCAGTTTGTTCCTCACAGTCCAGATTGTATGATCTTCTCACCTCTGTCATTCAGTAAAACACCAACCTTGAGTCACAGGGGATTAATGAACCTTTTACTCTACACTGATCACAGATTAGATCAACTATATCAAGTGAGTTTTGGAAAGGTTGCGTTAGCTGTCAGTAGAGTGATGAAAACAATGCTGACACTTTTGCACTTCAGTGGTTGGCCCACACCATAGCATTTTGTTGGCCTGCACCAAATGCTACGGTATAGGCCAACATCTGCACGTCACAAAAACCACAGCATCCCCAACATGAGGCTCGGGGATGTTTCAAACCCGAGCTTCTCTTGCATATCCGCCAAGTACTAAACACTTAAACTGATCAGGTGACGTCAATTGAAGACTTTAAGAGCCTGAATGCAAGAGGCTGCGCATGCTGTGTGAGGAATGGGTCCGCACTTCTTGCTGTGGAGTTAACCCCTGGTGCTGGCTCTGATACTTTTAGGAATAGGGTCTAGACTTATTAAACTCATGCTGGTTATCTCTATTGTGAATATGAATATTGGGAGTTGCATGTTCGTCTTTTCCGGTTTCATTTGAATCGGTGTGTCTTATGTTGTTCCTCTCGGTGTATATCAATGTTGTTTTCGCTCCGGGAAGCACATTGTGTTTGGAGTATGTTACACAGCAGTTAGATCTGTCCTGACCACTCACCTGCAAGTGACTCTAATCTGCTTTTCTGATTCTGCGTATCAGATTAAAGCTTCCAATACTTATTGTATTAATGTTGTGTGTAACTAAAGGAGAGTAATTCTATGCACATCACATGACGCAATCAGAAAACGGCGTCAATAGACGCCTCCGTTTATTGATGACTTTTCAATGCTATTTGGATCTTCGCCCTGACGTTGTCTTTAGTTGTTTATAACTGAAGCCTTACCTGACAATTCATGTTCTGGAATAAGAGGCTGATTTGATTTTTATTTTCTAGGCATAAGTAGTATCTGCACACTGTTTTATGTTATCTATTTCTGCAATCTTACTGTAGAAATCTGAGAAACATTTCAAACATTCTTTATTGGAAAATAGTTTTCCCTTCTCTTGGAAGGATGTATTCATTTAGTTAAATGATGTTTGACATCAGGGTCAAGACTTGTTACTCTTTGCGATAGATGTATTCTTTATTCAGGCACTCAGATCCTTGATATTTTCTGACCATTAACCACTGAGTGTGTTTTATGTATTGATAGACATGCCAAACAGTTTAGTTGTTTAATTTGGGATTCTCTAATTGCCACATTTATATTAGATGTACTGGAAATATTATGACCCTGTCACAAATCACCTGCTGGTGCCTCTGGATTTCATCATTATTAATTGTGTTTAAATAACCTAGAATGCAAAAGTTGTCTGTTTCTGTGTGTTGGAAGTCAATTTGAAGTTAGAGCAAGTAGTTAGAGCACGCTAGAGCAAAGATTTGAGTTACTTTTTCCCCATTGTATTTTTCTTCTAGTATTGTGTTTGACTAATTCTGACCACACATGACATTGTTTGAAGCATTTAGCCTAATGGTTTCTGTGCAAGCAATGCCAGTAAGCAAATACAGTACTGTACCAGCACATGGGGCTGCATGATGTTGTGGTTCTTGTGCGAACTGGCTCTTGCCTCTCAGCTTAAAGTATCATTTTAAGATTTATACCAAAACTAAAAAGTCATAGTTGTCAGTAATGTATTTCCTTTCAATCGTTTGAGATGATGATAATTCTATTTTGAAAGATGTCTCTGTCTTCACACTGAGTCAGAAGGAGGTTTGCTTCTCAGTGTGGTAGATGTGGTACCACTGATCCGAGCTGTTTAGATCTGTAAGCCTGGAGTCCAAATGCTCTGCAAGCCAGCCCGTTTAGAAACACTTCCTGAGAGATTGGACAATATTTAGTACTCATGCTTTCCTTTTAGAAGTTTGTATCTGTTCAGAACTGTTTCTGTCTTGAGATCTAAATTCAGTGCGCTGCTCAGTGTGGGTGTAGCTTAAGGGTAAGGCTGAAAGTGGCTAGCCAGCTAGCTGCTTCATAGCCTGTGCCAACAATTTCTAACTGGAATGCTTATAGTATTAGGCAAGAAGAAACATTGATGTTGAATTGAAAATAACAAAGCATCCCTTCAAATCATCCCATTTAAGATTACAGTCTGGTAAGTAGGACACTTTCAAGACAGATTCTTGTTATTTTGGTGCATTTTGTGCTCGGCTCTGAGTGATTATGGCCCTAATCAGCCTTGGTACATTCCCTGCATGGGAAGATGGGTCTACATAACACTGTTGTTGTTTCCATCAGCCCTGCTTAACAACCATTCTGTCAGGGGGGTTGGGCATGTAAAAATAAGGCCAAGCTATCGAGAGAACTGGAGCAGATAATGTGGCTTCAGCTGATGTTTGAAGTGCCGTTTTTGTTGTTGTTGTTGTTGTGATCACTACAAACCTTTTTAATGCTTTCAGGAATAGTACAGTTTTACTGCAAGCGTCTCATGTCATTGTCCTGACTGTTTTGCAGTGTACAAACATTCATGCAAAGTGACTAGACGAATAACTGTGTGCCCCTACGTTGTAGCTGTCTTAGAAATGGCGTTTGTCAGCACATTGGACTCAGTGAATGTGTTAAACAGCTCTGTTTGGTCAGACGATGATCCAAAGGTCAGAAAGTGATTGAATACTCTTTGCTGGGGGTTGATATGCAGAAGCACTCTTCTATCAATAGGTTCCCTCTCTCCGTTCACAGCTCTTTTACTAGCTTCTCTGATAGGCCTGCATCTGTCTCATCCCTGCGTTGCTAGGCAACAGGCTTTCAATGTGTGTGCGTGTGCATGCACTCACACGTTGCTGTGGCAATGTCAGGCCTGTGAGAGAGGAGAAAGATGTTGAGAATAGAGAGAAAGGCAGATGAGAGAGAAGTACTCAGAGAGGAGAGGGGGAAGAAATGAGAATGAGTCAGAGCACTGATGGAGCTGAGGGATTGAGAGGAGAGAGCCAAAAAGCACGAGATTGTCTCTGGCCCTTCCTGCAGCCTAGCTGCATACATATACAGGCCTGCCACTATCTTAGCGAGGTCACTGGCAAAGACAGCATGATTTACCAGACTGGCAGGCAGGCAGGCAGCAAGCACTGAGCTGTTATTGGATGGAACAGAGAGGTGTAAGGGAGAGTGAACGTGCTCAGAATAGAAAATCAGACCAAGTGATTGGATTCCTCCCCACATCTCACTCCTCTCTTGCATGCTGGCTCTCTCTGCTCCTAGAGCCTTATGGATAATAGGACCACTCCCACTGAGTCACATTTCAAATGTATTTTGTCATTTCCAGATGCCCTTGTGTATCACCTGCTGTTCATATCACCTCATATTTATTATGTTAATTATTAAGTAGGAAAATAAAGGACAGATTGAGATCTAATACTGTTTTATTTAACCCAAAAACGTGTTAGTTGAAAATACAAAACTAGTTCTAGGAACACAAGTATGTAGACTTACATGCTTAACCCATATCTTTTCCTAACACAAATTTTGCGAATATAGAAGCTCTTCACACAGTAATTCTTTCTCAGCTCCTTTTTAAGCACACAGTTCTGTTCTAGCATAATGCATCTTTGCTCTCTGTGTGTGTGCGTGCGTGCGTGCGTGTTTTCTACACAGGTTTATAATGAAGTGAATGGGCCCAGGTCAGGGACTGAGCAGCCAAGCTAGGCTCTGGTTGCCAGGATACAGCAGTCGAGCCTGGCTGGCTTTATTTGCACACCAAACAGGCTAGCTGCTGCTGTCCTTCTATAGACCATTTTTCTGCATGGCATGTCAACAGACTGCCACAGGCGCTGCAGGGTACACACATGTGCAAGCTAGAGCTGGTTCATATGATATTATTTTATTATCATAATACCCAGAAGACTTTCTTTTATTATATATTGCAGCGGTTATTTATATATGTTTACATAAGACACTGCATAGTAATAGTGACCAACTGGACATTTGCGGCTGGCATTCTCTGGTATTTAATAAATTAAAAGAAAATACTGCATCATGATCAATAAAAAAAATAAACGTCCTTCAATACAGTTTGAAAATAATTGATCATAAATGATAAGTGCTTTATGAATTTCAGATATATTTTGTCTAGCCTTCATTTCAAACCTGTAAGACTGTTGGGAAGGTGTGGATAACTGGATAAATAAGTTTGTGTGATCTGTGTTTGGAGTGAGAGGTTGGGCTTAAGTCATTTTGCACCCCTACATTCGATGCATCTACAATAAAATGTAGATTTGCAGGCCATTTGGACATTCTAATGACAAGTGTTAACTGACGTACTTAGAGCTGTCCACTTGTGATCGGATCACAAAAGATGCACATTAATGGCAGGTCTGAACAGGGCCTTACTTAACATCAGACATGACCCAGATTTGTAAATAATGGCAGATAAACAATAAGTATTTTAAAGAGAGGTAAGGCAATGTGACACCTCTGCCAAAGTGAAGTTGTGATATTTACTAACTTCCCTAAAACCTATGATAGTGTGCAACTGTGAGTGATGCTGAATTAAGAAAAAAAACAACCACAAGCTGTGTCAGTATCTGTGGCTTCTGCAGGATTGTTGCTATATGTTTCTAGCCTTTGCTTTAAGAGACATGCAAGACCTTAGTCTAAACGAAACAGTATTGTGTGCAGAATGTGGAAGGACTCCCAACAACATTTGCTTTGGAATGCCCCTGAAAACACATTTAGCCAAGTATGTGCTTTTAGCTCTAAGCACAAGCTATAAACTAGTGCCACTGAAAATCTTGCTGCAGCCTCAGATGTGTTGGATGCTCATCAACTCGGTTCAAGCTGCGTTTCAGTGCAATGAATCATCTCAGATCAGTTGCAGGCTCCTTATTTGTTTTGACTGTGTTGCTGCAGCACAGTGGGTGACTTTTAAAGGGATTAAAATATAAACTTAACTTGCAGTGTCTGCCTCATAAACATCTCTGGGTTAGGACACTTTGACCCCTTTTTAACATTTGCTTCACCATTCATGTTAGGCCTTATCTGTTAACCAACACAGAGATCAGTTGACTGACTGCCAGGCTGGGTGCTGCTGATTTGTATCTGATTGTGCAATGGGCTTTGTGCACACACCACACACATACATGAGCACAGACGGACAGAGAGCAACATGCCCATCCCTGTATGCAGCTGCTGTGTTGTTCAGCTGTCAGTGTGGAACATTTGAGGTGTGTTTCTGTGTGTACAATGAGAGTTAGGAGTGGCATGGAGTCGGCGCACACGACTACGTTTCCACACACGACTACGTTTCATCTCTGCATGTGTACCTTCACCTCTTTCAAAGCTGTGTGTGTGTTTGCATCTTTGTGTCTTCCCATTGCTGAATTTTGTTTCCCCGTGTATAATCAAGAGTGCACATTATAGCAGAATTTCTTGCAATGCCAAAGATTAGAATGGTAGAAATTGGTCCATGATCCCTCCAGGTTTGAGGTCATAGTTTCATTTTGAATGCAGTATTTAAAGTTTTGCAGAAGACTTACTTGGGAATATTGTATTTGTTCATTCCAGAATGTTACACTATACAGTAACAGTATTTTTGAATATAATATTAATGTTCAACTATTTACAGAGCACAAAAATGTACCTTCCCATGCTTTACAAAGAATAAATCCACAGCGACATGCACTATTAATAAATATGGCATGCATTTACACCTATTCATAGAGTTTTATAAGGACTTAGATGGTATCATTGAAGCACTCTGGAGGCCACTGTTAGTTAGCTTAGCTACTAGCTGCAGAAATGGGTGGACACATGACATATTCACCAGTTGTGAAATTGTTAAACACAGACAAGGGGAGATTTAGATTTTAGCATATTGGTTTTTAAATCACTACACATTGTCAGTCTTGAAGTCGGGCCTTAATGTTAAGCTTTCTAAATCATGTAAGCTGGTACTATAACATCCCGATGTAAGTGTGCTAGTGGTGTGTGTCAGTGCATCTGTGAGTTTGCACACAGTATGCTGCAATATGCTGAAGTGTTGGCCTCTATCTGACCGCAGAGGGAGTGGCTCAGAGGATAGAGAGGATGCTACAGGAGGATGAGGAGAGAAAGAAACGGGGGAGACAAAAAGAAAGGTGTGTGCGTGTGTGTGTGTTTATACAAGCGAGAAGGAAGGGATGGATAGTAGTAGTGGCAGGTCCTGTCCTTCATTTGGAAGAGATTGCTTCTCTGGCTCACCGCTCACCCCTTCTTCCTGCAGTCATCACCTCCATGGCCAAGTCTGACTTGGCTGACGTCATGTATAAAACATTAAAACTCAACAGTGCTGCCCCTCTCTTTTTTTTCTGTTGTCGGGGCATGACCGTTATAAGCAGATGCAATGGTCCGCAGACAATAGTCAATGCGTTGCTCATATCTTAATCTAAACTACCCTGTTTAAATACTGGACTAAAGCTGATTTAAGTTCTCTCTGATTGAACATTTTGTATTGATATTATATATCTACAAGAGTTCTGCATGAATATGTATGTATAAACCCAACCTACAAGTACATGGCTGGCAATAGCTTGGATAGTGGTTGTCAAGTTAGCAAAGTTTCATTGCACAGTACCTTGTAAAGGCACAAAGTAAATTCAGTAGACTAATATTAATCAAACTTTATGAATTTTATTTTTGTATTATTAGTGCAGCTTGGTGAAAAGAGTGTACCTGAATGGCAACCATAAATGAAGTTTGTATAATCTAAGAAATGCTAAACATTCTGGATATTTTTCAATAAAGGTGCTCAAAAGCACCAGAATCTTTCCAAACCATTCAAATGTGACAACCGTTTTGACAATAGCAGAATACATTGTTTTATGCAGACGGTCTTTTAAAAAAATAATTTGTATCCTCATTTATGTTTTTCTAAGCATGATTTGCTATATTCATAATCCGAAGCATAGTGTCCACTCTGCTCCTGCTTAACGGCTTTCAGCCCAAGATTTTCTTTGGTCGCCGCTGCTGTTTTATTCTAACTACACTGCACAAGCTGGTTCACAGTCGATCCTCGACTAAGAATTCATGATCGATACAGTGCTGCTTGGCTTCATCGCAAAGAATATGATATTCTTCTAATATAGAGAAAGTTTGTTTTAGTATACTGGTTGTAATTGTTGTACATAGTCATGCACACATAAATATGCATATGGAATTAATCAACTGTTTAGAGGCAACAACACTTCATTGAGTAAAACCCACTCGCACAGTTAGCAGATGTTATGCATCTTTTGATTGGGATGGAAATACAAAGGAAATGACGTCTATGGTTTTGATCAGGGTTTCCTCTCCTCGTGTGTCTCTTTGTGCGACTGCTAGCTTGCAAACACCATTTTCCTGTATTCCGCATGTCAGCAGAAATGCTCTGTAGCTATAACTGCCCATCATAGTAGTCCCAAAATAGTGCAGAGATTATTGTTCTAGAAGCCCAGCTGACCCAGTTTGCAGTGTGTGTTGCTGCAAGGTTTGTTTATTTCTAAAAGTAGTCAACCTTCCTGTCACTTTGTTTGGTGGGGCGAGAGGTCAGAGTTGGTGGAGGTTGGAGCAGTAGCAAGGAGGGATGGAGTAACAAAGAACCAGGGGAGAGAGGAAAGGGCTGTGGTTTGCTCATGTCTGTCTTTCCATACACCAGTAAAAGAGGGAGCAGTACATCCTCTGTAGTCCTGTGCCTCTCTGGTTGGCTGGCTGGCTGTCTTGACTTGACTTGACTGACTTGACGGGAGGGATATAAATAGCAGTCTTTGAATAGGATAACTGCAGAGGGAAAGGAAGGAGGATGGGGGGAGGGTAGATGGAAGTGGCGCCAGGGAAGATAGGAGTGCCAATGTCTAGAGAAAAAAATTATGCAGCCATGGTCTCATCTGTTCACCCACTCAGTCAGTCACAAGGATGATCATACTTGGACGCACTCGGAAGAAAAAGTGCATTATGCAGGAGAGAATTGAGGGATGGAATGTATGATTAATTCATGGCCCAGTGAAGCAGAAGGCCTCTCTTTATGAAGGAAGGCACAGGATTGTTGTGTACTCACATAAAGGACAAAGTTTACACAGTAGCTCACATTAACCTGTACAGAACTCTCAGTTCAGTTACCGGTAGTTCATTATTAAAACCAATCATTCATGACAGGTGGATTTCTAGTTGTTGTTGAAACAAGGCTATGATTATCTTCGTAACTGACTATAGTAGGCATGCCATGAATTAGGCTAGGGTAGAGCCCACAATTACAAGGGGTGGCTAGCTATGGCGGTAAGTAGCTGTTTGGGTTTTTGTTGAGACGTGCCAGTCACGTTCCTGAATACATTCCTCAGCTGTTCCTGGCTCTTAGTATTCCCACAACATTGGGATTATGCAATATCTTACATGGTCCGTCCTTTTGTCATTCCTAAATTCTGGTATACGACTGCTTTAGTTTTAGTATGTTTCATATAACTTGTGTACTTGTATAACTTGTAGTTTCTCCAGCTTTGAAATGAGCAGATATTACCAACATGTTTAAAGGTATTTGGGCAGACCTGGTGCTCTTTGGGTTCAGCCTGGAAACTACAGCCTGCTTTCCTCTCCCTCAACTGCTCTTCCTCCAGATCAGGGGTGTAATGGTTGAAAATAGAGTGCTTGATGTGCCGCTAATGGCTGCATTGTCTGGCAGTGTGTAAATGTGTTTTCAAAGAAATGTAGTGGCCAGTTGCTAACCTCCCCCACCATCTCTTTTTTTTTTTTCCTCTTTCTCTTTGTTCCAGACGGTTGATGACGATGCAATGGCAGCGTGAATGAAGCTTGGCGTGGGGAGAGCTGAACGATGCCCAAAGGTGGGGGTTCTAAAACCCCCCAGCTGGACCACTTCCCACTCAACACCGACATGGTGGAAAAGCAGGGTGGGAAGAAGGTAAGACTGGAAAACCTACAAACACACACTGTGCCCAATAACCACATGTTTATGTACTGTACGGCATGTAATCCCAGTTTCAACTGCTGTTTGTCTATGAAACGTGACACTAAATTGCTACATCTGATCAACAATTACAAAACATTGGAAGGCCTCACGGACACTAAGGGAATGTTGGCTAACATAAATAAGAACACTGCTTTTCAACCAGAAAGCCTGGGAACAAGCCCTACCACAGAAAGTATCTGTCTTGAATGTATACCAGCTTCAGTGACACTGTTCTCTGGTTAATCCAGCTCTCTGACCTCTCTGTGGTAGTCGAGCATTACGAAAGTTTCTCAGCGTCCTGTGATGTCGTCTATGTAAATGATATCAAGTTTTGTAGTTAGGCTTGGATTTGCCTCTTGGTGCAATATTGTTCTGTCGTCCAGCTATCAGTAACAAGGTGGAAGATCAGAGAACCCTGCCAGTTGAGTAAACATGTCAGCAAAATGCCTCTGTTTTAAAAATGTAACCAAAATTCAAACTTGAATCTGAGTGAGACCTGACCTATATTTAACACTCCTTTTATCTATATTTGCCAAAGTCTGATGACCACCTGAACGCAAATTCTTAGCAAACACAGTGTGGTTGCTGCGGTATCTATTTCCCAACTTTACCAGGAACACCTTAATGCACAATTACATAATTGACTCTTGTATAATAGATTCTTGGAAACTGATGGCCACACAGAATGCAGTGTTTGTGTCCTTGAGATTCAGGCAAAACAAGGCTGAGTTTCTCAGCCAGATTTAGAGGCCCCTTGGAATTGGACAGCCTTGTTGGCCCGCTGAGACAGATTCAGTCTTGAAATGCAGGCTTTGAAGGTAGCGTCCCCTGAGTTTGACACAGGTACAGTCATGTTGTTTGCTGTGGAATAAAGTGTTGGGCGCAGCTTGATGATGTCACGGTGTGTGCCAACTGTTCAGCAAACAGGAGCAGCACCGAGAGGCGGAGAGAGGAGAGGTACAGCTTATGCAGGCATGGATTTACAGCCCTCTGCAAAGGATTGCATCAGACTCTGGCATGGAGGAGGGGAAGGAGGGATGAAGCACACAGGGGTGGGTGGTGGAAAACGGAGTGAGACGAAAAGAGCAGGCATTGCTAGGAGACCATCAAACAGGGTGTCTTATGAAGGCAGATCTTAGGAAAGTCTCGAGTTGTCAAGGCCTTCTTTCAATTTAATACAGAAAAACACAAGCTAGTCTAACTCCTGGAGATGAGCTTTGGGCATTTGACCATTTTCAACCTACAATATTCAGTTCTGTATTTAATGTATGTTTTTTTTTTTCTCTTAAAGCAATCACTTCCTTGCATCTTGGTTCTCCCGCTTATATTCACTGTAGCTTTTGCACATGCCCAGATGTGTGCATCCTGCTTTTGCGGGAGTTGTGTGTTCTCTTGTTAAAAGCCTTTGTGTCGCTGAGCTGAGACGCAGGCGGCGAGAGAAAGAGAGAGAGTGAGAGAGAGAGACCGAGAGATCAGCTAACTGTAGCTGACACTGTTTGTTTCTACTGTACCATGACATCATAGTCTTATGACTGGGGCAGGGCAGGGGGAGGAGTTCACAGAGTCTGCACATAATGGAAAACCTGCCCTGAGGATAGAGAGAGATGAGTAGGGGACAGAAGGTAGGACAGAGAGATGAAATGTACATTACATCTGACCTGCTCCTGCATCTCCTTTATGAGACCTAAACCCTTGGTACATGAAGCATACTGATAAAAAATGTAAAAAAAATCAATTAAAACTTACACCACAACATATTTTGGACGAAGCAAATTCACAAATAGATCTGGGATTCACAACGGAGTGAATCCATCGCTGGTGTAAATTCCCTTTTTCACTGAGTTCCTAATCCTGTAATGTTTATTTCCTGTGGAGTTTACCACAGATGGTGTTAACTGTATTCTACAAGCAGAGTCATTACCTGAAATATTCCCAGACCGTCTACTGAATATAAGGTGGATGCATTTAGTCTGCAGCCTGAAACGGACCAGAACTGCATATAACAAATAATATAGTAAAAAAGGATACAACACTATTTTTTACACAACTATAGCTTTCTAATTCTAGTAGATTAGAAGTTTACAGCAGTTCTTTGGTTTTAGGACAAACCTAATTTGCATTTCAAAAAAATCAAATGTCTTCCTGAGGTGGAGGATGAAAAAAATACAAAGCAATTGTCTGTTTTTGTGATGAAGAACCTTTTACATGTACACCTCTGGGTGTTACTGTTGTAACGTGAACAGACTCCATCTGTACCATACATGCTTGCCCGTATGTATTAGAAATTCTGTTGTTCCTAAGTCCAGGCAATGTTTTAATGCAGCCATAATATGTACCAAGTATGGAATTTTATTTATTTATAATCTTATTAGCCTAGGCCCATATTTAATTTATGGCCGAAGTCCTTTTTATCATTGAGTAGCTGCCAAGACAGTCAGCTCTGCTATTTTTCTCTAAATATTTTTTTTCTCTAATTTATTAAAACAGCTGCACAAGTAGGATAAAGATGTTCCTTACAATTAGTAAAGCAGTAAAGCAATGTGTTGATGTGTCAGCTTTGAATTCAGAAAATGTGGCCTGTAATACAGCTTTGCTTTGACCGTTTCCTCTAATGTTGTGTAGCATCCTACAGTGTTTTGTAAATCACTATATGTATTTGGGGTGTTTTTTTTTAAAGTTTTCTTTTTACTCTGTGGCTTTTTATGCTGTAATACTCTGTTCTGTCATTCACTGGCTGCATTTTTTCATTTCAAATCACTTTGAACTCTAGTAACTAATGATCAATCAATTGATCAGTTAAAATGCATTGATTAATATAATATTTATAATAAAATATTTAATCTACAATAATTAATTATTTTCAGCTCTAACTGTTGTAAAGCTGTTGGTCAGGATAAGCAAGTAACTGTCACCATCTGATCTCAATACAACAAAGAAACAAGTTGAACAAAGACACAAGTATTTACATCTGTCGATAGCAGATACACTTGGGCTTGTGATTGTTTCCAGCAGCTGTAGACCACAGAGCCTAGTCGGCGTCAGCTTAGCCTCCTCTCCCTGTGCCTGGCTCTTTGTGATGGAATCTAGGAGGAAACTCAATGGAAAAGTTTTGCTTTGCAAAGCCCATAATGGCTAAAAGATTCTGGGCAGAGGACGGCACCAGCTACAGGAGGAGGCTGCACGATCCACAGCTAGATCATACTTGACTGACTGGCCTGTGTTTCTTTTTCTTTTTTACTTATCCTTCTTTTTGTTCATAAAAAAGTAGATGTTTAAATAACAGTGCTATTTATTTAGTCTGACTAAAGCTGTGTTACCTCTAAACCATGTCACTTAAAGACTTAAAGGGTTCTTCATGTTCTGGTGTGTCTCTTTCACAGGATAAAGTGTTGTCTAACAAGACGCCCAAATTGGATCGCAGTGATGGGGTCAAAGAGATGAAAGAAAAGGCCCCTAAAAGGAAGCTGCCTTTCACTGCTGGAGCTAATGGAGACCAGAAAGATTCTGACTCAGGTAAGAGGATATCGGATGCATTTACTTATGTTTGCTTCCGCTCCATGTGACTTTGAAGTGGTAATTAACAGGGAATGGGAGTTATTACATCACAGCTTCTCAAGCTTGCAGGAAATAGTTGGGCGGGCTCTGCAAAAAGGGGGGTTGGGCTTTGGGAAGTGAAGGGGCTCCCAGCTCGAGCTTCAAGTCAGCTGTGTTTGTGGCAGAACCGAGGAAATTGTTCCTACATTCGAAGTCTGAAAGGAGAGGAAGACCACACAAAATCATGACCCAATTAAGAGGGAATTTGTATATTGTACAAGCCTGACCAGGACTGGCTTTTGGTAAGGCTCCGGCTTTGTGTTTTCTTTAATTAGGGAGAGAAGGACTACTGCTCATGCTTGTTTGACATTGGGCTTTAAGGGTTCAGGATTTAGTTTGTTGATAATGGTCCAACTCAGAGGCTTTGGTAACAGCCTTCATCATCAGCGCTGGCTGAGTCGCTAAATTGGTTTATGTTCTGTGATTACACTTGAGAAAGGAGTGGAGAGCTACAAGTGTGCATGTTGCAATGGATGACTAAGAGTAAGATCGTACATATATTTTATAGACATGTGGGGTTGTTTGTAATTACTGTGTAGCTCAAGGGAATTATGAATAAGTGGAATAATAATAATAATAATAATAATACATTTAATTTATATAGTGCTTCTCTCTCTTGAGAAGCTGTAACTGTTCCTCACTACTGCTTTGATTGGCGTGTGTGTGTGATTGCTATTTTTATGGTTACATTTATGTTCAAAGATTATTAAGTATACTGTTTCTTGAAGAATATTATACGCTTGTTGTGTGTGTGTGTGTGTATATATATATATATATATATATATATATATATATATATATATATATACTTTTAAAATGAGCTGCTTTCATATTATTTACCTGTTGTTTCCTTGTAGCTTCTCCTAGAAACATGTCTACCCCACCCCCCTCCGTAAGGGGAGGTGTGAACTCTCACCTGAGGAACAATAGCTTGACAGTCTATTCACATGCTAATAGCTTGAACTTTTATTCAGTTGGGCTACTTGTTCTTTCAGCCCTTAACTCTCAACTTTACCCCCCTGTAACATGTTATGAACTGAACTGTCTCTTAAAAATGTGTCTATGTTTATCAACTGTGTAATCCTGGAAGTCTCCAGTAGTCATGCCATTACACAATCAAGGTGCTATCATAACATCTGCCTGTACTTACTACTTTGAGGATGTATTGCATCACATCGGCAAAGTTGTTTTATCTTAGCGATGGCTAGCCTAGTAGTTCAGGGTTTGAGAAGTGTGTTTGCTCTGTATTTATTCGTGCGTGTGTGTGATTATTCATGATTTTTTTTTTTTTCATACCCTTTTCAACTGTATATCCAGTTGTTTATGCGTATCTGCATTTTATAGTCTGACTTTGTGGCTTGGCCTTTCAAGTACTGACCCTGCTGGGTCAGTGTCTAGCCCCTTTGCAACATTTTACACCTCTGACACTTCACAACCCCCATTTAACCATACCACACTACCAACTCTCCATTCCTCTGGCTTGTGCTGATGGAGATGAAAGTGGGGTATGGTATTATATAGCAAAAATATTCTGCAGCCTGGTCCTTGGCTCTTCAAGTAAAAATGAAGACACTCAGGATGTTAATTGAAAGTTAATATGCTGGGAAAATAATTAAAAATGCTTAAGTCTGCTGTAAAGTGCATGTCAATTTAGACCAAAGAATGCTAGAGTGTTGTATGAACTTGGCTGATCATTTTTTAGATTGCAGATTGCTTCACAATAACATACAGAATCGTAACAGATATTGACTAGAAATGATTGTCTTGGTTTAAGAGCTGGCTTGCATTATTTTAAGACGGCACAGACAACTCATCATTGGCTTTCTTTGGTTCCCTTGTAACATTTCTCAGCTGTGTTATTTGGAGGTGTGTTATATATCTGAAAGATCATCTCTAGCCTGAGCTTGTGTTGACTTTAAATGTTTTTCACTGCATTGCCCATTTCTATAATGGTGGGCGAAGCCATTGCAGTTGTTGGTATAAATTGCAATCAACTCGGCCTCTAATTATCATGCACATGCACGTTGCCTGCTTAGTGTTTACAAACATTACAAGAGCTTATAAATCTGCCATCACTTGATAGGGAATGAGTGAGGTAGTGTGCAGAGCCTTGCGGTGAAGGCAGCTAGTTAGTTTTGTTTCTATGGTTACCCCCCCTGCTTGCCTGTGGCGCTTCACACAGCTGTCATCTCATTGGTTGCGTTTTGAAAGGTCAGCAACAATCGAGGTCAAAGTTGAAATCATTGTAACTTTGAGCGCAGCGCTCAGTGGCAACTTTGAGCCGCGTGCCACACCAAGGGTAGCACTTCCGCCTAGTCGGGCGGCACCGCTCTCTCCGTTGGAAAACAACGGTACAGCCAGCGCTGAGCTGTTTTACCGCTGATCATGTGAAAGCAGCTTAAGTGAGCCAGAGGAGGGACAGGAATATCTCTCGCTGTGCGCCTGTGCACAGCACACTGCAGATCATTCAAGTTGAAGTTAATCAAAGCTCCCAAAACTTTAGTGCTCATCCCTCCCTTTGCAGAATTGCCAAGCCTCCCTTGACCTCCTCCTGAAGAGCGCTAGACAGCAGCATTCCTCCATCCTGAGGTCATCGTCCTTCCCTCTTCCTCCTCTCCACCATTATCCACAGCAGCAGCAGTCAGAGTTCAGGGATAGATGGTACAACAGTCTTGTCAGATAAGGACTGCATCCACGCTAAGGATAATTCTTTCTGAAAAAACTGGAGATTTTAGTTTTTGTGAAGAGCCCCCTCCTCACTGAAGTACCAAAACAAGAGGAAAACAAATAAATCTTTTGTTCCTGCTCGTCTCCTTTTTAGTTGGCAAACCACACAATTGTGAAATACAGTCATCATTTTATGAGGAGTGAGACAAACACAGCCCGGTTACTTCATTCTGTCGCCTCATGCTGTCGATGAACACTTGAACTGTGTTTAACAAACAATTTTGTTGTTGTTGACAAATTGTATCGTGCTGAATGGAGTTAATTAATCTGTTGGCCAATCTATTGGCAGACAGAATTGAATAGTAAAAGTGAGGCTTACAGGGAACCAATCTAAACGCGGAGTGTGTGATTATTCTTCAGCCTTTACATTTACTTCATAATGATGAATTAAAGCAAAAATATGATCTAGTGCCACTTTAAATGGAAGGATGGAGGTTTAGATGATAAAAATGTGTATTAGTTTGTGTTTTGGACTGTTGGATGGACAAGCAATTCGATAAAGTTATTTTGAATTTGGGCTACTAATCCATTAATCAATAATAAAACTAATTGGTTGAAAGCATTAGTATTTTCATGTTTCAGTGTCGGACAGTGATTTTAATTGTGGCTAATAAGTTTTACCTGTTAAGTAAGGTGAAAAGAAATTCCCGCATTTCTGCCTTGAGGGTCAATTAATTATTTTATGCATGCAACATTGTCTGACATACAACTGTTGCATGACAACATCAGTATTTCTGTGCATCAGCTATACTGGCATTCAAGATGAGCAATTGCAAAAAAGGTGTCCGAAAGCCGCCCTCTCAACATTACTGCAGCATATCACTTTATCATGTCTGAGCATGCCTACGTCATACTTCCCACTCTGAAAAGCATTTTTGGAAATTGTTTTTTATTGTGAATCGGATTTGGGTGAGAAATTGCCCACTTGGCCAAAACATACTGTCTAAACTAATTTAGCCGGCTTGCCGTTGTCGTGGTATAAGTCAGTTGCTCTTTCTGGGTCTTTGGACTTGCAGCTTACTGTGATGTGATCCAACTTTATCCCTTTTTTTATTTTTATTTATTTTATTTCTTTACAGCCTTCTAGGATATTAATTGTAATTGCTGCATTGCCTTTGCCACGGGATCAGTTGTGCGTCACAGTAATGATGGTCAGGTTTCTGAACCTCTTTGAAGGAAGGTGCGACCTGAGCCATGTAGAGTGTGTTGCAAAAGGAGATCTTAGTTTGCACAGATCATCAGCCCACACATGTTTTCCCCCTGGCAGGTTATAACACACAGATATTTGTCTTACTGTCTCCCAGACTCGCACTAAGCCTTCACTGCCTGCTTAACTGATTCAAGCAATATTTGACAATCCTAGATAGAGAGGACAAAGTATCGTTCATACTGTTCTTATAAGACACTCTTGCTCAATACAAAGCATTGACAAAACATCCTGTTGGCCACTTCCTGCCTCTTCTCCCTTAACTTCCTGTTTATGCCGTTTTTATTAGTCCCTAAACAGAACATTGTTTCACCCTAACGTGCTATGGTCAAACATACCTGGTCAGACAGGCTAGAGAGGTTCTTCTTGTTGTGGATTTCTGTTGAACAACTGAACCAGACAGTCTTTGTTTGGCATTAGCTAACATGGTAGTATTGTCTGCCTGCCATATCAAAATCTACCTCTATTGTTACCAGGCATTTATGTTTCATGTGGTCTCCTCCCCTGGCTCAGGTAGGCCGACTATTCATGACTATCCCTAACTAGCTTGCTTTCCTTTTTTTATTCTCATTTCCTCTTATCTTGTTAGTCAAGTTTCAAGCAGTAAGGAGAGTAGGGTTTCAACCCTGTCCGTAAACTGAGTAATATCATCTTACTGAGACGCATAAAAGCCCTAGCAGCGTTCCCTAAATAGACAGAAATACACACTCTGGTAGCAGCCACAGTATGTTGTGTAATCGTTCGTTCATTTATGCAATTCAATAATCCACGATGATGATGAACAATAGTGGGCACACATTGGACATATAGTCATGTTTAATCAACCTTTACTATTTTGGTCTGTATCTTTACCTAAATTCTCCGGGTGAATAGCCAAACACAAACTTGATGAAAGCCAAATCATATCCCTTCCTTTGTGAACATGTGGAACAAGTGTTGCATGTAGCTGTGTCCCATTTTACACAACATCCTGTCAAATTAAAATCAGACACATTTCTACAGGCAGAGGCCAGTTGTTGGGTTAAGAATTTGTCATTTTATACCTAGATGGTATAGCTTAAAAGTTGTGAATTTGAAACCTTGATTATACTTGCGCCAAGTGCCCCATGGCAGCGATGAACAGGCCATTTGCTACCACCCATGATGAATCTTGTGTTAGAGGCTTTGACCTTGTTTAGTAGCAGTCCTTTACACGGGTGCATCAGGGTCATAACTGCCTTCCTGGTTCTTAATCTTGTAAACATAGCATGGAAAAGCTAGCGTAGCACTTCTCTGTTCTGCTGTTTAAAAAAAACAAAAAAAAAAAAGCATGTTTGGACTTCGTCTGTGGTTCCTGCTGTTAAAAGTCCTAGCTGAAGGAATGTGTCTAAATGGCAAATGCTTTGAGAACGTGAGAGTGTATCAAAGAGGGGTGGGGGCACATTAGCTGTAAGTGTTCACAGATGTTAGGGAAAGTTCATCAGCTCTGTACTTGTGACTGGAAAAATCTTTTCCTGGAAAGCCTTAAGCCACCAGAAGCCTGAGCCGCCATGCTTCCTTCTTGCCTTGTTTACTTGCATGTTTGTGGCCTTGAGCAATGCAGCCAGTCTTGGAATGAAAAAAAAGTCCCAGAGAAATCAGACACATCCACGCATCTACGGGTGTCTCTATACATGCGGATTTGAAAGGTTTCTTTCTGTGGTAGGAGTCTGTATCGTTGCTCATGTTTTCTTGCTGTGGGGGTTGTTACCCCTCAGTGATGAAGTGTTACAGTCATGTGTAGCTTTACCCTTCGTAAGGGTCATCAGATGGTATGTTGCCACTGAAAATAATTGCTGGGTGTGTCTTTGTGGAGCAGCTGCTTTTGTCCAGTAGCACCGTGTCTCCAGTAAGCCTGGCAGGCACGCAGGCAGGCATGTGGTGACCTTGGCATGGCCATGTTGAATTGAAATGTAAACCAACTATTTCGTAATAACCATGGGTCTGCCAAGTCGCACCCTCTTTCCTCTCTTCTCCATTCGGACTGCTTGGCTTGGAGACAGACAGACAGACAGACATAAACACACTGATTGTTGGCCCCTCCCTTCCTCAGGGGCAGCTGGGTAATAACACAAAAGTCAACCCCTGCTACCCCCAAACCTCTCACATACTGGGCTACATATACATGTAGTATGTCAGCAAATATGTTTAATATATATATATAATTTTTTTTTACAGAGGCTTTATTTAGACTGTTAGATTGTTATGAGCACAGTATTTGTTAAATCATTGTAGCTTGAAAACGTTTTGCTCCATTGTCTTTTGGTCTGACAAAATATACCAGTAAGGACACCTTGACACTTGTAATGTTCTTTTGTTATGATTGTTGATCATTTATTGACTAGGATTTATCAACAAAAAGAAAAATCAACATTTGAAATTTGCCCTAGTTTTGTGATATATTCAATGTGCTTTTGGAAATTTTCATAATGGTGAAAAGTTGCTGGTTATATAAAAGATAGGCGAAGGTCTTAGGTTAGACAACAAGTTTAAGAAATAAACAACTTTTTTTGTTTTTATGGAAACAATCTGTAACGTGATATGGTTAAAAAAATAAATAAATAAATTACATTTACCCAATAAAAATGTTCACAATAATATAGAAATCTTTTTATTGCAACAACACACGTGTTACTCACCCCTCACAAGGTTCAGTAAATTAAATTTGTTTGTGTGTGCGTGAAAGAATGTGTCGTTAAGTGCATGCATACATGTGTGTCTATGCAACCCATAAAATCAACTCTGCTTCTCTCCTCTCGCTGTCGTTACAGAGAAACCAGGTCCAGAGCGGAAGCGCATTAAAAAAGAGCCCACCAACACCCGGAAGGCGGGCTTGCCGTTTGGAATGGGGATGCCAGGGATCCGGGCCGGGTACCCCCTCTCTGAGCGGCAGCAGGTGGCCTTGCTCATGCAAATGACAGCTGAGGAGTCCGTCAACAGTCCAGGTGCGTGCTTATTATGGCGGCCACGTCTTCTGTGGACGAGTGGCAGACAAGAAAAGAGGGATGGGAGGGAGCTTTTGTGTGTGTGTGTGTGTGTGTGTGTGTGTGTGTGTGTGTGTGTGTGTGTGTGTGTGTGACATCTGTCCTCTTGGCCTCCATAGCTTGCCCTTCTGACCCTGCAGCTGTCCTGTGTGTGTGTGTGTGTGTGTGTGTGTGTGTGTGTGTGTGTGTG